>CM076581.1:493682603-494057284 GCA_034641835.2 Pinus albicaulis | reverse complement strand
AGGACCCAGATTGTTACACCATTTTTTGGTCATCTAACCTATTATCATTAGATGGACCCAAGTACACCATGTAAGACCAGTTTTACCCTAAGTAAAACTGCTTTCACTATGTTAAAACAGGAAACCCCAAAAGGAAATATTAAACAAACCCATATTTGTTTGATTTTCCTCATGGAATAATTAATTAAACCATAATTTAATTATTATTCCCAGTCATGTTTAACCCAAAAACAAAGAAATTAATTAGATAAACCTTTATTTATCTTATTATTTTCTAGGAATAATTATTTAAAACTTATTTAGATAATATTCCTTGTTAAATATGACCAAATCACCCACAAATAATTAAATAAATCATTATTTATTTAATTATCTTTCAACCACTTCCTTAAATAATTAAATAAATCATTATTTATTTGATTATCTTCTAACTGCTTCCTTAAAAAGATAAATAAATCATTTATTTATTTATTTTTAACAAATCAAGGGATTTGACCCAAGTCAAATACCTTTTTCCTCCAACAAATATAATAAAATATTCCATAAAAAGTGGATCTAGATCTGGTTAACCCATGCACCAAGATCTAGAATGACCCAATATTTTGTTATAAATAGGAGGGTTTTTCCTACCATTCCTCACATTTTGTTGCCTATTAGATCACTCTGGATCCATACACTTGGTCACACATCTCCATCATTTGCTCCCATTGAGCTCTACTCTTTGCATTGGGTTTTCTACATCAACTAGAGAGAGAAATCTTAGATCTGAAGTGCTGAGGACTTCCAAGAACCCATCCCACTGAGGGGAATTGGATACTCCTTCTGGTTCTCCTCCCAGGTGCCCCATTAATACAAAAATTCTTTCAAAAACTGTTCTTGTCTTGTCTATTGGTATATGGAGCAAACCCTTACTTTTACTGCTTAATGTCTTTCCATGCATAGATCTGGTGTTTTGCAGCTATTTTCTTGTTCAACTAATCATAGATCTGAAGATATTGGCCCACTTTTGTTTTTAGGGCTATTAGTTATGCGTAGCTAAAGTGGTCCTTTTTCGTACACTTCGACAAAGGATTCATACTAACAAATGGCGACTCCACACGGGTTTTAAATTACGACCGCTGTCGTTTTTCATATTCCTACATATCCAGCTACTTCAGACCCTAGGGTTTCTTTTCAGCTGTTTATTTTTCCTAGTTTCATGTTGTTTTTCTCACATAAAACCCTAAAACATCAAAATTTCTAACTTCCGTGTGTTTCTGGCCCTATTGCGCAGGTAAGCGACACCAGCCGCAACTGAGACAGCAACTTTTCTGAAAATCTGCCGCCGAGACAACCGGAATGGGGGGTCGCACTTTTTGGCCCTAAACCTGCGACCTCGACCTCCAGGTCGCACTTTTCAGCCTGTTTCCTGCGACCTGCACTGAAATCAGGTCAGAAACTGCGACCTGCCATTTTTTCAGTGATTTTTCTGCAATTTTTCTGGGTTTTGCTGCAGCTTCTGTCAGGGTCTTCCAGCCTCTGTCTCAGCCCGCCTTGACCAGGTTCTGATCTGTTTTTACTCATCTAAGTGGGAACCTAGCCCCCTAGGGCTTTAGTACCCTCCACTTTTTGTGGAAGAGTTTTAGATGTTTCAGCCGTCTGTTTTTCAGAGCTTCAGCCTCCCTTTTTCTAGATCTGTTACCTCCCTTTCAGATCCATTGTAATCATCCTTTCTTCCTTTCAAATCACCTCTTATCGTTTTGTTTGGACCTATTTTAAGAGCCCCCTCCTTGCCCCCTCATCTTTTTGCTGATTACCTCCCTTTTTCCAGCCACCTTGCCCCTATCTCTTGGCTGTGATCTGCACCTCTTTTCAGCAGCTTTATCCTCTAGATCCCTGTCCCTTTTGACCCTAGATCTATTGGCCTCTTTTCATGTGTTTTGAATAGATTTTTGCCCTCTTTTAGAGTAGTTTTGAGAGACCCGCCTTTTTGGGTTAGATTGATGCATAGTTAACTATTAAATGTTCTGTTATTTCAGCAATCTATATTGTTCTCTGCAGATTTCTTTTCAGTTACGCAGCACACTTTTTCTTGCTCTCAAAACGAAAAGGGTTTAAAAATTAAAATTAACGCACACCACACACTGACCCTAAGTGAAGAAGCGCCTGGTTAACACCTCCTGGCAAAGAATCTAAAATCAATTGTCACTGCACCTTATTTTCCCTTGACATTACTTGATTCTGTCCCTTTCTGCCCTTGTCGGTTTCCTTCTTCCTGTCATCATTGCGCCCCCAAGGTGCCTTTCTCGGAGACTTCTTGGCCTTCACCCTCAGTTTCCAGTTGATCGACCTGCTCTGCACCGCCGTCGTCGAGCCAGTCCACCTTCAAGTCCGCACTCTGACTCCTCTCCTGACTCATCGGGTCCCCCTTCTCCTCCTGGTTCTCCCCCTGTCACCTTCACTATGTCTGGTCCAGGGCCTAACGCTAGCGGTTCTCCCGGCCCCAATGCCGGCCCTACTACTAGCGGAACCGCCACAGGAACTACCCCAGCCACCCCTGTGCTGTCGTACATTGCAGGCCTCAGCCTCCCCGATTTCCATCTGTTGATCAATGACCCCATTCACCACAATGCTAACTGGCCCGCTATACCAACCAAGCTCCCCTCCGACATCCCTAAGTTTGAGGGCCTTAATGGAGAAGATCCAACCAATCATGTCCAATCTTTCCACATGTGGTGTTCCTCCAATTCCATAACCGATGACTCCATCCGTCTTCGTTTGTTCCAACGCACGCTTACCAGCGAAGCTTCTAACTGGTATGTCGAACAAGCCACCTCTACCCATACCACCTTTGAGACTCTTGCCCAAGCCTTTTTGTCATACTTCAACTCCCTCTCCGATACGATACTGGCACGGAGCTCTTGACTTCCTTCAAGCAATCCTCTTCAACACGCCTTTCCACCCATGTTCAGGAATGGCGAAGAAGACGGAGCTTGTGTCGAGCCCCTCCCTTCGAAGATCGGGTTTACATGGACTGGTTCCTTCGCACCCTTCCTTCTCCCATCGGCAAATATGTCGCCTCTCACTTTCCTCAAACTGAAGAAGCTGCCCTCCAAATAGCCTTGAAATATGACCTGATCTACGCTCAATCTGGTTATGTTTATACCGTTCTTCGTAACCTCCCCAGGCCCGGTGGCGCTAACGCCCCGGGGGCATCTCATTCCGCCGACGGTATCGTTGGAGCCCTCTCCCATCCGTATACCCACCCCCCTGTGGGCTATGGTCTTCCTCAGGGAGGGGCCAGCACCTCTAGCACTCTTCCCCCTCTCGGTAGCATGTATCCAGGATACGGCATGCCTCCTCCTTTTTCCCAACCTCCTGCTTACCTCAATGTTGCCCAACCCAACCCTTACCTTTATCCGCAGCCTGGTGCGCCAGCTCCCCCAGCATATGCGCTTCCTTCTCCCTTGCCTCCTCCAAACCCGCAACAGCACTTACAGCCCCCTCCAGGGCAAGTATTTGCACAACAGGGCGCGACTAATCCCCCTTATTCTCAAAGAAGGCAGAGAGGAAACCAAAACCAATCTACCACTGGTAACCGAGGACCTAATTCTGGTGTGGACCCTAACACTGGCAACCAGCAGCAGGGCATTCAGCCCAAGCTAGACAGACCGCTTCGCACAAACAAGCCCTGTTCGTGTTGCGGTATTTATGGACATTACACCCACGATTGTCCCCTTTTACCCCAGATGCGGCTGATGTGGGAGTCTCAAGCCACATTGCGCGGACAACATGCCTCCCCTCATGCTCCTCCTAATGTGGCCACTACTCAACCAGTTGTGTTTACCGATCTCTTCCCTCAACAAGGATTCGTGGCTACCCAACCGCCTCATAACCAGGTTGCCACTCCCCCTTCCATTTCTGGTTCCTCTGATTACCAGATCCTCATGATGCACTCCAATCCTAACCCTCCCGTCAATCTTCACCTTCAGACTCAGTCTCGTCAGTACCCCAAGCCTCCTGCTCAGTCTATCCCCGAGCTTCCTTCTTTAGGTTCTACAGAGCCTCTTTCGACATCCAGCGGCCCCTTACATATCCCTCAACCAAAATTTGAGGTCCATACCAAGATTCCTAAGGGAACATTTAGTCAAAATGCTTCTTCTGGTCGAGCTGCTCATTCGTATAGTATAGTAGATGATTTGGCGCAATCCCCTGTGGTCATTTCCACACTGGAACTCCTCTAGTTGTTCCCTTCCCAAAAGAAGGCTCTACTATCTGCCGTGGGCGCAGTAGATCCTGCTGATGACCATAAGATTGTTTTCGACGCCACTCAATCGGACCATCCTCCTCTCCCCCCTTCCGTCGCCTTCCAAATCCCAGTCAAAATCCGGAACGCCAACGTGTCGTGGTGTATCATTGATGAGGGGGCATCCACCTGCATGATGTCCGCTTCGGTTTGGAAGCAACTCGGATCCCCTAAACTGGCCCCTTCCACGATCACCCTTCGAGCGTGGGACGGTCATGCATCCCAACCCATTGGCCTGTTTCGTAATTGTCCTATCACCCTCGCCGGTAAGACTGTTTGCGTTGACGTCGAAGTCATCGACGCCCCGCTAGATTACAACGTTCTATTGGGGTGAAGCAACACCTATGCTATGTCTGCTGTCCCATCCACGGTCTTTCGCAAGATGTCTTTCCCCCATAATGGAAAGATAGTCACCATTGACCAGTTGACATATCATGAACCAAAATCTGAGACCTCCCGTGAGACGACTATCTCTTCTGTAGCCAACAAGAAAACCGTTGATTCCTTGACCAGTGTCTCCCCCAGCGTTTACAAATATTCCTCCCTGCTTGGAACTTTCCCTAACCTTCCTCCTCCTCCCATCACTGATACCAGCTCCTTGAATGTTTGCATGATGTAATCGTTCCAGGCTGCCCGTAAGCGGCCTGCCTCGGCTAGTCAGCAACCTCCCCCTCGCCCTCCGCAACCCACTCCTAGCCATTCATCTCAGCCAGCCGGACCTCCTCCTTCTAGCCCTCCCCCTATAGCTGGTATCCCTGAACCTCTTTATCCTCCCGGATCGGTTCCTCCTGGCCTTAACCATCTCGAAGCTGTCCCCCCTGGTCATTTCCCTGCTGGGCAGATCCCTTTCTTAGCTCCCCCTCCTGGAGTCTATTCTGTCCCCGTCATGGCCACCCTCTCTCTCCCTAACTTGACCTTGGGCATTCCGGTCTGGTACCTTGATCCCCCAGCCGCCACCCCTCCTGGTCACCCAAAACCTTACATGGCTTTGACACCAGTTCAACCGGTCCCCCTCGCTTCCTCCGTTGCCACTGTGCCCCAAGCACCTCCACAGGACCCTTCTCCTATTGTGACGGCTCCCGAGAAGAAAGGCAAAGCCCGCAAGGGGGCACCCAAAGACAAGACCACCACGACTGACCTAGCTCCTCCTCCACCCGTGAAGCCTTGTGCCTTATGTGATGTCATCGGTCATGCCACCCATGCTTGTCCTGAGTTACCCCGTATTCATCCCATGGTTAAAGTCGTGTTCCCCGAGTCTACGGTCCCTGAAGCCTCCACTCCTTCTCCATCCGTAACCAAGAACCCCAAGACTCTCCGCACCAACAAGCCCTGTGCTTTGTGCAGAGTTCATGGCCATTACTCCCACCATTGTCCTCACCTGACGCATTACCACGCCTCTTTAGAGGTGATCCGCGAGTATGAGGTTGAACAAAATCAATCTGCCTCTCCCATCCTCGCGCAGTATGCTTTAGGTCAACTTGAGAATCCCCCCGCTCCAATCGACATTCCCCCCCCTGATGTTCCGATGACGGAGTCTACTGTTACCATTCTTTACCTATCCTTCTCTACGAGACACTTGGAGCCTAGCCCATCTGCATCCTCCCCTGTTGTGTCCCTTAACCACCCTTTTCCCACCCATACACGAGATCACTCCCCCCGTGTCTCTGTTGACCTCCGCAGCCCGAGTCCTCACCATACTTCTGATAGCCCTCATATACCACCCTGTATGAGTCATGGTCATCCTGCCCCTTGCACTCCCTCCCGCGGTTGCCGCCCGATGACTTCTGTACACTCACGCTGCCCTCATTGCCTCTCCTTCCCTCATTTGTTGTCTTGTCACACCATTCCGCAGGACCCCTCGTCCACACCCTTTATCGGCTATGCCGACGGTGCAAGTCGTTACTCCAGGAATCTAGCCTCGGCAGGTTGGGCCATCTTCACCCCCTTGCATGCCCTTGTTCTCTCTAACGGGGTATGCATTGGTTCTGCCACCAACAATCAGGCCAAATATGATGCAGTGCGTGGTCTCTTAGCCGATGCCCTCTTTCATCGCATCCTCCATCTACATGTTCATTTGGATTCCTTACTTCTTGTAATGCAACTAAATGGTGTTTATCGTGTGCATAACCCTGTGCTGTTTAGACGCTATTTACGAGTGAAAATCTTGATACGTGCATTTGAAACCATAACTTTCAACCACATCCCTCGAGAACATAATCACTATGTAGATAGTATTGCAAACCATGTTTTAGATTGGCATTTATCACACACATTTCATAAAAGACAATAACATTCATAATCATTAAAAAATGATGCATATCCATAATATGTGTCGCAAAAACATGTTTTTAGAGTCCATCTACTCTAATACATATGACATGCCCACAACATGTTACAAAAAACTCAAAACTGGGGGCACCACTTGCCCCTACATACATCATAGGGGGCACCACATGCCCCACCCCTAATCACTATCTGGAGGCTCCCGGGCCAATGGCTCTTCCCCTGCAGCATGTAGATCGTGCATAGCCTGACCAGCCATCACCATGCGCCGCATGACACCTCGCCACTCCAAGGGTAGACCAACACATGGCTCTATGAACTGGTCGTCTAAGTCCTGCCACCCGCGCTCTGATACTCCGGTCAAAAACCTTTCGCATCTACGGCGGATGTCCTCCAGCAGGGTGGTTGCGTCCTCATTCTGCGCTGCTCTCGACCCACTTGGACCTGTAGCTCCAGACGCTGCCGGTCGTCCCATATATTCGGCCGGTTTTACCAGTGCTATATCTGCATACAAAAAGTACATGAATCAGTACCATCAATTACTATTCAAAAACTTTAACATGCCCACACAAGAATAGCAATCTATCACTTACCATTGGCCCCCCAGACTCGACCAGGCGGAAGTGGCAGATCCGGATCTCCACAGTAGCTCATCCCACTATAGGGATAGTCGTCTATGTACAAAGGCATCTGATCCCAAAGGGCAAAAAACTCTGGTCGAAACACCCGCCCGACCGCCCCTCCTCCTCCTTTGCACAGTAGCCGTCCCCAACAGCACATCCTGGGCTCTCTCGGGCCCCCATCTAGAAGCTGTACACGAGGCCTCAAGGTCGGGATCTTCTCAAAGAAGAAGGTGAACAAAAAAGTCCCATATGAGCAGTCATGGTTCACCTGCCGCCTGCATAGCGACAACTGTCGCTTTAACGACACCAACAAAATCTGGGCCCACCCACAGTAGGTCCCCCCCAACACACTTTCCACTATCATCATCTGCCCCCAGTGATGTGATGGAACACCTGGATGCCCAAGATTTGTAGCACAACTGTGGCCACTACACGGGTTTCTAGCCTCTCTAGATCCCCGATCGGTATTCGAGTCCCCTTGACTTGGAGACCCGGTCAACAATGGCGTTCCACGAACTCCATGATATGCCGCCCCCACGACAACACTGGCTGTATGTTTCCCACCATCCCCAGTGGCAGGAGACCAGTCAGGAAGTACACGTCCTAGACCGTCAACTCAATCCTGTGCCCCTGCACTACAAAGATCTCCTGATCTGGATCCCAGTAACTGATAATCCGGGCCAGTAATGGTTCCCCTGCTCTCATCAAAGGGTTCTCCAAGAACTTGAGAACCCCAAATCTGGCCAATACATGGAAGACGCCCTAATCTGCCTGGATCTCTGTCCGTAGTGTCCCCAGATCTCTCTCTCTCTAGTTGACCCATAACTCTGCCATACCTGCACAAACACATCATTTTTGGCAGCGTACAGATCGGGAAAACCATAACCAACCACCAAAACCCAACTTCCAGCCATCAAACAGCACCAAAACCCCCTCATCTCCCAGGTCGCAGTTTTCTGCTCTTTTCTGGACTAGGTCGCACTTTTTGCCCCAAAAAGTGCGACCCGGCCGTAGAGATGTAGGAGGGGCTGTTCCTGGATTTCTGGGCCCTAAACTGACAATGTAATCCATCGAAATGCAAGAGAAAAGTTAGACCTCTTACCTGCAATTGACAGATCGCGATTCCAACGGTCGGTTTGTCCGCTACGTTCGCCGCAAGATTTAGGGCCTTCTCTCCTCTCTACATTCACCACAGCAACAATAGCAAATGAGTGATTTTGGAGGGAAAACTGCCTTATTAAAAGAGAACCCATGTTTCTTCTTTCAACTGCTGTGACCACACCGTAGCCCCGTTTGACGAACCGTCTACACCATTGGAAAGCTCTCACCGAGCCCCCAAATGGGTATCTGTTAGTTTTTTGAGATCTGATACTCCACCAGGACACATTTTGTCCAAGAAAGGTCACTTCACACCTCCTCCAAATTGAATTTCCTCACTTACGACACTAGTACTTGGGGCACCATCTTGCCCCCTTACTTGTCCTTGTTCGTGTCGATTTTCGTCATGAGTTCCCATCATGTACTCATTTTTCCACGGTCCCCCATTGGGGCCTTTACTCTATGGTAGCACCATCGAGTCGCCCTTGTTTAGAGCATCCAAGTTGAGTCATCTTTCCCTCCATGGAGTCTATACTGAGTCCCTTTGTACCCCACTATAGCCCTCCATCCGTCATTGCTTGGTCTCTCTCTTGTGTCGCACATTATGACGTTCAGTTCCACTGTCCCCCATCCCTAATGATGTTGTGTCAGTCGCTGCCATGTCATTTATGCCCTTTATGCTCTAGCAAGGGAATTCGTCCATTAGCTACTCAGTCTTTTCCACTTCACTATCATCATTAGTGTCAGTCTGTCCGTCGCTCTACTCTTTTCTCTCATGCCTTAGTTGAGGGTCTCTCATTGCCTCAACTATGGCAGACCTCCTTCTGTCGACATCAGCTCTTTCATTCCAGAAGCCAGGTTTAGAGGGTAGTGTACCTTGGTTCCAGCTTTCACTCTTGTTCGGTGCCTTGGATCAGGCAAAGGGATACCTCCTTTCCCTTTGGCTTGATTGTTTCTCCAGCTCTTTTCAGCATGATCGAGATTCGTATCCTTGATGGTCCAGTGATCCAGCAGCAGCTCTTGATGATTCCCGGGCGTGTGTGAGATGTTTCAACCCTCATGAGGGGGTGGCCCTGCAGGTAGCCCCCCACATGCCCGGATGACCTCTTCTTCGCAGCCTTCGATGCAGCTCCAGATATTTGATGATGTTGGCCATAGCCACTTGCAGCGCCTCTTTGATTTTCATGTATCAGTCAGATTTTGTGAGCCCTTCCCCATTTATAGGGGGCATTTGGGTTGTATTTGTATCTCATGTACTCAGATATTATTGTACAAATCCTGGCTGTTATCCCAGGCACAGCATGTATATGGGATTCCTCATTGTATTTTTATCTGGCTCATGATTATGCCAGCTGTACTTTATGGTTCGGTCCCTTGTTTACTGGACACACTATTATTTTGTACTTTGTCTCGGCGGGCATAGGTATGCCTCCCCCGCCACCTTCAGCACAGGTACCCTCTCATAAAAAGAGACTTGTTGCACCTGCGAGTCTCGTCTCCTCAGGGTCTAGTCCTTCAGCACACTATCTACCTCACACTTCTCTCTCTGACACCCCTTTTGTTGTCTAGTGATTGTGTTCTTACAACGTACTTCGGTCATACGATTTGCTCCTGACACTCGCACGTTGGGGGGCAATCTGTTACACCATTTTTTGGTCATCTAACCTATTATCATTAGATGGACCCAAGTACACCATGTAAGACCAATTTTACCCTAAGTAAAATTGCCTTCACTATGTTAAAACAGGAAACCCCAAAAGGAAATATTAAACAAACCTATATTTCTTTGATTTTCCTCATGGAATAATTAATTAAACCATAATTTAATTATTATTCCCAGTCATGTTTAACCCAAAATCAAAGAAATTAATTAGATAAACCTTTATTTATCTTATTATTTCCTAGGAATAATTATTTAAACCTTATTTAGATAATATTCCTTGTTAAATATGACCAAATCACCCACAAATAATTAAATAAATCACTATTTATTTAATTATCTTTCAACCACTTTCTTAAATAATTAAATAAATCATTATTTATTTGATTATCTTCTAACCACTTCCTTAAAAAGATAAATAAATCATTTATTTATTTATTTTTGACAAATTAAGGGATTTGACCCAAGTCAAATACCTTTTCCTCCAACAAATATAATAAAATATTCCATAAAAAGTGGATCTAGATATGGTTAACCCATGCACCAAGATCTAGAATGACCCAATATTTTGTTATAAATGGGAGGGTTTTTCCTACCATTCTTCACCTTTTGTTGCCTATTAGATCACTCTAGATCTATACACTTGGTCACACATCTCCATCATTTGCTCCCATTGAGCTCTACTCTTTGCATTGGGTTTTCTACATCAACTAGAGAGAGAAATCTTAGATCTGAAGTGCTGAGGACTTCCAAGAACCCATCCCATTGAGGGGAATTGGATACTCCTTCTGGTTTTCCTCCCAGGTGCCCCATTAATACAAAAATTCTTTCAAAAACTGTTCTTGTCTTGTCTATTGGTATATGGAGAAAACCCTTACTTTTACTGCTTAATGTCTTTCCATGCATAGATCTGGTGTTTTGCAGCTATTTTCTTGTTCAACTAATCGCAGATCTGAAGATATTGGTAGCCACTTTTGTTGTTAGGGCTATTAGTTATGCGTAGCTAAAGTGGTCCTTTTTCGTACACTTCGACAAAGGATTCATACTAACAATACCATTTCTATGCAATATCCGAAGGCCCTTCTCTCCAATATGTCCAAGCCTTTGATGCCATAACATGGTCTTTTCTCCAGAGACAACTAGGCTTTCCACTCCACTTTCAGGAACCACAGAACTGTTACACCCATTAATAACAGTGCTACCTTGTATCTTGTATATAGTTCCGGTTCGAACTCCCCGCATTAATACCAGTGCTCCCCAAACCATCTTTCATGCATATTTCTCGAACACTGTTTTTACACCTGCATCATCCATCTTGCTTACAGAAATCAGATTTCTAGCCAATGCAGGAATATGCAGAACACCAGGAAGTGTTCTAATCCTTCCACCTTGTAGCTTCAGCTTGACCTTTCCACGTCCGATGATTCTGGCCTTCTTATCATCCCCTAGGAAGACATCTCCATCATATTTCTCATACTCACAGAACCACTCCCTATGGGGAGTGAAGTGAAAGGATGCACCTGATTCAATCAACCATGACTCATGATCTACATTTGTATTTGAAGAAGAATCCAAATACACGTCCCCACCTTCATCCGAGGTGGCATTTTCCTCTGCAGACGGAGCATCATCAGATCCCTTTCCTTTCTCAGGAGCTTTATATGTACAGTCCTTTTTGTAATGCCTCTCCTTTCCGCATTTACAGGACACCTTTACAAACTTTCCAAGAGATTTAGATCTCCCACTCGAAACCTTATTCTTGTTTCTGTTTTGGGACCTTCCACGTACAGATAAGGCATCTCCATTCTAGCCCTCCATATTTCTCTGTCTCATTTCCTCCGACAGCAAGGCTGAGACAATGTCATCAAAATTCAAGGTAGTTGTATTGCTACCTATTACAATAACCAGACTGTCCCATGAGTCTGGTAGAGAGCACAACAAACTGATGCACTTATCTTCATCTGATATTTTAATATCAACAGATGAAAGCTGACTTACCATAGTATTGAAGGTGTTCAGATGCTCTGTCACCGAGTCTCCATCCTTCATCCTCAGGTTATACAGCTTTTTCAGTAGGAACCAATTATTCACCAAAGACCTAGATTGGTACAAAGTCCCAAGTTTTTCCCACAAATTCTTTGCCGTAGCTTCCCCAGATACATTCAAAAATACTGAATCTGAGACACACAATCGTATTATGCTCTTAGCCTTCCGTTCCAGTTTCTTCCAGTCTTCATCTGACATTGCCGTTGGTTTAGTACCTAGAACTACCGCAATCCACTGATCTTTATCCACCAACATATCGTCCATCTTGAGTTTCCACAACTCAAAAATATGACCATTAAATTTCTTGATCTCTATCTTTTTTCCGCTCACCATCTTCTTTCACCACAAGAATCGATCCTACAGATCTCCCACAGAATAGGGTCTACCTCAGGCCCAAGAAAAAAAACCCTCAGCAGCAAAGGCGTCCCCTTGAAGCTGAAACAACTCTGATACCAAATGTAGGTTTTAACCCTGAACATAAATTATCTACACATGAATCTTACAACAGAAAATAAACAATAGCGAGAGCATAAAACATAAAACAAATAAACACAGAGATTTTCCCCTGGATCCCAAATCGGGATGACCAGCTTGCTTTTTCATTATATTCCTTTTAGTGTTACAACACATATATATACATGCTGAAGCATACATAAACCCCAATCCATTAACCCTATATTAGAACATAACCGTAGTTCCCTTGACCGGATCTACAAAATATTAGGGGCCGAAAACCATCGTACCCCAAAACCATTTGCAAACTCATGCACAAAACATGGGTGGGTCCGCACACCAAAAAAAATTTCACCAAGGCGCTGCCCTGGACCCCAACAGTGGGGGCTTCCTTGCCCCTCGTGACCCCCCTGCTGCACCTGGCACAACGTACAGCGCATGGGGCTAGTCGTGGAAAGAATATACCACATACCCAAAAAAAAGAAAACCAAGAAAAGCCTGAAATAGAGCTGGAATAAGATGGGATTTGTTGCGTTGTTGTAGTAGGTTGAGATAGCGCTAAGAATTAGGAGTTTCTCCATGGCTCACAGCTGTAGTCCCTTTACTTTATCCAAATTTGTGAAAATAATGGATTTAATACTTGTAAAGGTAAAACCTCCATCATTATTACCTCATTAATAAAATATTCCATGTAAGATAGTGGGAAGGGGTTTACCTCATGTGTTTTAGAAAAATTAATGATGCAAAGAGATAGAAATGTGGGCAAAAATGGGAGAGAAAAGTATACAGATTTGGTACCAAACATCTCCCTGCAACTAGTTTTTCTGCATGTCCTCATGCAGCTCGTCGTCTTCTCAGATCTGGGTTGGACAGACTGAGGCTGGCATGAAGTTGTGTGAGGTCATATTCTTCATCCATCTCTATCCCAGGGGGTTTATAACCTTTCGTCATAACAACATCCTTCCACCAGTCTGGGTCGACATTGTATGCAGGAGTATATTGCTTTGCTGACAACCAAATGAGGGGAAACTGAAACCTTAGCCCCATCCACCTAACCCCACAAGTCTGAATGCATGCTAAAAAATGTGGCACTCTTTCTAGTGCCCATGCAAAGTTAGGTGCTCCAAAAGGTTCTCGACCTTTGACAGCTAAATATTAAAAAATCCACCTCCTTTGACAATTGTCCAGTGCTTCCTTCCAAAAAGTTATTATATGTTTGACACAAAGGTCAGCACACAATTTTTGGGTTGTCAACATATGTCCCCTATGCCTATCAATATATAAAAAGGTAAAATTCTTGTTATAAATATTTGTTGCCTGGCCTTGCTCCCTCCTCATCATTAGCGGCCTTGTGACTTGGTTTTCTTCAAACATATCATAGGTCTTTCTCCATTTAATCTTATTGATAGTGTAGGAGGTGAAGGCTCTTAAATGAATATCCCCCATGAACGGAACGGGATTGAAGGCCTGATCGTGCCTTAAGAAGTAACCATGCATGTAGAGTTCGCACATTAAGTGTTGTCCTATGATAATTTTCAAAATATAGAGAAACTAGATTGGGTCCTCAATATCATGACAAATTTCTTTATATATACTGTTAAGACAAAAGAAAAGAAACTATTCATGAAGGAATAAGGCATAACTATGTGTAGGAGGTCTAAAAGCCATTACCTGCTGCACCAAAGAAAACATCTTCTCCTTATCTGATTGCAGCGTTTTCACTTACTCTTCTAACTCCTCTATCCTGCCCTACTATTTTCATTGCCTCATCTGCGCTCTATCCAAACTGTCTATGTACCTTGTGACAATCCCAGTAGCCTGCTCTTGAACCCGCATTGTCTCCTTCTTATGTCCATTCGCAGCAGACTGCGATTTCTAGATTTCAGTGGCTAGGAAAAATTCTCGGCCTTCAAATAGCTATTCAATCAGACCAGTCTGTGTAACCGCAGAGGAGACCTCAATTTTAGGTTTTAATGCCTTCCACTTATATTATTGTACCTTCTTCTTTAACCGAGATGCTTGCCTATTCAACTCTCAATCTTCCTTCTTTAAACGCATGGTTTCACTGAACTGAAATTGATACCTTTTCTTGAGAGGTAATCTTATTTTATCACACTATTCAATCCACTCATGTTCAGCAATAAATTTATCTCCCAGGCCTATAACAGGCTCAGGATGCGGTGGAATGTTATCGATATCATCGACTGGTTTTTTATGTTAGGTCTTTCTAGTTCAGCTCCCTATCTCCAAGGACATTTTCCTCCTCATTTACCTCAGTGCTATCGTCGGCCATCCTGTGTTCCAGTGTTTCCACATAAATTCCATCTCCCTTGTGAGCCTCTAGGTGCTCCTGCTGAGATTCAACAATTAATGGGCTGATATTGGCCATGTACTTCCCTAGGTCAATGAACCTCAGTAGTGGTGGAACAAATATTTCCTCCATTCATCGCTAGGATGAGCAAAACCCCCTTGCCCCTCTCGTCATCATAGACTAAAAATGGGAACGGGAAATACCTGCATCGTACTCATTTCTTACTTGGTCCGTGCCTTCATGTACTGCTTCTTTCGCTAGAGTCACCACTGGTTATTGTGGAACAATGTCGATTTTGAAGATAATTTCATTTCTGTCCTCGTATCCTTCATGCGTTACTTCCTCACCCGCGGTCGATATTGGTTCTTGTAAAAGAGTGTTGAATTCACAGGTCATTTCTCCTCTGTCTCACTGTTCTCCATGCATTACTTCCTCCTCTGTGGTCGACACTAATTCTTGTGGAACAGTGACAATTTTTCAAATTAATTCTTCTCTGTCTCCTTGTTCTAACTGAATCGGGGGTGGTTCTTGTGTGACAACCCCACTTGTTTCAATATTTATATCTACTTGGGCAGGTGATGCTATTTCTTGCGAAACAACATCACTTGCCATCCCTCTGTCCAATGTTCCACCTTCTTGTTCTTCATTAATGAAATTTGATGACTGTAAGACAGTCTCAACTTTGTGCACTATACCCATAATTCCTTCATTTGTAGGTTCTTCAGGAAATGATGGTTCTTGTGTGACAGCCTCGACTGTATTACCAATTGTCTCCTCCATTTCCTTTTCTTCCGGTTCTTCCTGATCAACCTCCATCTCCATTTATAATGATTCTTCCTGGTCTATTTCCATTTCCTCTCACTATGCTTCCTCTACTAAACCAACCGAAGATATTGGTTCTTCCTCTCTAGCAACAATGATAGCTACTATCTCTTCTTTCGATGACTCACATAGTTCTGCCCAAGAAACTCGAAATTGAACTATTGCATGCATGACCAGTAAATGAACCAATCCATGATTGGATAGAATTGTTGGTATCTGGTGTGAATGACGAGTGAACAGTGCCATATGATGTAGTTGTTTTAATAGAAAGAAGGGCATGTTGAAGGAATGCACCTGAGCCTGCAGAAATAAAAGGGAGCTAAGATTTTAAAATGATATTTGAACAGAGTTGTGGCCCATCCCTCGCAAGTTGTGTATTTCATTTAAAAACCTGTTACTTCGTTCCATGGATATGGTACAGAATTCTGCTCATATCCTCTCGCAAATTGAACGACGCTTTCTCCTGCCTAAAAAAACAGTTCGGGAAACTCCGGAAGAGGAATTATCCGAGTAAACCACTACTTCCCTTGCTGTATTAGCCCACTAAATTTCGCAATTACTTCTTCAATGACTAGAATTTATAATCCTCTAACCTATGAGTGATTCTCATCCAAATTAATATTAAACTCCATTGTGAATCCCCTGTCAAACCCCTTCAATCTATCGAAGTTTATATCACATCCTGCATTGACAAAAGCTTGCCACACATCTGGATTAATGCAGACTAAGACTTTATTTTCAGGTTCATGTCGCACAACCAGTCTGCCCATCCTATAGAGATAATAAAAACACTCCAGAATAGCAGACCATTGAATAGAGTGGTGGGTACCAAATATGGCAAAAATATCATGGTGAAAAATGAGGAGTAATAACGGTAAATACGAATGGTAATTCACATGAAAAGAGAAAAATCATGAAAAAGTATGGTAAGTGTGATGAATGGAATAGTAATTATTTCATATGAGGTGGAAAGGACTAATTGAGCCGTATCGTATGCATATTGTGGAGCCCAATGCATTTTTAATGATTATACTGAAGAACCGTAGGGTGTACCATCACACGAAGTTGTAATAATGGATTTTGGAATCATCATTACGCCATCATTTAATTATGACAGAAACCCCCCCAACTTAAAAGTTTTCGTTCTTGGAATTAATTTATTTCACATGGAATATTTAATTAAATCCATTAGTGTCAAATGGAGACATAATTGGCAGCCTACCTGGAGGAAGTGACGGTTGGTAGAATGACGACGCAATAATAATGAATATGGAGTAATAGCAGTGCGAGTAGCAGCATTCGAAGTAACAACATCTGGAGTAACAACAGTGCGAGTAGAAACATCCAGAGTAACAACATATGGAGTAACAACAGTGCGAGTAGCAGCATCCTGAGTAACAACATTTGGAGTAACAACAGTGCAAGTAGCAGCATCCATAGTAACAACATCTAGAGTAATAGCATGACGAGTAGCAACATCTGGAGTAACAACATGATGAGTAGTAGCATCCGGAGTAATGACATTTGGAGTAATAGCATGATGAGTAGTAGCATCCGATGTAACAACATCATGAGTAGTAGCAACCAATTAGTAACAACATCGAGTAGCAGCAACCAAGTAACAACATCATGAGTAGCTGCATCTATGGAATAACAACACCAAGTAGCAACAACCAAGGAGTAACATCAACATGAGTAGCAGCAACCGAGTAACAACATCATGAGTAGTAGCAACTAAGTAACAACATCATGAGTAACCACATCCAAGGACTAACAACATTGATACTGAGAAAAAAATTTAAGCACTAAAACATTACTCCCTAGTAGTAACTCCTACAAAAAGACAACAAGTAAATAGTAACAGTATTTATTATATATATATATATATATATATATATAACAATTATTTATTCTTTATTCTTTATTTATCTTCACACACACACACACACACACATATATATGATAATTATTATTATTATTCTTTTTAGAACGAGGATGCAGAGGAAGAGTTCTCTGCACTAATAACCTTCAAACCAGATTTCTCAGAGAGATGTTTAATGAAAGCATCCTTAGAGGCTGGGCGATGGTATAGTCTCAGGCGATGTCCATTTGCTATGAATGAAGCATGTGTATCATCAATTGTGACTAGCATGATTGTTCCATTATCAAATACAGTGTTCACCTCGTAAGGTCCCATCCAGCGAGTGCAAAGCTTTCCCTTAAAATCCTTAAAACGGGAGTTATAAATTAATGCCCATTGTCCCCTATGAAACACCTTGTTTTTGATAAACTTATCGTGCCATTTCATCCTCTGCTACTAAATAGAAGTATTCCTCTGGACAACCATTGAATGGATTTCATCCAGTTCATTAAGTTGGGCCAGTCGGTGTTTCTAGGAATCTGACTAGTCTGAACCAAGTTCAAGAGCTGTTCTGAGCGTACTAATTTCAAATTATATTGGAAATAATCCGTATTTGCCATAAACCAAATCAAATGGTGAAAACCCATGTTCCGCCATGTTGTTTTGTATGCCCGGAGAGCTTCAGGAAGCTTCTGATCCCAATCCCGATGATGGTATATAGTTTTTGTCAAGATATTTTCCAATGTCTTGTTTGTGCTTTCCACTTGTCCATTCACCTGGGGTGGTATGGAGATGTCACTGTGTGCTTGACCTCATATTTCTGCATCATATTTTCTATCATGTGTGATGTAAATTGTGCTCCTCCATCTGGAAAAATCTCCCTCGGAGTACCGTAACGATAAAAAAATTCTTTGAATAGAAAATCTGAAACCACCTGCTCTATTGCTTTCACAACAACTTTGGCTTCTACCCAATTAGTCACGTAATCAGTGCAGTCCAAAATGTGAACCTTTTGTTGGGAGGGTGGGTTGAAGGGTCCAATGAAATCGATATCCCATTTCTCAAAAGGTTCGAGGACTACCTGTGGCTTCAACGGCATTTCATCAGCTCGACTAGGCTGCCCCATGCACTGGAAATTATCACACCTCCAGACATAATTTTGAGCATCCTGAAAGATAGAAGGCCAGTAATATCCCATTTATAGCACCTTATGGCCTATTCTTTTATCTGCAAAATTCCCCCCTCAAGGACCATCATGGGCATCCTTCAATACTTCATAAATATCATCCTGAAATACACAGCGCCGAATCTACTTATCAGCTCCTATATGAAAGAGGTACCTTGGCATCCAAGAATATCGAGCACTATGATGAATAATTTTTTGTTGTTCCCTGTATGACAAATGCTGAGGCACCTTCCCTGTAGCAAGATAGTTAGCAATATATGCATACCACGGAGGGTTAGAAGAAATTGTAAAAATATTCTCATCAAGAAAACTATCTTCTATAGGTGTGCGTTCATCATTGTTATCCATTCTAGACAGAAAATCAGAAACTACATTATCTTTTCATGGTTTGTCTACTATTGTGATATCAAATTCCTAAAGCGATAGCAACCATCTTGTAATGCAGCCATGAGTGATAGGTTTATTCATCAAATACCTTATTGTTGCATGGTCATTACGTAAAAAAGTAGGATACCCAGTGATATAGTGCCGAAACTTGTTGGTAGCATATATGACAGCCAAGAATTTTTTTTTTTTCATAGTGTAGTTTAATCCAGAAGGAATTAAATTCTTGTTGACATAGTAAACTGCATATGGTGTTTTGTCTACCTACTGTCCTAAGACTTCTCCTACTACAATCTGAGAAGCATCAGCATGTATGTGAAATGGTAATTCCCAATCATGTCCGCAAAGGATCGGATCCTTACAAACTAATCCCTTGATTTTCATGAAAGCTACTTCACAGTCTTCAATCCACAAGAATTCTACATCTTTTGTTAGCAATTGAAAAAGTGGATGTGATATTTTAGCAAAATTTTCTATAAAGCCTCTACAATAACTAGCACAACCAATAAATATATGTACCTGTGTGGGTGTCTTAGGTACCGGCAAGTGCAATATTACCTTTACTTTGGTTGGATCAACTCGAATTCCAATAGTTGAGATCAAATGTCCCAATACTATTCATTCTTCCCTCTTCATATGGCATTTGAATGTACTCAGAGATACATGGGTCTGCTTACATATTTTGAGTACTTTTTCTAGATTTTCCAACCCTTCTTCAAATGAGCTTCCATATGAAGTAAAATCATCCATATATAATTCAACACTGCCATCAACCAAATCAGAAAAAATTCCAAGAATTTCCCTCTGGAAGGTTGCAGGTGCATTACACAGGCCAAATGGTAGGACCCTGTAAGAAAAGGCCTCGCATGGTCATGTGAAAGTTGTTTTTTCATGGTCTTCTGGGGCTATTTGGATCTGGTTATACCCACTAAACCCGTCTAGGAAGGATAAGAACATTTTCCCAGTGAAGGTGTCCAGGACTTGGTCAATGAATGGCAAAGGGAAATGGTCTTTTTGAGTTACCTTGTTTTTCTCCCTATAATCTACACATATCCAACATTTACTGTTCTTTTTGGGAACAATAACCAGCAGAGACACCCATTGGCTATCGAAGATCGGCTAAACGAAACCTACATCCAACGATTTCTGAAATTCATCCTTGAAAATGTTCCTTAGAGCAGGATTCATTCTCCGTTGGGGCTATTTCATAGGGCAGAAATATTCCTTAATATAAATATGATGAGTACATAAATTAGCATGGATTCCATTTATGTTGGTATAATCCCAGGAAAAATCTTCCTGATGGTCTTGAGGGAATTTTAAAAGCTTATTTGTTTGGAACTATGATAGATTTGGATTGATATTAAGTGCCTTCCTTGGTTCAATTTCAATCAGAATACTATCATGGGATGTAGTTATAGGAATGTTTTCAATTTCATCTTCTGGTTCAATTTTTTCTTGTGTCTCACAGCTCATAGAAGACTCTAAAATTTGATGAGTTGAATTGGAAACAAAACCAGGATCATTAATAAAAATGTTAATGGTGTCATCCTCAGTTTCTGTTTTTAATTGTAGGGTCTGCCCAATGGTGAGGATTGGTCTAATTTCGTCATTTTCAGGTTTAGGCTCTTCTATTGGTACAGGCTTCTATCTGGCTAATAGCTTTTCAGATGGGCTAGGTTCTGCAGGGGGGTAAAGAGTAAGGTTCTTTGTAACCATCCCATTTGATATAATCATATGCCTAGATCGACACCCTATGTAGGTGTATACAGTTGCGAGCCAAGGTCTTCAAATATCAATGGATGACCACCAACTGAGGATCATGTCTGTAATACAAGGAGGTCCACAGGATAGTGCCATGAATCCACTGAAATAGTCACATCTTCCAATTTCCCTACCGGTTTAATTGTAGACCTATCGGATAATTCCAAGATAGTAGGCATTGGTTTAATTTTCCCAAGACCTAATGCATTCATTTTTTTGGAGGTAATAATAATGATGGAAGCACCCAAATCTGCCAGTACATTTGGGATTTCTACCACATTGATTTGTAATGTTAGAATTGGGTTTCCTGGATCTCAATATTCTACAGGAATAATATTTCCTAGCATGATGTTAGACAGTGTACCCATCACATGAATGGTTAACAGATCCCTTGGTTTCTTCCCAGGTTTATTAGAGCAGTAAATTTTCAGAGTTTTTACATATGTAGGTACATCCCTCATAGCCTAGAGTAGGGGTATTTTGAAAAAAAGATTTTTCAATTCCCCCAAGAAGTCAAACTCTGCTTGACGGTTTTGTTTATTTAGGGTCAGTCTTTCAGGATATGGTGGAGTAATTGGACGACCTTGGTTAAGAAAAGTTTGGGGAGGTGTTTGATTTATCATGTTTTGGTCTTTATCTCCAACTTTTCTCTGTTCTGGTTCTACAACTTCACTGTCGATTTGTTCTATGATAATAGGTGAAGTGGGAGCATTTACTACCCGCCTAGATTGTAATTTTATCTCATTAAGTCCTGCGGTAGAAATGCTATATGATGGAAGGTTAAGGGTGTTTGTTTGTTGGACCCCTTTATTATTAGGATTCGGGTTAGGCTGGATAGGAAGCTGGGGTCGAAGGGATGGGTTACCTGGAGGTACATTAGAGGGTAATTGAAGTTTACGTTGAGACATAGATTGGGGAAATTTCCCAGTAGGTGAGAGTCCATGTCAGTTCTGATTCCATGAAGGATTCATACTTGTTTGGGGAGCCCATTGTTTCCAGGGGGGTATTGATATTGAGACCACATAGGTGAAAAAGGCAGAGACTGGGAACCCATATTAAAATTATTAAAATACTGAGATGGGTCCTAAGGCATACTTGGATTCATAGCTAGTGGTCGAGGTTGCCATGTATTTTTCTGCCCCATAAAGTACAGTTGATCTACCTCATTTTCTTCACTTGCCCCTTGAAAAACTGCCTTCATTCCTGGCATGGAAGGGCACAAACTGGTCGCATGAGTTTTTTCACAAATTGTGTAGGCTTCCACTGTGTTTAATGGGAATTCTTTCAATGGATGCCTCTTTCTGCACTGTGGGTAGAATATAGCCATAGCATTCTCCAACTCTATTTGTTTCTGTTTTTCTTACAGAGTGTCCATCTAGGCGGATAATGTGCTTAGGATATCATTCCTTAGGTTATCCAGTAGGTTTCCGCTTTCTACCTTTGTAACCCCTCCACCAGAAGTTTTTGATGACTGAAATCCTTTTCCACTCCTTGCAGCCCCTCATGATCATTGAATGCATAACTCACAGATGGTGTCAAATTCTTCTTTCTAAACATCCCCCTTTCGTACTACATTAAAAACTTGCAGGGAATCTTCCCTAAGTGCCCGGAGAAGGATAATCTTCAGAATATCTTTATCTAGGTCACTATGACCCAATCTCTGTAGTATATATTTGAATAATTCCACAAAATCTTCCATATTGTCGTCCTCTTTCTGTACAAGCTTAAAAATTTCCTCCTTGATGTCACAGGATTTACAGTAATCGTGGTACTTCTCCAAAAATACTTCCTTCATCGCATCCCATGAGGAAATTTCCTTTCCTTCTAAACCCATGAACCATCACAGGGTTGTCCCTTTTAAGGTAGAAGGAAATATTATTAGCTTTTGAGCATCATAAATATAATCATACCCTCGATAGAGAATGTAAAATTCGAAGCGGAATGTGTCGGGGTTTTCAAAAGAAAGACCATGAAAATTAGTCAGAGACATTAAAGGAATGGGCTTCATCAGTGCATCACCTATAATGTTTCCAATTGGAAAATCAATAGAAGAACTTGTAAGTGCCATAAATATCCTCCAATACTCACCCAGTATTTCAACTTGTTATGTGACTAGTACTTGGGGTGACTCAACTATAGGAGGGTTCACAACACTCTGCTGGTCTCGTGGTGACGCCAAATCCTTCAGGAACTCTTTTTCCAAATCATAATTTCTTAATTTTCCTACAACAGGCTTCACAACACTTCCTTGTCTCGTGGTGATGAAAACCCCTTCGGAGGCTCTTCTTCCTAATTGGAATTTCTCAATTCTTTGGACCCTCAGCTTGCTATTTATTTCCCTTCTACCGACAGCAGGGATATTTCCTGTGGTACCATTGCGGGCACTGGCTGCTCAATCGACTGCCCTTCGGACTTCGTTTGCACCCTTATCGTGACAGTAGCATGAGAAGATGCTTCAGATTCAACCTTTGGGATGATCTCTTGAATATATGTCTTCCTTAGCAAATCCATTCCATTATTTGGGGGTCTTCCTCTACCCCTATTATTCATATCTTTGTTCATACAATTGGTGGGAAGATTTCATTAAAATAATAGAAGTGCTCAGGACCCGGAGTAGGACAGATAACTTCCTCCCTGGGACGAGAGAGACGGTTCGAATAGAAAATAAAAAAAATAAAAAATAAAAAATCAAAGTTCACGACCTGAATTAGGGTGATCAAATACGCTCCCTATGACAAGAATTTGGCGATTTCAAAAAAATAATCAAAAAGCAGAAAATATGAATACTATGCCCAGGACTTAGAGCAGGGTAACAAATCCCCTCCCCAAGATGAGATATCAGTTCTGATGAAAAAAAAAACAAAGAAAAACAACACACTATGCTCAGGACTTAGAGTAGGGTAACAGATTCCCTCTGTAAGACAAGAGACCAGTTTTAAGAAACGATGGAAAAACAAAAAAAAAAACGCACTATGCTCAGGACTTGGAGCAGGGTAAAAAATACCCTCCCCAACACGAGAGATTAGTTCTAAATACAATAAAAAGCGAGAAAAAAAAGCACTATGCTCAAGAGTTGGAGCAGGGAAATAAATTCCCTCCCCATGATGAGAGATCGATAATTAGATCAATTTCAGATCGTGTTCTTGCACCTTCTTAGCCTTCCCCGGCAACGACGCCAAAATGTTGGTGTCCAGATGTGAAAAAATATTCAAACCCTTTTTCAACATAAATTATCAATCCGGGTGTGTTAGTTATTTAAAGACTAATGAACACAGTATATTCAAGAGCAACAACGTAACCTGCTATTGAATCACAAGCTTAATTAATGAAAGTGAGAAAACTACTCTAGCAACAATTAAAGATGGATTGTAGAATTAAAAAGACATTCACATCAATTGCAGAATTATATCGGAAAAACAGTTACCATAAAAAATCAAAATATGAAATCAACAAAAGGAAAAGAACGCAGCACATGATCAGAAGAGTGGGCCCAACTCTCTTATCAGGGATGCATCAAACTCACAACTCACAAATGGAACAGTAAAACGTTGTGCATTGAATTAATTGAAAAACACTTATGTTATAATATCTATCCCTTTTCTGCTTAACCTTGATTCACAGCCCTAAGGCCCTCTTTATAAAAATGTTCAGTAAATCGTATCTTTCCTCTAACAACTAAAGATCTACAATTATGCATTTGTTACAACATCAAACTAGTTGCCAAAAGGAAGCCACGAAAATCCTCAAATAGAGCTGGAATAAGATGGGATCTGTTGTGTTGTTGCAGCAGGTTGAGATAGCGCCGAGAATTAGGATTTTCTCTATGGCTCGCAACCATATTCCCTTTATTTTTTCCAAATCTATGAAAATAATAGAGTTAATACTTGCAAAGGTAAAACCTCCATGAACATTACTTCATTAATCAAAATTCCATGTAAGATAGTGGGAAGGGGTTTACCTCATGTGTTTGAGAACAATTAATGATGCAAAGAGATATAAAGGTGGGCGAAAATGGGAGAGAAAAGTATATAGATTTGGTACCCAACACCTTCATTTCTAAGAGGGAGTGTTAATAAGTGTAGCAAGAAAGTCTCAATTTGACTTTGCCTTGGTGAAATTGAAAAAATGTGAATTTCCACAACAACAGAAAACTTGGAGGTAGTTAACTAAGGTGACATGGATATTTTAACTCATTTAGCTGAATAAATTTGAGTTAGAGGGCTTGGAGTTCAATTATGCATGTGTGATTTCTAATTTTTAGCAATCTAGTTCAATTATTTCTTATTGTATTCAGTTAAACTAGTTCTAACTATTGATAGAACTAGTTGGAGGTTAGTTGTGTAGTGTGACAATAGTCTAACTTAGTGATCATCTAGTTAACTTATTAATCAACCAAAAATAGATAATTCATGTAGATAATTCGAGTTCCCCATTTGTGGTGGAGATTCCAAGGAAGTATAACATCAGTTGTAGACTGGTCTTGAGTGTACAGGTGTTGCATGTAGTTAGAGATCCAACCTTGGGAATTGTGAAATCAATTAGAGGAAAATTCCTAAAATATAGCGCCCTAACTCCTTAGGATTTTTTGAAGTATATAGGGGCTGAAAAAGAGGCATAAATTGACTAATTCTAAGCCAAAGCTTCTCATTGAGTAGAGAGAAAGGTTATTCACTTGCAGGTTGAGCTCAGAGCGAGCAATAAATTATAATAGATTCTCTATTCATCCGATTACACGAAGAAATCTTAGGGGGTTCTTATGAGATGGTTTCCCCTATATAAATTTGTGTAGTTGCGTATGTGATTGATGCATGTTTGTGAATACTAGTCTAAATTATGAATTAATTTCCACAGAGTAGTAGAGTAGAATTGTGTCTCTTAATTTAGATTAAATTTCTTGAGAAATTGCAATTGTATCACCATATTTCTACATTTCTGGATGAGACTCCTACACCAAACTGTGTGAGGTCTAATTGGGAACTCATATAAGGGATATCCCCTGTATCTTCGGGGGATCCAGCACCATCAACACATGATAAACTTGTCTCAATCCTTAATGTTGCATCTACTACTAACTTACTATTTTGCAACATTTTTTCTTAAAAAACTAGTGTATATATACTTATATTTTTATGAATTCTAGTAATACATGTCTGCCTGTACACATATATACATTTTATACTTTCTAGGTTAAATTCCAATTCACCCAAACCCATTCCTTCTTTTATTTTTATGTTAAATTCTAAGTCACACTCTTTGTACAAATAGGAAGGAGTGATGGTTTCCTAGTTCTAGGTTCCCTCCCTGATATTCCCATAGTGAAAGACATATCTGGGGTTTGAAATTTCATAGAAAAACCATAATTCTTATGCACGAAATGTTTTCCAGTGTTCTTGCATTTTTCAATAAACATATGGGTTAAAGCATGGAGTTGGGTTACACTTTTTGGCATTTTTCGAAAAAGTATGCTCGATTGAGAAAATTTAAGAACTCGATCAAGAAAATTTTAAGTGCTCGATCGAGCTATTGAGGTGCTTAAAATTCACTCGATCAAGAATTTAAAAAACTCTCAATCGATTTTTTTTTCTAACTTGATTTACTGGCTCGATGAAGCCCTTGAGCTGTATGGTTCACCATTAATACCATTAATAAAAGTTGGTAAGGGTGCTAGTGGGTTAGATTTTTAATGGCTCGATCAAGCCTTTGAGACCAATTGAGTCGTTGGTTAACGACATATGCCACTTGATTGAGGATTAATTTAATTCTTGATTGAGTAGTTTGAATTTTTATTTAACCAATCGATCAAACTCTTTAAGTCCTAAAAATTACAGTTTCAACACCTCCTCTACATATTTCTCTACAACCACATTTTTTACCCTATTGGATTTAGGGAAAAAACTTATCCTTAAATGGTAGATTTGATCACGTTGGATTCGTGAAAGAATCCTCTATCCAATGGCATATGGATTTGACACTTTCCAGTTCATATGATATTTTTCATATAATTTATTTTAAACATAACACTTAAATTTTTTTGGACAGTTTCAAAGGGGCTAAATAAAAAATCAATAACATAAAATATACAGAACGATTTTTTTTCAAAAAATACCACTATCTTCATTTACGAGTCCTATTCAAAATGGTACTCTTGGTTTTTTAATTTATTTAAAGAGTTGAAAAATATCTTACGTGAAAAAATGTGTCTCCAAAATGCAATTGAAATATTACTTTTCAACTTCGAAAAATAATAAAAAATATAATTTTGCATAAACATATAAACTTTAATATAAAAAACTTAGTTCTCTGCGAGAATATACACACACACACACACACACACACATACAAAAAAAAATATATATATCTATATATATATATATATATATATATATATATATATATATATATATATATATATATATATATATTACAATATTTGGGGATTAACTTATGCTACATGAAGACACACATACCTCTTAAGTTTTATGAAAATTTACAAGGACATATATTTCATTTAATGGAAAATTGAGAGATTATAAGACACTAATTTTTTTGCAATTAAGACAACAACATAATTCTCCACATATTGTCTTTTTACTCTAAATGAAAATTATTAAACAAATACATGGAATAGACAAAATGTGAAAGACAAAACATGAATTGAATTTAACATTCACATTAATGTACATTTATAATACATTTATATGACTGTTGGATTCATATTTCAATCTCTCTTGGAATAACTTTGAATGCTCAACTCCCACACCTTAACCCTTAGCGGATCAGGTGTCCAACATTCCCCCACTTAATCCGAAGGGTTATATACGAGTCCAAGAAGAGAGCTCTAATAAAAAAAATAGCAATGCATGACAACATTACGTTTAATGTTCTCATTAAGATGATGGCATAAGGTGGGAGAACTATAGGTCTCAACTGATGGTGGTTTAAGGATTACCACCAACACTGAAACACTTAGTGTAGTTCTTGGAACTCTTCCAAATCTAGAAAGAAGCTGAAATTGTCTACTAGAGAAAGTGTCCATAATGCTTTGGTGATGGAGATATTCAATCTGCACAACCTTCAGTGGTTTAAATGATTCCACCAACCAAAGGAATGCTTAGTGTGATTCTCGAAACATGATCCTCAATGCTTTAGAGAGGGAGACCTTCAACTTGGAAAAAGGGACATTTGCAACTTGTGGCGGTTTAAGAAAGGCCACCAACCAAAGGCATGCTTAAGGGATTTTTTGTCTCTTGCTACAACTCTGAATTTGGGTATGGTTGTCTCTAGTTTTAGGCTCTGGAAGTAGGTTCAAGTTACGGCTCAAGCTCCCTTGATGCATATTTGAAACTTGTATATTACCATCACTTCACCCCCTGTGAAATACAAGGTGATAAGATGAAGATAACCCAATTGCAAGACTTTTCAATCCTCTACAATAAATTCTAAGATATGACTGAAATATTTCCTTAGTTATTGAAGCCTATTGCCAAGAAGTGATCCATCTAAGGTGAATATTTTTTCTTGCAGGAGGTTTGTTTTTGAAGAATATGTATGTAGAATGAATATGCTGACGAACATTATTTCATGGGTGAAGATCAAAACAATGATATTTCACTTGGCCAACTCAATCAGAATGTTGGCATTTCACAACTTTTGGTTGCAGATGTGGAGCAGTAGAATATGAAACGGGTGAAGGAGTTGCCATGAAGAAATTCAACACTCTCAAATTTGATGGGCTTTGAGTAATCTAGAATATGAAGCAACACTTCCTTATCATATCCAAGACACCTTTTGTGCTTGTTGCTGAAAATATCTTCCCAAGGTATGATTATTGACTTGGGAAGTGCAGACTGAATTTACGCACATGTATTAAAATATGCTTCTTGAATGGGAACTTGATCTTATTGAAGCTTCTTATTGAAATGGGAACTTGATGAGTTACAATATAAAATACAACCACAATATAAAAACAAGTTTAGAAGGATGTATTTTATATCATAACTCGTCTTATTGAAGCTGAGATTCAAGCTGCAAAAAGTCAATTTTGTCATGTGAATCTTGTAGACAAATTTGTACATCAACAAGAGTGGTTTTGCTGATTTTTACCATATCATGATTAGTGGAGTGTATCAATTTTTTTAATAACTTTAATACCTCGATAATTTTGGCCATTTTTCAATCTCAAGTATCAAACTTCAACAAATAAAAGGTGTCAACTTCAATTTCTCAAGTAAATTTGAAATAGAGCTCTTCCTTTCAAGGTGAAGAGAAAGTGACACAGAAAATACTTAACAAAAAGGACTAAGAAACATAAAGGCCTCAAAAAAAACTTTGAAACCTCTCTTCAAATGAATAAATACCTAACCTCAATGATCTCCAATATTAAAATTATTTTAACATATTCAAGGTTCCACAAGCTATAAAAACACACACCTTAATCAAGATCCACAGTAGAAATAGAATTGTCTAGTCAATCGATAAAAATGATGAGCTCTATTGCAGTGACACACAAAGTTGTTGTTGCTTGGGTATCAACAAAATCTATGAAGATTGGAGGACTGCAAGTGGCATCTCAAATCCGGTGACAAGTCAATCATCTAGTAACACGGTGCAGTGAGTAGCAATAGGTGCTTTGATTACTCTCTTTTTTCTCCATTTTTCAAGCCAAGTCCTTGAAATTATTGAAAAATTTTGTAATATCAGAAAAGAATCCCCAAGTTTTGAATTTGAAATGCTGATATTTCTGGAATATGAATATTAATTCTACCAAAGGAGGCTCGACACGATTGTCACAATTAGGTTGAGTGTTGGAGCGCAGCAAAATATAAAACACAACAACAACAAATTAATCATGCACAGGAAAGACACACAGCTTTAACGTGGTTCACCCAAACCTCCTGGGCTACGTCCACACAACAGGGCATTGGCAGTCTTTATTAATCAAAACAGGAGATTACATAATTCACAGCAATTCTTTATTAATCAAACAGGAGATTACAAACTCTCACACACTCACAAACCATCCGTATGGGTACCTGTTTTATAGCAAGGAGAATATAACTGCCTCATAAATCCTCTCACATCAAATTTAGGATGCATTAACTCTCTCCCAACAACCTGGAGCTAATCTAGCAACAAATTCCTAATTTTTGTCACCTACTGAGATTTTTGACTATTTTAATAAAACTGAAAATCTCAACAATCTCCACCTTGACAACAATTAGCCTGATGCCCTGTTATTATTATTTTATCTCTTCTGCAAGCCAAGAGAAGACAAACACCAGCGTAGCTTCTCTAACAAAACTGGTTTCGTGAACATGTCTGCACAATTATCCTTTGTATGCACCTTTTCAAGAGAGACTCCCCTTTCAGTGATAACCTGTCTTACAAAATGGTACTTAATTGGAATATGCTTTGATTTACTATGATAGGCCGGATTCTTAGCCAAATGTATTGCACTTTGACTATCACAAAGTAACCTGATGTTGTCCTGTAACCTACCAAACTCACCAAGCAAACCTTTCAACCACACCGCCTCTTTGCAAGCATGCGAAGCAGCAATGTATTCTGCTTCAGTAGTGGATAAAGCAACAATGTTTTGTAGCTTTGACATCCAGCTAATAGCTCCACCTGCAAGAGTAAAGACGTACCCCGAAGTTGACCTTCTCTTATCCAAATCACCTGCAAAATCAGAATCAACATACCCGCAAACAAATTCACTACTCTTATTGTAAGTGATACAATAACTACTTGTGCCTCTCAAGTACCGAAGCACCCATTTCACTGCTGACCAATGTTCTTTACCCGGATTTGCCATGTACCTGCTGACAACCCCAATTGCATGTGAAATATCTGGTCGAGTACAAACCATCGCATACATCAAACATCCTACTACATTAGCATATGGAATTCGAGACATATAATCCTTTTCTTCATCTGTATTAGGACATAAACTCGAAGAAAGCTTAAAATGGGAAGCTAAAGGGACTGACACAAGCTTCACATTGTTCATACCAAACCTCAAAAGTATCTTCTCAACATACTTCTGTTGTGATAGCCACAGCTTACCATTACTCCTGTCTCTGAAAATCTCCATGCCCAAAATCTGTCTTGTTGCTCCTAGATCTTTCATATCGAATGTCCTTGCCATCTGAGTCTTCAACCTGTTGATTTCATCAATGCTTTTGCTTGCTAAAAGCATATCGTCAACATACAACACTAAGATAATGAACATGCCATTTTTCAATTGCTTAAAATACACACAATGATCATATTCACTTCTAACATATTTCTGACTCAACATGAAAGAATCAAACTTCTTATACCACTGCCGAGGCGACTGCTTCAGGCCATATAATGACTTCTTGAGCCTGCAGACAAATTTCTTATTGCGATGCTGAATAAACCCTTCCGGTTGTTCCATATAAATTTCCTCATCTAGATCTCCATGTAGAAAAGCATTCTTAACATCTAGTTGCTGTAACTCTAAATCAAACAAAGCAACTAAAGCTAACACAATTCGAATTGAAACAATTTTAACAACTGGTGAAAAAATCTCATGAAAGTCAATGTCTACTTTCTGAGAAAACCCTTTTGCAACCAGTCGCGCTTTGTACCTGTCCTCCGTATCATTCACACCCCGTTTCAGCTTGAAAACCCATTTACACCCCACAGTTTTCCTGTCTTTCGGAAGCTCAACCAGATCCCATGTGCCGTTCTTACTCAAGGCCATCATTTCATCCTTCATGGCTGCTTTCCACTTGTCACTATTCGAACCTTCTATTGCTTCCTGATAGCACAGAGGTTCATTGTCATTAGCAGTAAATGCAACTGAAGTAACATAATCATCATACCTTCTCGGTGGCCGTTTGATTCTTGTCGACCTCCTTAAGAATGTTTCTGGTTGACTACCATCTGTAGGAGCTTCTTACCGATCAGTATCTGAGACCTGTTCATGATCTAAACCTGAACCCTGTTCATGTTTTGAAACCTGTTCATGACTAGTATCTGAACTATGGTCATCATGACTATCATTAGAAGTGTTGTCAAACTGAATGTGCTGAAAATCAAATACATCATCCTGTTTCAATTTACTATCTACATCTAACTTTACAAGAGAGGATTCATTAAACTTTACATCTCTGTTGATGATGATTTTGCGGGTAGTAGGATCCCACAATCTATATCCCTTTGTTCCAACACCATACCCAACAAAAATATACCTTTTAGACTTTGGATCTAACTTAGTTCGCTGATGTTTAGGCACTAGAGCATATGCATCACAACCAAACACTCTGAGTTTAGAATAGTCACAAGGGTGTCCTTTCCATACCTCTTGCGGAATCTTGCAGTCTATGGCCGTCGATGGAGATCGGTTTATCACATAACAAGTTGTTGCCATTGCTTCCGTCCACAACTCCTTTTGCAACCCGGCGTTACTCAGCATACTCCTTGCTCTCTCTAGAAGAGTCCTGTTCATGCGTTCAGCAACTCCATTTTGCTGAGGAGTATAAACCGTGGTCTTATGTCTCTCGATCACTGCATCCTTGCAATAGCTGTCAAACTCCTTGGAAGTAAACTCACCACCATTGTCAGTTCTTAAACACTTTATTGTTCTACCAGTGCTGTTTTCTACCAATGCTCTAAACTGCTTGAAAACTGAAAAAACATCAGACTTTCTTTTCAACATGTAGACCCACACTTTCCTAGAAAAGTCATCAATAAACGATACAAAATATGACGAGCCACCATACGAGGTTGTAGGTGCTGGACCCCAAACATCTGAATGGATATAATCAAGTATTCCTTTACTAGTATGTTTGCCTGTTTTAAACTTTTTCTTACTTTGTTTTCCAAACAGACAATGTTTACAGAAATCTAACTTTCCGGACTTTAGATTAGGAAGTAATTTGCGATCAGCCAAAATCTTTAACCCTCTTTCGCTCATATGGCCCAACCTTTGATGCCATAGGCGAATGGAACTACTGTCATGTTCAGACACCGTAGACACATGAACTGACCCTGTTCTTCCTTCTAACTGAAACAAATTTCCTACTTTCTTAGCTTTCATTACTAGTAAGATACCTTTATAGATTTTCATAACTCCACCTTGAATTACAGTTTTATATCCATTCGTATCCAATGCTCCTAAAGAAATTAGATTTTTTCTTAATTCTGGAACATGTCTCACATCTGTTAACAATTTAGTTGTGCCATCAAACATTTGCGGTTGTATACTTCCTATCCCAACAATATTGCAAGTAACATCATTACCCATGTACACGACGCCATCATCAACAGATCTATACGTCTTAAACCAGTCTTTATGGATACACATGTGGTTTGATGCACCGGAATCTAACAACCAATGTTGATCATGATTTGACATATTAACAGACAACACTTCGTCGCTCATACCTGAACCAGATGCCGAACCTGTATCTGTCGCATTTGCCTCCTTCTTCTCTGTCGAAGAATCTGCTTTTGAAGTTTGCTGTTGTCGCTTCCAGCAGTCCTTCTTCAAGTGCCCCGATTTGCCACAAAACCAGCACTTTACTTTGCTCTTCTTCCCTTTAGACTTTGAACGAGAGTTGCTATGCTTACCCCCGGAGTGTCTCTCTCTTGAGCGACCTCTGGCCATCATTGCCTCTGATGTAGAGGTGTCTGCATTCGACTTCTTCCTCATCTCCTCAGACAACAAGGCTCCAACCACATCATCAAACTCAAGGACGGCTGCAGTACTAAAGCTTATGGAAGTAACAAAGTGATCCCATGATTCGGGCAATGAACACAATAGAGTTATTGCCTTATCCTCTGAATCAAATTTTACATCTAGACTTTGTAATTGTACCACTAGAGTATTGAAAACATTCAGATGGTCAGTAATCGAGGTACCTTCCTTCATCCGCAAACCATAAAGCTGCCGCTTCAGGAGAATTCGATTTGTCAAAGATTTCGTCATGTAGAGCTTTTCAAGCTTGATCCACAAGCCTGCGGTGGTCTTCTCTGACACAATGTTGAATAGAACGTCATCCGCCAGACATAACCGAATGGCGCTCAGAGCTCTGTCATCCAACTCATCCCATTCATCCTCCGTCATGGAAGAAGGCCTTTTGCTTTTCCCCAACAGCGCTTTCGCCACGCCTTGTTGTACCAGGAGATCATGCATCTTTACCTTCCAGATCTCGAAGTTGTTTTTTCCATTGAACTTCTCAATTTCAAACCGGGCATTTTGAGTTTTCGCCATCTTGTATCAGCAAAAAACACAATAATCTCCAAAAAAACCAACTTTAAATCAATGAAGTTTGTGTTTAAAAAAAAAATGCCTTTTTTTTTTAAATAAAAAATGCCCTTCACCTTCCTTTAAGTGCCTTTCATTTGATACCATATGCAAATGGCAATTCAAATCGATTATTAAAAAACCACATACCATATGCATTTATATGTGACCTTTTATAAAGCTCATACAATACAAATCGATATATATAAATCGCTTTAAACAAAAAAATTTTTAAATATATATATCGATTTTAAATATAATCGATTTATCCCAACCTTATGCTCCACATCGATTATGTATATCGATTTAAAACTCAACGCTGTTCAAAAAATTTCAACGCACAAACCAGCGTTATACACTGCATATCGACTGCTTCAGATTTTTTTAAAACAAAACGCTGGCACGAGCTGCAATAGCAGAACTGCTCAACGCAATCTTCAAACAAAAAATGCATCACTGTTCAACGCATCATCAAACAAAACTCCATGCTATGTTTATGCCGACTGTTTAATACTGTGCAATCTTTAAAAAAAAAACTCCACGCACAACAAAAAAACGCCTTTAATAATTTTCTGTCACACGAAACCGTTTCAAGAAAAACGCAGAGCCTTTAAAACTTCGGAGAATGCTTTTAAAAACTTACGTTAATTCAACTCAATCAGATCATGCAAACCTTTTTAACCAAACTTTAAAACGCTGGCACGAGGCAAGCGCACTTCCACGGTTTTCACCAGCATTTTCACAGTTCTACACAGCGATGGCTCTTTGGAACTCCACGCTTCGAACTCCACGCGGTGGTAAATGACATCAGTAAACGACCTCTACGCATAGCAGTTGGTCCACACACACCAGCAACGGTGTACATGCAGCCCCACGTAGCCGCACCCGACGGCCGGTCTGCGCACGCGTACCAAAAAACTCGCTCCACGCGGCTTCTTGAGGGCTCATACGACGCCTCGCATGCTCGATACCAATTGTTGGAGCTCGGATGCAACCAATCACTAAAAAAATAATCACGCACGGAAGGAACACGACGGTTTAACGTGGTTCACCCAACCAATCTGGGCTACGTCCACACAACATAGGCATCGGCAATTCTTTATTAATCAAACAGGAGATTACAAACTCTCACACTCACTCTCAAAACCATCCGTATGAGTACCTGTTTTATAGCAAGGAGAATCTAGCTGCCTCATAAATCCTCTCACATCAAATTTAGGATGCATTAACTCTCTCCCAACAACTTGGAGCTAATCTAGCAACAAATTCCTAATTTTTGTCACCTATTGAGATTTTTGACTATTTTAATAAAACTGAAAATCTCAACATAATCATTAGAAAGCGAGAGCGTAACCAAACCGACTTTTGTAGTGAGAAGTGACGAGAATATTTGCCAAAGTCAGCATGAATGTTCTTCAGAGAATCTTGTCCCAATATTACAGCTCGATTTTTGTATCCAAAACTATACAAAGTATGAACACATGCATCATTCGGAAAATAGGAAAATCGGGAGCTATGTGATTAATTTCATAAGATCTTTAGTGATAGCCCTAGTGGAAGTTTAGTGAAATTTCGCCAATAGTAATACGGAATAGCTCATACTTGCAGCAACTACTCATGGCTCGAATCCAATGTGCATCAAAGTGTAGGATTTGATCTTGGGAACTTTTAATCTTTATGGGAATTACCACTACATCTCCTATCCCCATGACATTGATCAATTCTACATTTTTCTTTGTAGTATTTTCTTGGAACATTCTTCATCGGCATTGTAACCAATGAGAATTGCATTCATCATAATCGAAATAATTAATTGGAGTTTGTATGATAAGCGGATCATCTACGATCTAGTATGATGAATAAATTCTAAATCTGCAATCTGTTTCATAGAGTATCAATTTGATTCACGCACATGAGTCTGTGTCACCAAAGTTTGAACATTGAATCGAACTCTTGATATATAAACTCATCATACGAAAACCTTTCTTTCTTTTTCTTCTTCGATGGTAAGCTGACTTTCTAGCTTCTCTAGCTTTTACGTCGATCTTCTTCGTGTAAGTAGGTGGGTCATTGTGCGAATTCGGCTTTGGCCCATTTGATCTTCACCTATAATTCTTAGAAGGAATAGAAACATTTGATGTCGAGAATGAAAGTTTCATTACGAGTCGGAAGAAGACTCGAGTTCAATACTAACTTTCCTATTTCGAGAATTTCATTATCTTCGGAGGTACGAAGAAGGAACTAGAGACTTCAAAATATTCACCATCTGAATGGGAGATAAGATCCCAATCTTGTGGATTGTGAACGATGAAAAAGATATCCACAATTTTCATTTGCTTTACTTGTCTTTCTTTTCTCTACAAGCATTGGCATAATGACCTTCTTTACCACAAATGAAACAAACAACTTTTTAGAAGGTTTTTGTCCTTTTTTCTAAATACTATCCTTCTTCCTTTGAATGTTTTCTTTGAAGGATAATATTTCTTTCTTCTTGGTACATATTTATCATGCTTGCAAGAAAGAAAAGACGCTTTCCTTGCAGAAATTGTTTTATTACTTTTTTTGCAGCAAAACCCAAAATCATATTTCTCTTTGAAATTATTGCAGAATTTTGTACTTAAAGTGCATTTGTTTCTTGAAATTCTTCTTAGCTTTGCTTTACGCATTTCTTTACGCAAAATTTTTACTATTAGTACACTGAATAGCTGCAAAATATTAGCCTTCCAAATTGCTTTATGGGTCTCTATATGCTGGATTGATCAGATCGAAAATTTTCATAAGCATAGATTATATGTAATATCTTAACTATGCAACATTGTGGGGATCATTTCCTGATATAATAACCTGCATTACAAAAGTAATCATGCAAAATAATCCTATATTACATAACCCTGGGAGAAGAATAATTGTGCACATGATGGGATGAATCTTGGAACCAACCCAGCAAACTCATGTTTCAAAGCATCAAATAGAGCCTTTAGGATCATCTTCATGTTCAACTATTTGATCTTTCTCATTCGCCAATTTTTCCCACCATTGTTTCAAGATACCATTAAAAAGACGAATGATTTGAGTCACTATGTCGACCAATACTTTTGTTTCAGCTTTTCTTTGCAATGCCCAAGCATGGACATTATGGAAGACGACAATAACTTCATTGTAATCCGGATAATCCAATGTTCACCGATAATGAATTCCCATATCCTCACGGAAGTAGGATTGTCTAGTGTTGGTGTATTTGAAGATTCTCAATATATTTACCAAAATGGCTTATAGCCCACGATGCTTCATGAGCGATTGTTCCTTTGGAATCTTTCTTTCCTTTATGAGGAAAATAAAAGGATTCACTTCTATCTCTCTTTGAACTTGGTTCACCTTGTGCTTGCTCTCACCGGTGGTTCTGCGAGTAGAAGTTACTCCCCGACATGGCCAATATTGTTGGATCGGATGTTTGGCCATTTGTTTCATCGAAGAACTAAGACTAACATAGTTCTTAGGCAATACGAGGTTTTCTACGAAGGAAGAGTCGGCTAATCTATTTTTCATCAATTAAATGTTTTCTTTAGCTAGACTTATTCCTTTACGGATTTTCTCAAGTCTAAGTTTATCCATATTCTCTACCCCCTTAAAAATAATGTGCTTAACCATCGGGAGCTGAAGAAAATTTTAACTTAGAAGCTGGATACGGCTACTTCTACGTAATGGGGAGAAGCGAGGAGCGGGGAAGTGTATCTCTAAGATCATCCAAATATTTAGAGATAATACGCATATTAGATTGAATATCATTCAATTTAAAGGAGTATGTTCATTTTTCATCCCCAAAACTTCATTATAACTTTGTGTGCATCTTTTTAATATTCTCTTTGATTTCAAGGACATATTTGGCAATATCATCTATGTTTTGCAACATACAAAGAAACATGTGGTAGTTTGTATGTTGTCATCTTTTATGAATCATTCTTTTAAGATACGCTTACATTTTTCATATGTAACCACTACATATCAGCTTTCACATTTCCATTCTTAAAAGTTCTTCTAGCATTGCTAGGTTCTAGATGTCTTTCACGCTGATCTTCCCCAACTATTTCTGCTAGGCTCTTGGCAATGGCAGACTTTTTATTTCTGGAATGAATATCTCATGTTTAGGAGAATGCGACGGGAAGTTCTATACGGAAAGTAGAGGATGAGGATGGAATACAAAAGCTGACGGTCATCGGTTTTATGTGATGCATATTTTTTATGAAGATTTCTTGGAGCATGATGTCTAGCCGGACAAGCTTCTAGGAACCATTACGGGATTTTACGCTGAGGATTGTGGAATAACGAGATTTATTTTGGAGATCCTACCCCCCAAAAATGAAGAATTGGAGGAGGGAAGACATAGATCTCGAGAGGGATGGAGTAGTGAGCCGGAGGCTAGAGGACCCATCGAGGATGTTGGATGATGAATACTTCTTTGAGGTTCTTTGTTGTTTGCGATTGAGAATATTTACGTGAGCGGAGTATAACTACTATTCCACTCTTAATTGAGTACATTTGCAAAACCAATTTGTAAGGGAGAGCGATATTACCGAGGGCCAACAATCACTCCTTATTTAAGGGCTCGTTCTTTCAATTTTGGATTTAAAGGAGGCATTGAAGTAGAAACAAAATCATAAACGAGATAGAAGCATACAGGCGAGCTATTTGGGATCGAGGGGCAACATTGAATGGGGATTAGAAAATGGTTATAAATATGTTCATATTGGTATGGTTCAATTTGGGATAAATCCACTAGTCGATTTTAGTTTTAAATACTTCCTACTTAGCATTTGTGTTGGATACAAGAATGAACAATTTCTACGATGCTTTATTGGGAGGTTTCCAAAGTCCATTAAACAATGGACCCGACTGATCCATCTGTTATTCCCCGGATATATCAAGTTTCCACGACAAATCCATACATAAATGAATTCTTGAATGCCTATATAAAGTTATATGGTTTTGATGTTGCCCCTCGGTCCAAATAGCTCGGTTGCATGTATCTGTTTACGATTTGTTCTACTTCAATGCCTCCTTTAAAAATCCAAAATTGAAAGAACGAGCCCGCAAAGAAGGGTGATTGTTGGCCACAGTAATGCTGCTCCTTTACAAATTTCTTTGCGGGGAATGTACTCTACTTTGAAGAGTGGAATAGTAGTTATACTCCGCTATCACGAAATATCCTCAACTACAAACGGCTAAAGAACCACCCGTGATTATCTATCATCCAACATCTGATGGGTCTACAGCGATCGGTTCACCTACTCCATCCCCTCTCGAAATATGTCTTCCCTCTCCAATTCTTCATTTTTTGGGGGTAAAAGGGATCTCAAAATAAATCTGTTATTCCACAATCCTCACGGACAATTAATAACGGTTCTAGAAGCTTGTATGCATGAACATCCTTCTCAATCTTCATAAAAATACGCATCACCTAAAATAGTATTGTCGGTTGTATTCCATCCTCATCCTCCCTACTTTCCAAACGGAGACACGACAGGATTCTCCTAAATAGGAGATATTCATTCCCGAAATAAAAATTATGTCGTACAAGAGCCCGGCGGGAAATAGTTGCAAAAGATCGGTAGAAGACATCCTGAACTTTGGCAATGCTAGAAGAAGTTTTAAGAATGGGCAGAACGAAAATTTGATATGCGGTGGTTACATATGAAAAATGTGGCGATCGAACATAATGATTCGAAAGATGCTGAACTACCAAATAGTTTTATGTTGCAAAACATAGATGATATTGCCAAGATGTCCTTGAAATCAAGAGCATATTAAAAAGATGCACACGGGTTATAATGAAGTTTTGAGGATGCAAAATGAACATACTCAAAATTTAATGATATTCAATCTAATAGGTATTATCTCTAAATATTTGGATGATCTTAGAGATACACTTCCTTCCTCACCTTTACTCCTCCCCATTACATAGAAATGTTGCTTCCGGTTCTAAGTTAAAATTCTCTTCCGGTCGATGGCGAAGCATTATTTTTAAGGGGTAGAGAATATGAATAAAATTAGACGAGAAAATCGAGAAAGGAATAATTCTAGCTAAAGAAAATGAAATTGATGAAAAATAGATTAGTGACTTTCATACATGAAAACCCTCAAATTGCCTAAGAATTATGTCGGTCTTAGTTCTTTGATGAAACAAAATGGCCAAACATACGCTCCCGACAATCTTGGCCATGTCGGGGTAACTTCTACTCGAGATAACCTTTGGTGAGCAAGCACGAGGTGAACCAAGTTCAAAGAGAGATAGAAGTGAATCCTTTTATTTCCTCATAAAGGAAAAGAAAAGATTCCAGTGGAACAAGCACTCATGAAGCATCGGCTATAAGCCCTTTTGGTAAATATCTTGAGAATCTTGATCTTACACTAGTCGAGTAGACAATCCCTCGAGAGGATATGGGAATTCATTATTGGTGAACATTGATTGTCTAGATTACAATGAAGTTATTGTTGTCTTCCATAATGTCCATGCTTGGGCATTGCGAAAAACTGAAAACAAGCGAGTCCGTCGGATATAGTGACTCAAATCATTTGGTCTTGGTATCTTGGAAACAATGGTGGGAAAATTTAGCGAGGAAAATGAGAAGATCAAATAGTTGAACATGAAGATGATCCCATAAAGGCTCTATTTGATGCTTTGAAACATGAGTTTGTTGGGTTGGTTCCAGGAAAGATTCATCCCATCATGCACAATTATTCTTCTCCAGTTATGTAATATAGATTATTTGCATGATTCCTTTTGTGTAATGCGAAGTTATTATATCACGTAAATGATCCCCACAATGTTGCATATTTAAGATATTACATACGATCTATGCGGAAAAATTCACGATCGATCAACTTGACATATAGAGACCCATAAAGTAAATTTGGAAGGCTAATATTTTGCGGCTATTCGACGACTAATAGTAACAATTTTGCGAAGAATGTGCGGAAATCAATTTTAGTACAAAGTGCACCCAGCCAATTTCAGAGACATATGATTTTGGATGTCACGAAGAAAAAGTAATAAAACGATTTCAAAAAGGTCTTGTTCTTGCAAGCATGACAAATATGTACCAAGAAGAAAGATATATTATCCTTCAAAGCATTCAAAGGAAGAGGATGAAGTATTTGAAAAAAGGACAAAACCTTCTAAAAAAGTTGTTTGTTTCATTTGTGGTAAAGAAGAAGGTCATTATGCCAATGCTTGTAAGAGAAATAAAGACAAAAAGCAAATGAAAATTGTGGATATCTTTTCTACGTTCACAATCCACAAGATTGGGGATCTTATCTCCCATTCGGATGGTGAATATTTTGAAGTCTCTAGTTCCTCTTCGGACTGCGAAGATAATGAAATTCACGAAATAGGAAAGTTAGTATTGAACTACGGAGTCTTCGACTCATATGAAATTTTCATTCCTGACATCCAAAATGTTTCATTCTTCGAAGACTTACGAGTGAAGATTACCGCGATCAAAGTTGAATTAGCACGACTTGACCGATCCGATTTACGACGAAGAATATTGACGAGAAAATCTAGAGAAGCTAGAAATTCGATTACCATCGAAGAAAAAGAAAGAAAGGTTTTCGAGATGATGAGTTTATACGGCAAGGGTTCGATTTGATGTTCAAACCTTTAAGTTACGAGAATCTACAAGTATGAATCAAATTAATACTCTTAAGAAACGGTCTGATTTAGAATCTTATTCATCATACTAGATGGGGAGATGATCCGGTTATCATCCAAACTCCAATTACTTATTTCGATTATGATGAATGCAATTATCAATTGACAAGAATTCGATGAAGAATGTTCCGAAGAAAATACTACAAAGAAAAATGTAGAATTGATCAATGTCATGGGGATAGGAGACAAAGTGAAGTAATTCTCATAAAGATTAAAGTTCCCAAGATCAAATCTTACACTTTGGATGCACGGATTGATTACGGAGCCATGAGTAGTTGTTGCAAGTATGGAGCTGTCCGTATTACTATTGGCGGCCCTACTAAACTTCAGTTCGGGGCTATCACTAAAGATCTTAGGGAAATTAATCACATGACTCTGATTTTCCTATTTTTACGAATGATGTCGGTGTTTGTTACTTTGTATAGTTTTGATACGGACAGTGTATTATTGGGACAAGATTTCTTGAAGAAATATACGCCGGTGACTTTTGGCAAGGTCTTGTCACTTTCACTACAAAAATTTGGTTTGGTTACGGTTCTGTTTCTAATGATTATAAAGTGAATGTTCAACTTTGAAGAAGAAGATGCAGTTGACATAGTTTGCAAGACTTATCAAAGATCAACGAGATTGTCAAAAATGCTAAAGTTGCATGTCCAAAAACCTTGCAATCTATTTACGATAAACTCAGAAAAAATTGTCTTGCTAATGAACCCGGATACCTTTTGGACAAGAGAAAAAATATTTTGTTGCACTCCCATATATAAATAAGGATACATTTCAAAGCCACGAGAAGGCTAGTTCTAATCACATGAGTCCAAAAGAACGAGAATTGTGTAAAGAAGAAATTGGTTAGCTCCTCTGACAAATCTTGTGCTTGAACCTGCCAGCCCTTGGGCTTGTCACTGCCTTCTATGTCAATAAGCACGGTGAACGAGAAAAGAGAAGAAAAGGCTTGTGATCAACTACAAAGCCTTATGATGCTCTTTTTCTATCAAGTATCCTCTGCTAATAAAGAATTGTTGCTTGCCAAAATCGCTAATGCCAATGTTTTAGCAAATTTGATCTCAAAAAAGTGATTTGGAATATTGGCATTATTCTGATAATGAGATACAAAACAACATTTACGGTCACTCATGGTCAATATCAATGGTACATTATGCCTTTTGGCTTGAAAAATGCTCCTACGAGTTTCGGAAAATAATGGAAGACATTTTTGGAGGTAGATTATATCATAGTTTATATAGATGATTTGCTTGTTTTGACAAAGATGTAAATAGTCACAAAATGCATCTAGAATAGTTTTGCAATTAGTTTTAAACATGGACTAGTCCTTCCGGACTTAGAAGAAAAATTCCAAATTGGTAAAGTCGGATAGATTATTTGGGATTGCATATAGAGCAAGGCCATGTGGAACTCCATTTATATTCTAACACATACTGTTAAAGTTCACGATTTTATTACGATGTAAAGATTCTTCAAGGTTTCTTGGATGTTTGAATTACATAAGGAACTGTGAAACAGTCTGAAGATACAAGAGGTCATACAAGAACGGGTTGAAGAAAGAAAGCTTCCTGACTAGACGAGATGAAATGACAAAAGCGGTCGAATTATTAAAGAGTAGATTAGTAAGCTACCAAAGCTTAAACTTCCGGATGCAATCTTCCTTTTATTCTTGAAATAGATGCTTCGATCACACTTGAGGCTGCGGTATTGTTGCGAGAAGCATGGAAGAAAGGAACTTGTGTGTGCCTACTCATCGGTACTTTTGATGACACGAAGAAGAAGTATCCCTCTTCTCATAAGGAGATACTTGCAGTAAAGAGGCATCAAAATGTTTCATCTATTCACGAAAAGTGTTAGGTTTATTGTCGAGAGCAGTTGAAGCATGAAGAGTATCTGGCTAATAAGAGATTGTTAGAACAAGGCAACACCGAGTTTTGAGATGGGCACTATGGCTTGAAGGGTTTGACTTTGATATAGTCTACAAGTCGGGTGCGGAGAAATTATCTTGTTGACATGCTTACAAGATAAGGAGCTCGAAATTCAAAGAGATAAAAATGTTCGGACGCTTCATCGGGGGGTGACTTCATCATCAAGATGCAGCAAAGTCTATTCGAGTCAAGTCAATAACGGTATGTAGTAATATTCATTATGAGTTTTGTTTAAGTGTCTTGCGAAACAATTTTTAGTCTTACCATTGTGTCTTAGGCAAGTCATACTACAATTGGTTTGATTAAATTCTAGATGGTCATACACTAGAGAGTTACCCTATAGAATTAGACCATGGCGTGTATATTATGCATTGTCTAGGGGACAGGATCACTCTTTATTTTTGGGTGTATTCGAGAATGCGACTAGACATGGGAAGATTATTTCTCCTATCCATTAGAAGGCTAGAATACATGGTTCAGTTAAGGTCATATTTTATGTTGTTGCAATAGATCCTGGTAATAATTGGTAGAGTCCTGGTTTTTGAACATTTCATGTTTGATATATGCCTAGAGCTCATCATATTTTTTAGGAGTTTTCGAGTTTGTCAATATCCTTCATTGGGAAATGCATGTAGGTACATTTCAAAATAGGCTATGTTGTCGAGTTTAAATTTGTCCACTTAAAGACAACGGTAGCAAATAGAAGAGGATGAATCCCTTCAAATTGGCTATTAGATTCGGAGGATTGATTTCGGTAGATGAATCGAGATAGACCTCCATGCGGCCGCAATTTTCCTTTTTTCTACTGTTGCTTCGAGAGAAGATGCTCCATTTTGGTTGGATGAGTCGGTTCCATCTACGAAGCACTTGCTCTGATATAGATGCTTTGGTACAACCAAATGAAAATGAAACCGCATAATAGTCATGAACATGATTTTGAAGACGAGTTAACGAGTGATTGATTGTAAGGATCACTCAAATGAAATATTTGCATATCTTTCTTTAATACCGTACATATCTTCTTTTTTGGTTTCTGTGGGATTCAAGCCAGGATAAAAATCCTCCACTTGTGTATTTACTTTATAAAAGAGCGCAGGTATCGGGATTCGGCCATCATTGTACTAATTAGATTGTGTCGATTCGGTCCCCATATGGCCTAGCCTACAGGGACGAGATAAAAAGTGGTTGTATATATATATATATATATATATATATATATATATATATATATATATATATATATATATATATATATATATATAATTATGTCTATTTTCTTGTCTTTTTGCGGGAGCTACAATTAAGGAGTGAAAATCAAGGAATTGTTTTGTTCTTCATTACTCATGGTGTTGTTACTCGGTTTACACTTCTCATGGTGTTGTTCCTGCGTTAATTTTGCTACTCATGTCATTGTTACTCGGTTTACGCTACTCATGATGTTGTTACACCAAGTGTTGTTACTAGATGTTGTTACTCCTTGATCAAAGTTGCTACACGGATGTTGTTACTCGCATTGTTGTTACTTGAGTTGTTGCTTCTCGCGCAGTCTTGTTACTCGGTTGTTGCTACTCACGATGTTGTTACCTTTTGGATGTTGTTACTTCATTGTTGTTACTCGATGTTATTGCATAACGTTGTTACTGCGATGTTGTTACACGGTACTATTACTACGATCTTTGTTACTCTGATGTTGTTAAACCAAACGTTGTTGCTACGATGTTGTTACACCGATGTTGTTACTTTGATGTTGTTACACGGATGACTTACTCAAGTGTTACACGGATTTTGTTACACCGATGTTGTCACAACGTCTTGCTACACCGGATATTTATTTACTCTGATGTTGTTACTCATTTGCTATTACCAATGTTGTTACACCATCCCATCATTGCGTATTTGTCATCCTGCTTAGTCACATCATCTAGGTAGGCCGCGGTACGCCCCATGTGACTTTTCTTGATTTAATTAAATATCCCATGTGAATATTTTAATGTAAACGGACGGAAAAATTTAAGTTGGGGGGGGGTGTCGTCATGCCAAGGGACGGCGTAATAATTGCCTCATAAGTTAATTATGACATTAAAAGCTCATGGTACACCTACAATTCCCATAAATATGTGTTATCATCATTTAAATTGTATTGAGATTCATAAGATGTCTCATCCACCATGCAGACAATTATTATTTCTATTTTTACCACTTACCATATCCTTTCATGATTTTTTTCTCGATTTTCGAGGTACAGTGTATTTACCGTTACCACCTTTTCCATTTTCACTATGTTGTTCCTCTGAATTTGGTACCCACCACCTTGTGATAGTGCTACTACGGGAAGTCTTGCTACAAGTCTCCATGGTATCGTTGGGGTGGCTATGCGGCATGAGCACGAAAACACGATTTCGGTCGCAACAATCTAGAGGTTTGGCAAGTCTTTGTCAACGCGAGGGGGTGGGATATCTACTTTGAAAAATTATAGGGATTTGATGGAGGTATCACAATGGAATTCACACACTCAATTTAGAGGGAGAATTATTCGCGGGTTAAGAGGAAGCATGTAAGTTCCTATCATAGATGAGGTAATTTCGGAGGTTAGCGGATTGAGGCATTAGGGGCATCGATGGTTTGCTCGGAAAATTTCTCCTCACGGAATTTCCCCAAATTGTTCTTGCGGGGAGGAGAAAGTGTCGTTCAATTGGGCAGAGGATACGAGCACGGAAATGCTATATCCTTGGAATGAGATTGCGAGGTTTTGTAATAAAATACATTACTGCTGACGAGGGTTGGAAACCTCAACTACTGTTTAAGTATCACTTTAAAATTATAACACACCTCAGATTTCCATATAATCGGTGCCATGCCCTAAATATGTCATTCTTCCTATTGAAACAATGCGGCATATGGCACGGTACGCTCGGCGCTCTCGCCGGATGATGGCATTACTTTCTAACCACGGATTGGTGCGATTATTGGTCGTGCATGCGATATGCGGGTTGCGAGGTTTCTGGGTGGAGACTCTTTGGATCCTCGAAGAAGCGATAGCGATTATGATTCTTTGTTGTTAGAGAAGAAGAACCGACCTCTGCGGGTGGTTAGGTGGAAGAAGAATATTCAAGAAATTGATCAAGAGGAACCGGGGGAAATGAAGCAGAATTTATCGGGAGGAACGAGATGAAGAAGAGATGAGTATGGAGGAAATATTTGGTGACACGGGCAAGGGGCACTTTTAAGAACCGGCCCTCGCTTGAAGGACCCGCAGAGGAAGGAATTATGAACATCGTGTAGGAAATTGATCACCGTTATATAGTCATCAACCTTTGCCAATGAAGAACAAAGGAATGGAATTGTGGACGAGAGGAATGGAAAGTGATGCTATCTCGCAAGAAACATCATCCCACGCCGGACAAATATGGATATTGATACGAGGGTGGGGGGTGTTACACAAGAACCACCCCCAATTATACTAGAACAGAGGGATTCAGCCGTGAAATCAACGATGGACCTCAAGAATCGGTACCAGCTGAGAAACAAAGGTCACGAGGAAAAGGAGGGTAAAGAAGGAATGAACCGGGCGTTGATGCGTTACGAACCGGTATCGACCCATGAAGAAGAAGAAATGGTAAGAGAAAGGGCAAGAGGAAAGAAGGAATTGAGCCATGGAATCGTCTTGCCCCACAAGAAGCAACATCAACTCCGGTTGAGGTAGTAATGCATGAAGTCCGGGTCAAACCGAAATGAAGATGATAGGTTTGTTCACGTTCTCCCGGATTCGATCACGATGCCTAGAGGGCGAGGGGATTTTGCTCACCAAAACGAGTTAATGGAAGAAGTGGTTGTTCCCCAGATACTAAAATTTGTTGACACGGCCAGATTGGCCCCGGACACTCTTGAACCGAACACTTAGAGGTTCACAAGGAATACGAGTTCACAATAGGAAACATCGGAACACGGGGGATCGATGAAATTTCCAGCAAACAACGAGGAGTTCCCGAGAAGAAATGTAGAAGAAGAAGGCCATGTGGATAGGGGGCCTAGCCGGAAAGCCGAGCAAAAGAATCTGTAGAGGATGTCGACAACATTCGCACTCCTTGAGCTTGTCATAGGTACGAGAACTTGAATTCATCATTAAACGGGAATGGGTTGAACGGTGTGAGAAAAGAAGGGTTACCTCTCAAAAAGTGGTATCGAGGAGTTTATGAGTTCGGTGAAACCATGAGGCGAAAAGGTAGGTTCGGGATTTGAAGAAGAAAGTTTCATGTTTAAAAAGGAAGGTAAAAATCTACAAATGGAGTGCAATAAAGTCGAGAGATTGAAGTCTTCACTACAGCTACCCAAACTGACCGATCGAAGAAGTTGTTTGAAGGTCGAGAATTTGTATCGGCGGGTTGAAATTCCAAAAAGTGGAGTACGACGGTGAGTGACCACGAAAGAAACAACTAGGGTTCGAGACCGAGGCTGCGGAGTCGTCCACGGGGGTACATGGATCAGTTATACAAGGCACGAGTTTGAAAGCGAGCCAAACAAAAGGCTAGGATAGAGAGAGTTGGAAGAACAAGTTAGGTTGCTAAAGGAAATAAGGAAAAGATGTTTCCCTAGCACGACGGTAATGGCACAAATCTCCTTGCATAGCTATGCCTTATTCCTTCATGAACAATTTCTTTTCTTTTTTTCTTGAAAGTATATATAAGGATATTGGTACAAAATTGAGGACCCCATTCAATTTCTCCATATTTTAAAAAATCATGATATTTATAGGGCAACACTTAATATGCGAGCTCTACATGCATGGGTATTAATTAAGGCATGATCGGTCCTTTAACCCCATTCCATTACGTTGGGGATATCCACTTAAGAATTTCACCTCTATACCATCAATCGAGATTAAATGGAGAAAGGCACGGGATACATTTGAAGAAAATCGAGTTTGGAAAGCCACTAATGGTGAGAAGAGAATATGGCGAGTGCTCAAACATTTATAACAAGCATTATACCTTTCTACGAGATTGGGGGGTGTAAATGGCTTAACACATGTCGGCAACCGCAAATGGTTTGCTGACCTATGTGTCGGCCAGATTACGAAAATTCGCAAGGGTACGCGGGCCGAGTTGTCGGAAAAGATGGATGTTGTCCTCCTCGGCCGTCGAGAGACGAGAACCATTTGGGGCACCTAAATTTGCACGTGCCTTAGAGAGAATGTGCGTGTTACGTGGCATGCATTCATACTGTGGGGTTAGATGGATGGGATTAAGATTTCAATTTCCCATTTTATGGCTACCGGCTACACAGAGTATACTCATGTGTATAACGTTGAACGGTATTTGGTGGAAGGAATTTGTTTTGACGGAAGGATCTAAGCCATTAGGAAAAAAAATCGTGCATAATATGACCTCACACAACTACATGCCAAGTACGGTTAGTCCAATCCCGAATGCGAAGACGACAAGATGCATGAGGACATGCGGATAGATCAGTTGGGGGAGATGTTGGGTACCATATTTTATACTTTCCTCTCCCATTTACCCTATCTTTCTATCTCTTTGTGCCATTATTTATCTTAAAGCATGAGGTAAAACCCTTCTTCCTATCTTTTATGGGATATTTTATTAATGATGTATTTGTCATGGAGGTTTTACCTTTCTACATATTAGCTTTCCAGAGTATTTCTTCATATACGGCTACAATAGGAGTTTTGCGTGACGAGTCAAGGCACAACCCATCATCTCCAATGTCTTGGTATTTGCCACTACGAGCGTGACAGCCATGGGTATATCAGCAATATCTTAGGCCTTCTTGTGGTTTCTTGTTAGGAAACCTAGTTTCCGTTAACAAGATGTATTTTGTAATAATGGAGTCGTTGAGAGGAATCGGGGGTTTTAGGACAATTTCATAAAGAGACCTACGGGGGGTACGTGAATCGGGAGACCCTTATACATACGAATTTGTAATCAATATTTTTATAATTAATTGAATGTGTACGAAGCTTGTTGTTTCTCTTGTAATTCTTGAGTTTCCGTAGCCACCGATCAAAGAGTTGGGCCCACTCTTGTGATCAAGTGTTGCGTTCTTCTTTATTTTCTTTGCGGTCTTGTGTTTGGTGTGATTATTTATTTGCTATGACGATCACGTTAATTGTTGTGGATACCTTTTATTTCTTCATTTCATTTCATTTTTGTTACGGTGGTAGGTGTGTTATAGTTTAAGCTTTGTGATCTGCGAGCGGACCATGTGCTTGTATCTTGCATATAGCATGCCCATTAGTATTGAAATAACTAACGCCCTCGGGTTGATAATTTATGTGGAAAAAGGTTGAATTTTGTTGATATACGGACACCAACGAGTAGTGGAGACGGTAGAGGAGAGCACGGTCATAATGGAGGGGAAGTAGCCATGAGATAGCATCATTATTATGTGGGGCTGCTTTATAAGTGCTAAAAATAAATAACGAGAGGTAACTATCGACCACTTTTGGAGATTAGGATCTAGCCTTCCTAATGCTCGGAGAGGGCTCTCTCTTAATGATTTAACTTAGTTGATTTAATAAGTGTAGGCTAGTTATGTATGCTTTATTGGGTTGGTTTTGATTGGTTTTGGTAGGTAAGTGGAATTAATGATTTAGATAAATAGGTGCTTATCGGCTTTCCATTGGGCTATGAGTCAAATTTTCTTTGAAACATAAATTGGAGTTATATTATAAGGAAAGTGTTACGGGGCAAGATAGGTGAGAAAAATCAAATCTTAAAGGTGAATGGTGAAGTGATTTTCAATCGGGATCAAGGAGAAGTTAAGAAATCCTAAAACCCGGATAATGAAGGAAGGTGAAGGAGGTCGATCGGGATCGAGTAGTTAATAATTCTACAAAAAAGCTGGATATCGAATAAAACATATAAATGTATATGATTCAAAGCATAAAATTGTAATTAAACAAATTCTGCTGATAAAACTCCTGGTATAACATTTAAATTTAGAAAACATGCAAGTTTATGGAATACTTAAGAAAAGAACATGAACGAATTGAAATTATAACTTCAACGAGATAGCTCATCATGAATCTTGTAAAGAAGTTTCTTTATTCTTGATTCGATCTATCGATGATTCAATTGATACAATAACCCTTTGGCAAGAAAATCGATCTGGAGTTAACAAAATGTTCGAGAGTTGAACTTAATGAGCCCTTTTATACTTCAAATGATGAAGTATTTATAAAAAATTTACAAAATATCACATCAATGGATTTAGGATTTATTCAAGGAAAATAAAATGTCTTAATGCAAAAGGTAGTAGCACCCTTTCAAGCTGACTAATATCGACCTTATTTCTTTTCTTGTTGTTATTTTTGTTCTTTAATCCTATCTTCTCTTTCACGTTGTTTGCTCTTTTAATTTTTAGAGTAAATCACACTAATCCTCTCGTGTTTCTTCATATGGGATTTTACTTTCATTATCCTTTGGTAAATCTTATCATTTTTTCTATGTCTTTAGTAAAAGTGGATTTTACTAAAAGACATGTTTTGCTATGTAAAATAAATTGTACTTAGAGAGAACTTTGTATGAACTTTTTTGTTGCTTTGGTGTAGATTTTTTATCTCTGGTAACAATCATTTTAATGTCGTCTTCCCTAGTACTATACATAACCTTCTTGCTAAGTACCTTTGAATTCCTATCCTGTGAGTATGGAGTAAACGAGTTGGGACTGTATCAAAGTTTGTTTATCCGGTTCTTGGTTTGTTAATCACATAAAAATAAAAAAAGTGAATGAAAACAAGGTTTGTGTAATATTCCCAAATAGTCTTGAACTAATTGGAATATTCATTTTATTTTATTTCTTTGTTTAAAGAATAAAAGTGTAAAGGAGGTCCATAATACTCCTAAATAATGAATAAATCAATACCAAATGTAAAAGGTTGAATCTTGGCTACTAAATCAAGCACCCTTAGGTGTGAAAAGGGGTTGGACATTTTATTTGGTCAGCATGACCAAATCTATAGCGTTGTCTTGGAGGAGTGGTAAGTGGTAAGACACAATGCGGTTTAAGATGGGGGTCACCTTGTGTGAAAGAAGTAATATCATTGGAAGTGGTTTAGAGTTTGCAAGCTCCTAACTTATAAAATGAAGAGGATGGAAGCATTAGAAGGTTGTTGAATATTATTATATTTACGAATATATTGTGTTGTTTAAGACATATAATAAATCTCTTGATGTTTAATTTGGTGAATGCTATTTAGCATTGGGTTTTTCTGGTGGGAATCCACCTCCGGTAGCTCTTGGAGAGTTTGCATTGGATTTTCCACTATACGCATTTGAAGGCCAAACTTCTTATTTCAACTAAAACATAGATCCTATTGAGGGTTTGGTTGTCTTTGCAAAGAAAATTTGTAACAAGTGGAGGCAAAGTCTTTGAGTCTAGGCCATTTTAGTGCTCCTTTTCGGTGGACAAGGCTTCTAATCCATTGGGAGGAGAGTATTATATAGCAGGCTTAATTTTCAGATATTGGAATTTGGCCAACCACATTTTGATCCCTACGGTGTAATTTTACTTCTAGATCTCGTTATTCTGAGGTGCGGTTGCATGGTGTTTTGGCACACCATTTGGAGGTGGTTTTCAAGTGTTGGGGATGCGCACTTCACTTTGGAGATATCTTTAGAGGATCATTTTCTTGTTCATATCAAATCGAATCCACTTTCCGGTCTGGATATTTCTACGGTCTGTGATCCTAGAACTCAAATCAGCAACTTTACATGGTGTATTATTTGAAAACCCCAAGGGGATTTGTAGAGGAGCCTATATAGTGTATGGATTTGTTATAGATCTAAATTTTCAAGCACTTATCTACTGCAGATCCTAGAAATTGTAATCTGACTATTGCGAGACGATAAAATAACAATGTAAGGCTTTTCCTAGTCTTCTTATATGGTTGCGGCACCTCTCATTTTGAGTATTTTCTTCTATTGGAGACTTATATTTCTGTTCTACATCTTATGGGCCATCTTTTACATCTATTTTGTTGCTATAAATACAAATTAAAGGTCTCCATATTGTCCTCCTAATTTTTCTATAGTGATGCATGTTATTTTACGATTTTACGTATATTCTACATTCCCCATTTGGTAATATTACGGTGGTATCGAGCATCATCTTGCTTGCAAACTTGTGCTTTCTAAAAACCAATATGCCTTCGAAGAAGAAGGGCCTCTTATTGTGAGAGAGAAGAGGTATCTAAAGAGAACATATAAGAAATTTTATTACCTGGCTTGATAATGAAGACAAGGGTAAATCCCTTTATGCGGAGGTGAATATGAAGATGAGTATTTTCCTAAGATCCTTCTTAGAGCCATGCAAGATCTTACTAGAGGGTCGAAGAGATGACAATGGACGAATCAAGGAATCCCCCTAAAAGTTTCATCTTGGGGCTTCACGGCATGTCTCATCACTAGAATGATCAACCGATGCATCGACCCACAAGGTTTTAACGCTCTACCATGCCTACATTTTTGAAATTTTGTGAAATGAAGGTTTCAAGATCATGAATCCTTTGAGAACTATTTTGAAGAATATGAGTCTCAAAATTAGAGATTCAAATATCACTTGAGTTTTTCAAGAGTTCTTTCACATAAAGGACAATATAAGACCAGGCATCATCATAGAGGTGGTGGATTCATTCGGAATCATGATCAACACCACACTATGGGAAGGAATTATTTTTACCCAATTTTGATGGGTCATCCAAGCATTACGCAAATCTTGGGTAGAAAAGCTTGACATCTACTTTCGGTTGAACAAGGTTCCGAGAGATGGAGAGCTATCAAGATTGCGGTGTTGTACCTTGAAGGTGAAGCATATGACTAGTGGTTCCATGGCTTGTCTACATTGGTTCTGCCAATGTGACTTCTTATTGGGATTCACTATGGGCTGGTGGAAATATTTGATAGAAGAGATCCGGAGGCTGTTCATGAGCCTTGAAAAGTTGAAATAATCCAAGTAATACGAGAAACTTATATCTGCGAATTTTTAAGACTTTATGTTATGGTTCACGATTTGTCTACGTGAAGAATGGTGTACATGTTCATTGATGGTTTAGATGAACCTCTTATGGGTTGGTTAAATCTGCAAGCCCACTACCCCTACATGATGCTATTGAAAGAGCCTAGAATTGCCCCAAGATGCCTTGCCAAAATCAAGGCAACTTTCGGCATAAGTCCTCTTTTCCTTCAAAGGGAAAGGAAGAAAAATCTACTCCTTCAAAGGACTTTGACCCATAAAAGAAACCTCTTGATGATGTCACGAAAATATCTACGAGAAAGAAGGAATCTTTGCTTCACTTAACAAGAATCATGGGCACCTAGACATAGATGTGTTGCTGGAAAAGCACATTACGTAGAGTATTCTCGGATGATGAGGAGGAGGAAGAAGAACGAGAGGAGGGATCTGTGACGACATAGTAGGAGATGATCCACCACCACATGGAGGTGAGGATGGAGCAATTTCTCCAATCGAAGCACTTTTGCATCCTTAAGAGTGATACCCAATTATCATGAAACATCCACACGAAGCAGAGATGAATTTTCACGGTGGAAGTAGGGATATGATGATCCCATCCATTATGCACATGAGGATGATCCATGAGACATCATTATCTTGTGAGTAAGCCCACAGGAGACACGATTCAGATTTGGTGAAATATGTCTTACATCTTGATGCTCCATTCATAGATCCGGAAGGAAAGGGCATTATAAGATCAATGCAAATGCTAAAAGTGTTGGGTGAGCTCAAGAAGGAGGAGATATTCTCCCACTATCACCATTGTCAGCTCTCTCATCGCATGCGTGATTGAGAAAATCTTGCAAAGATTGGAGGATGACACCATCATGGGGAAATGAGGTAGTCCTTGGCTATGGACACTTTCAGAAGATAATCTCACTTGGAGAGAAATCTTCCATACATGATGAGGATGGTGGCCACACATGCATGCACAGCCAGACGAGGAGGTTTTGGATAGATGATAGCCTTCCATGGGAGATGTTGTCAATCCTAGAGACGTATGAGTTGTGAAAGACCGATTACTGGAAATCTTATATATCGGAAGCGGTATGATATAACAAGGACAATTAGCGAGCAAAGGCTCTTTTGCTGTTTCGGTTTTAACGGGAAAGATCAATGTAGATGGAACCGGGGAATATTCACAAACTCGTCATAATGAAAGGAACAGGTTTGTAGAGGCAAGAAGTGAATTCTCAATATAAATGTATCGGAGCCGGCTCAAAGGCAGTGCTAGCTGTGGAGAAGTTTAGTTAAAAATGCTTTACGAGAGATTGAAAATTAGGCAAGCATTTGTTGTGTAAGAAATATAGAAAATACTAACTAATAATGAGATGAAATTCCATAAACATATATGAACATGAGATGGGATTAAGATAATAAGAATCCATACATGTTCATAGCTTTCAAAAAATAACATCCCATAGCACTTAATAGAAACATGGATGAAGTTGAAAATGAAACAACATATCATGGTGAGCCATATTTAAATCACTAGACGAGGTTTAGCATGAGTATCGATTGTGATAAATTCACTTTTGAGAACATTGAGCCGCTCGCATTCCGAGCATGATACAAGAAGGATGGAAATAGTGAAATGAACGGCTACACTATATCACATAAGAAATAATTACAAACTATAAAGCATCGAGGCAGAATCCTCATTAAAGGTAAAACTCCTTATCGGCGAGACCCAACGGAGCTCTTCACATTGTATTAAAACTGTGAAATTCATACGAGAAACTCTTTCCGAGTAAATTCTTCGGAAAATCTAGAACCCTTCTCTCTCTTTCGTTGATGCTTATATAGAAGCCTCGAAACATGAGCGAGAAGATATTTTTAGGAAAAGTATCTTCCTCGCGTCTTGTATATCCGGTTGGTCTCCATCAAAAATAACCAAAATTCATGATGAGTAATTGGGGCATCTCATCTCATCGATAGTTGAGCTCACGGCGGGTTCTAAAAGAAGCCACTTGTCAATAACGGTTTCGGCAGTATGCGGTAGGTAGCATTCCCCATTGTAACAAACTAGCAGTAGAGCCTGGGCCGTCACAATTGTTCTTAACGGGTGGAGTTGAGGCGGTCATTGTCACGGATGGCGAGGAAAGGTTGGCGGAGAGGAATAAATTTGCCTCTGATGTGACGATGGGGCTTTTACTGCTGTAGATATTCATGATTTTCTCTAGTTCTAATTTAATTTGGAGGAGGGCTTTTGATAATCAATCTTAATGAAATCCCCAAATTGTCTTCAATCTTATGTTTACGCCATGGAAGGTCTTATTCTTGATACTCGAGCGCTACTAAAATAACCTCTTGGCGTTCCCAACCACGGTGATCGTGATTGTGGAACCTAGAGTGAAATCATCGCTACGTAACCAGCCTGCACAATACGATAAACTCATCGAAATCTAGGGAGTGGCGGAAGAATGATCTTCGGCGTTAAACGCTAAGGTTTTGCCTTTAGACTCGGGGAAATACAAAGGAAAGGGCCAAATGAAAGGAAAACGGGGACCTTGGATGGTGGGACCACGGCGGGTGGAGCGATTGACTATGGGCCGTTGGATCTCATAAGGAGATCAACGAGCGGGGATTAAAGGATGAAATCATGGAAAAGGTCGATGAAATAAGAATTAGATGGGGAGGCGATGAAAAGTGGGCCGTCAATCTTGGGTCAAACGGACGGTCATGATTGAATCGGCGAATTGCAATCGGAAGGGATGGAGAATTGTACTTCGTTTAAACATTGCGATTGGTGATGGGGCAATGGTGCGATGGTAGTTGGATTAAATGGAATGGAGTGGTGGAAATTTGTCAGGAGGATCGCAATCGCGGGATGTTGTGGGTGACACACTTAAAAATATGCGATTGTGATCTGTTGTAGTGGTGCGATTATGCGATGCGTTGTGGCCCGGCCATCGAGATATTTGTAAATCTACGGTTGAGATCTGCGGGAGCTCATAGAACGAAGCCAATCGCATCGGGGTTTTAAGTTTAGCAAAATAAATGTGCTCGCCCCCAAATCTCGACTACGATAAGTGCACGGGCTTAAACGCACAGTCTGGGTGCGAGAGCATATGTTAAAGAGTGGTTAGAAGTGGCGAAAGGGAAGCAGCACATAAAGAAAAAGTGGGTCTTTTGGCCTATTTTTCAATGCTTTTTAAGGCCATGAAGGGGATTCGGTAGGGAGAATAATGGGTTTCAAGCAGAACAAAGGGTATTTGTAAGGTTTTAAAAGTAGGATGATTTTGAAGGGCTGAAGAGAGAAGTCAGAAGGGAAGAAACATGATGAAAACAAAGGGCGAGAGGGAATGAAATAAGAAGGAAAAAAGACCTTGCCGGGCATTCTTCTTCACACACGAGAGGGGCTTCAAGCGGGAACAACCGGTGAATGTTAACCATATGATCAACATTGGCTCCACAGGGACGGCATGCTCATCTTGGGCATGTCGAAACCATGAACCACACATTAATCTTTTGTGTGGACACTTGCTCTTCATCACTTTTTATTTTCTCTTCCATGATTCATCACGATGCATACATCCGTCAAACAAATATGAAAACGAGGAAACTAATGTACGAGTATGATACCTCAAGCTCTCTCGACTAAATCAGGGCGGGAAGTAAGGTTTGAGGAGCGACCGTTTACGGGGCATCGAGCAAGTCTCCTATAAATTTTCCAACCTAAAAGTGTTTTTTTTCTCCCCCTTGTTCCACAATTTTAAAAGGCGAACCGAGTGGGTCGAATTTACCATGTTTCCCCTTTTCGGCTCTTAGAATATCCCATCTAAGCACTAAATCCCCAACCTACAACTTCTTTTCCTTCGCTGTCTTGATCAAGCAGATCCTTCATCTTCTCTTGATATTAGGTTAGCCTCTAGCTTACTGGTTCCATGTTTCTTCTAACTCCACCGAGTGATTGATCCTCCTGGTCACATCATCGAGTTCTTCTTGACTTTCTTGCGTAAATCAAGACTGCGGTAAGGCTAAGCACATGCGAGGAGAACTCGTAACACCCTCATATACTAATTCATACGGACATTACGATTGCTCTCTTGTTGGTAATCTTTGTTGGCCCACGGAGCGAATTTCAGCGGGGAATCCCAATTTTACGATTTTCATTGATAGCCTTCTTGATTCCTCACAGAGGTTTTTATTTGAAGACTACGCCATGCCATTACCTTGTGGAGTAATAGGTCGTAGAGTGACCTAGTGCAATGTTATATTCTTTGGCAGAAATTGACAAACTTTTGTAGATTTAAAAGCTTTGTGCATTGTTGGTCACTATCTTAGCGGGGGCAGCCAAATACGGGATATGATATTTTCTTCCATAAATTTCATTACCACAACATCTGTTCACATTCATACAGAAGTATAGCTTCCACGCACTTCGTGAAATAATCGGCAGTAGTTAATATCACCTATGCTAAACACTTGATGGAGGATGTAATTTCTTGATAGTCAATTTCCCCATTGTTGGAATGGTTCATCCCATGAACGGGGATCATGGGCGAGAGGTGCCAACTTCGCATCTTTCGGCAAACCTTTGGCATTTCTCACAAGCTCTAACTCGGGAAAACACATCTCCAAAGAGTTTGGGCCCCGGAAAAGCTCAGCCTTCGGGATTTTAAAGCCGAGTAGCCCTCAACTATAATGACCCCCACAAATTCCTTCATGAAATTCGACCATTATACTCTCTACCTCACCCACATCCTGCGAGACCGGGGAGCGAGGATGCCGAGGATTTAGCGACCTGTGAGCCATTTTGCAACAACGTACTTACGTGATCTCAGCCTTAGTGTTTTGTATTTAGCTGTCCACGGCTAGGAGGGAGGCGGATTCTTAGAATACATTCCTTATCTCTTTGTACACGAGTGATGAGGTACTTCATATGTGTCTTCGAGTTCTTTATCTCTACTCCTGTTGCTCTTCTTTCTTCTCGGACTCCTCATTTGCTATCATGGACGATTTATACCCGGAGGCACCGATAGTTTGACTCGGATAAGATTTTGGCTAGTCCTTGTCCCTTGTTCGGTTGGTAGGGCGGATGTACGCTCACTCTTGTATTTTGGCAATCCATTTCCCTCTTTTCCCTTCACTATCTCCTTGGATGAGAATATATTTTACGGTATTTGTAGGCAAAAACGTAGTGATATGGAGATACATAAGACATACATGCGAAATGCTTTAAGAGACTTCACGGGGGCATATGCCTACTTTTCTAATATGTTATATTTCGGCTACGCATCACGGAGCACACAGTGAAGAAGCGATGGTGCCCATACCCTTCTTCATGCCACTGATAAGCGCTCTTTCCTTTATGCTCGGGGTGATGCAAATGAAAATATCTGTGAGTTTGGCATAGTACGGTCCGGCTAGCACGGGGGCTTCGAGAAAAGGCATTTTTATCCTGGAAAAGCCTCTCTCGTGATTCTTAGGACCACTTTACCTCATTATTTTCTTCGGCATGTCGGTTATATGTCTACATCTCGGCATAGTTAGGGATAAACCTCCTCGAAGAATTTAATGTGCCCTGTGAACACACATACCTCCTTTTATTTATGGGAAGAGAAATTCCATTTATAACTTCTACTCTCTTAGGATCTATTTTTACTCCATATTTAGTTACAATATGTCCCAGAAACTATACCCTCTTCTAGTACGACAATAGCTTCTATGGATTGAGAAAGACCATACATACACTTCTCTCCCAGAAAGTTCTACGCAAGAAGTGTTCAATGTGCTACGCATCATCTTTTGAAAAGGCAGTAATGTCGTCCGGATATACTACCACAAAATTATCTTGCTCCCCAACAAAGGCAATGTCCATGGCCCTTTGGAAAGTGGCTCTGCATTGATCAACCTAAAGGCATCTGTATGCATAAACGTACCCCCGAGGAGTGGTAAAGGCACTCTTCTTCGATCTTATGGTAGTACATCCACTGATTGTAACCGGAAGAGAATCCATCCATCATCGACATACGAGAAGCTCCTACCACTTTCTGCGAGGATGTGATCCATCTTGGGCAAAGGATAATTATCCTTTAAGGATGCTCGGTTTAAATTTCGGAAATCCACACATAGCCTTATTTCTCCATTCTTTTTTTACGGGACGAGGGGACTAGGTTTGCTACCCTCGAAATATCTCAATGGCACAATGATTTTGGCCTTCCAACGGTTTCTTAATTTCTTTCTCCAATAGAAGCAACGGGGATTTATCTATCTAATATTTTGTTTATGTGGCTTCGCATCTCCTTTTAGAGAATTTTGTGTTGCATGATGCTAATATCAAAAGTTTTCAAGTCCTTATAAGACCATGAAAACACATCTTTGTCGGGCCCGAAACGATTACGAGTAGAGCTCTTTATATTCTCACAGGACTTTCTTGGACGACCTCACAATTTGGGGTCGGCATCGGTACCAAGATTTAGGTATTCTCCACGATTTTCTTCTCTTTTGCTTTCTTTGTTTAACGAGTGGGACGTCGTTCTTGTCGAACAATCTTTCTAGAGGCACCATCCCTCTAGGTATAACGTTCTCAATTGGAACACTTTATGACCTGCCACCTTTCCTCCCATCTTGTTTTGTGAGAAGGTCCTCGACTTCTTCTTCTTCCATAAACGTCAATCTCCATGTTTGAGAATTCTTCGATTGTTTCCATAAATATCTTCACTTTCTCTTCATCCTCGAACACGTGCCGGTGCTGGATGTTATCGGTGATTGATGGCCGATAACGCACCTCAATTTCATATCTTAAGAGAGGGTTTAGAGGTGGACGGAGCGTCTTGGCAGCACGCAAGGGGAGTACGCCATCCTAATGCAGCTCAGGGGGCATGAGCGGATATTAAATGCCAAGAAAAAATTCTCCACGGGTCCCAAACTTCGTTCCTATAAGCCCTCGGCCTAGGATGTTTGGTTTGGCACTAATTCTTCACTTGTCTAACCACCGATTCACCGAATCTCCCGGGACCTTTAAACTTTGTATGTTCATGCTCTGTAGGTACATGCAGCAACCCTAACGAAGCGCTTCATACTTGGCCACATTATTAGTGACTTCATACTCTAGCTTGAAATACAATGGGACCCATTGGCATGTAGGAGAAATAAATAATACTCCGGCCCCATTACCTTCTGCGAGTTTGCTCCATCAAAATGAAGTGTCCGATTCTGCTTCATGGCTCTCCCCCATGGACTTCTTGGTCTTGATACGGAAAAATGATGGTTCGTGGGCGTAATCACGATCTTCTTCAGCCAAACATGAGAAATCTCCCTCTTTACTATAAAGGCGGGAATTAATGAGGTTGTCGGTCTTGGTGACCATCTTGACAAATCTAGTTTCCGTACAACCTCTCTCTGGCCACCAAAAAGCGGGATAGTAGCATAGGTCGAGGGTCCAACTTGATTGACCCACCGATTTTGGTCCCCCCGGAGACCTTGACGGCAACACATGCGGCAGTGCAGGATGTCGGCCACCACGATGTCCATCACACACTTTTTGCTCGGATGCGGGCCAAATTTACCACCAAATCATGATCATATGAGGCATTTAAATATTTTGGAGTCAAACAGATAGGGTCCTTGTATGGATGGGTGATTTGTAATCTGGTGTTCCATGGCCAAAGTAGGGGCAATAGGTTATTGGAAGCTCCCAAATCTAACATACGGTTATGTAATAGCGGAGTCATGAATCACTAGAGACACATAAAAAGGAGGAGTAGAAGCATCTAATTCCTCAACGTGGGGGCCAAACACAACCATGGGTCTTTCTTCTTGAAGGTTGAGACTATGCAGGATATGTCTTGCTTATGGAGGGAGCATGAAGGAAAGTGACTTGGGACTAATATCTGGGGCCTTCAACAATTCGATCAAGGAAGCGAGTATTTTGACCTTCTCAAGCTCCTTTTGTAAGCGAAGATAAGGACTTATCTACTAACATCTATTTTGACTCTTTGTTTTGGACAAGGGGTTTGACTTCGTTGCGGCGGCTTGACATTAGGGGGAGTAGCCACTTGTGAAGAGGAAGGAATTTGATCGACGGACGCAAGGTCGTTAAGAGGCCTCTTACCTTTGTCTATGTTCCCTTGGTACATTGTCTCCTTGAGCAGATTCTTCCTTATGAGGGTGTGTCTTCCTCCTACTCTGAGTACGAGTTCTCTTCCTAGAATATGCGAGGTCCTTATCTTTTTGTTATTTGTGTGTTGACGGAAAATATGTCCGGCCAACGATGGGGATCTCCCACGGTAAAAAGTCCCAATTAGACTTCGAACCGTTTGGAGTAGGGATCCCGTCGGGGGTGTGGGTCCGGCTACCACTTAAATGACTTCCTCTTCGGTCTCGAACGACTTTGATTGAATGCGCAAACACACACTCATTCACATGATACGGAATACATGGCTGATGTATCAAAACCGATATATGACATGCGTAGCAAGGTAATAAACAAAATGCATGCACCCGAAATGTCGTTAGCAACACATCTATGGGGTAATGCATACAAGGCTATCCCGACCACCAAAGAAAGCAGGTTCTTTAATGGCGAGAATATCACATAACTACCGAAAGATATAACGAAATGCTAATAAAGCAGTTCATTAACATTCATCGCTTAAGAGTAAATAGCAAACTTGAGCATCATCAACACAATCACGGATAGACATGGAGCATGAATGATACTATTGATAACGATTCATTAATCAAAAGATATTAAAGAACTATACGCGGAGATACACGCGGTGTTGTCACGGTAGACACATCATCCAATCAAAGGGGTTTTAACAAGTATTTGTATATGTCGAGAGTATGATCCTTCAATTACAATGCGATGTGCCTTTCGAGTCCACAAAGAGAGGCCCTTTACTATGTGCCCCACGGGGGTATTTATAGATTCAAAGGCGTCCTTATGGCCTTGGCGCTTCAACTTCCCGACGGTTCGGCTTCCCTGTGACCTTTGTCACACTTGACACTGCGACCGGAAGATTGCGACACACGGCTTGGTCGCGAGTGCGACTTGCGACTGGTCGCGAAGGTGCGACTGCGACACGGGGGACGAAGCGACTTGCGACCCGGCGGTAAACTATGGAGGTGGTCGCGTGGCCGGGATTCTGGATGCGTCCAACTCTTGCCCTTGAGAAATCTCACCGAAGCACAGTAATCGCTGTTATGGGAGCGACAAGAGGGCTTTTCCTCTTTCATTCGATGCATACATTCTAGGGCATTCGGTACCCGGAAGTCTCCTTCTTCGAGAGATCAGCATTGAGAGGGAGAGAAGCTTAGTGTAGATTTGTACCGGAGTGACAAGCAAGCGATTTGGTTTTCTTGTGATACCTCGGAGTGCAGTGTGGCGGCGGCTTGTCTCACGGGTTGCGGAAAAGATTGAATTTCACATTCTACACTGCTCCTAGCCTTTAGTCTCATTCGGTGCCCCTAATGACGGAATGTGATGAAGAGCGTTCATAGAGTCAATACCACTGATCGGGTGATTATATGCGGAACATCACTTTGTCCAAATCTTTGGCCGGCTTGTCTTTGGTGTTTGCATATTCATCCGAATTTGTACTTTGGCTTCTTGCGTATGACTCGATCCTTCCTAGGCACATGTTCGGGAGCTGACGTCTTTGTCTTTGTCGATTCTCATTTTGTCCAAAGCCGCGAGGCTTCCCTGAGCTGCTCGTGCTTTTTGTTTGGTTTCCTCTCGTGCATTGCCAATGGGGCCGCCCCCACATTTACATTTTAGTGTGAGCATTTCTTTGTATACTTGCCTCATGGTCATTTCCAACACATCACACTCTTTCTGACGCAGTCAGGACCTCGTTCACTTGGGCGGGCTTACTTTTGGAGGCGTAGCATCTCACTTTCTGAATCTTGATTTCTCTTGCTGCATTGCTTTTGCTTTGTTAACGAAATAATTTTCCTAACTCATCCTAGTGACATTTTCCTCTATGGCCGCGGCAAAAGCGGTGCACTGTCGATCTTTATCATATCGGTTAGTCATGTCTACGGGGCCCAACATGTCCTTTCCGATGGCGACGAAGTAGAGATGGCGGGATGGCCTTAACGGCTAGTTTCCTTTTCTCTTGCGGTATTTTGAAGAGAATTGGTCAAATGTCAGTCTGGTCGGGTCGAAGCTTCTTCTTCATAACGTCTGAGAAAATCATCAACATTGAGGGTACTTTGCGCCCTGAAGGGATATCAGGGGAGATAGGTCGATATGCGTCCCCAATGGCTGCGTCCTCCTCATCTGTGTTTGATCCTTTTCTTTCTCCTTTTGCGGTGGCCTCGGCTTCTGCCTTGTCGTGTTCCTCCTTCTTCTGGGTCACCCTCTGCCTCTACTTCCTTTTCGACTTTTCTCTTTCTCTCTGCCGCGGCTTGTTCACAACACTCCTTTTGACGATCGAACTTTGTCGAGTTCTTCCTTAAGTGCCTGCTGCCATTGCACATTGCCTCCTTTTCCTGTCTTTCCTTTTCCTCTTCCTTTTCTTTTTTCGCTCTCACTGGCCTTGGCATCTTTTCTTACGTTTCTCTTCATCTTCCTTCATTTTCTTTTCCTCTTCCTTCTTGGCTTGGGCTTCTGCTGCCCTTTGCTGATCCGAGGTGTCAGGCCCTGTACTGGTCCGTATTCTCTTATCTTTGGAGGAAGAAGCGCCTCCTAGTTTATGGCTCCTATCTTCTAAATTCTGGTGATCCTCTTCTTCTCGGTCAGAGTCGATCCCCGGAGCTAGATGCCTGTCTGCGTTGTACCAGTTTCTTTTTTCGTCCTCTGCCGGGCACTCGACATGCTGGTAACTCCATTTAAAATTGGCCCTTTTACAATGCTCAGGAACTATCCTGACTGGGTCATAAGTTCGACAATCCAGATTTCTAAAGTGGTAACTTTTTATCTCTTCCCCTTCACGCACTACTTCTCTAAAGTCCTTGACTGTATAAGCACCAATGGTGAGGGGTAGAGCGGGCCAAGGTTTCTTCTTCCCTTTGGAAAGGACATTGGAGAAGCCTGAGGTCATCTGGAAACATACCTCCTGCATGAGCACCTTATCGGTGATAAACTTGGGCAGAGCATGTGGTGCTTTGAATGAGCCAAATACTCGGATGATTGTAAATTCAGCGAATGGAAACCAGTGTGCCACCTGACCTAGTGTCTCCATTGCTCGCCAAGACATGCAGGGGGTGTCTTGACCAAATAGTTTCCCGTAAAGGGCGGGAATGAATATATGAGAGATTTGCTCGATGTCTGATTTGTACCTGGATTCCCAGAATACCTTGGTCTGCAAATGGATTGCCTGGGTCTGTTCGGAGTCCCAGTTATGTGGCCATCCCTCAACATGCAGCTGGGCACAGACATCATCTAATAAATACGAAGCCATATAGAATTCTGACGGCGCTCCCTCATCTGGGGCTAAAGCTGAAGCCAAATTTGTGTGCATGGAGCCCATTAATATACCAGCCCAATTGAACCGAGTGTCGTGTACTGTTACGTGTTCCATAATGGTTTCCCATGTTCCTTTGAAAGTGGTGGCATCTGAACGCCCGTATACTCTGCACAGCATGGCGGCCACTAACTTATACACCTTCCTCAGACTGGCCACCGGGTACTCCTGGTCATTTTTGATTTTAAATTTATCTGGTTCCGCCCACCATTTTCTGATTGTATCAACCATCGGCACTTCATTTGCAGAAAACCATCTCGGGGTGAAGTTTACCTCTAGTTTGGGGAGCGAGTAGTAGACCTGTGCTTTTGAGCTCTCCAACGTTGCAAAAGCTTTACCTCCACTATCTCGGATTGCGAAATTCTTAGGATCCGTCTTCTGTATGATCCAGTCTAACGTTTCTGGGCACGGAAAGATGGCGGGATGTGACCCTGCTAGGTGCAATTTGGATTTCTTGACCTTCAGGTATACTTCCCGGTCCGGGAGATCTTCTGGAAACTCATCTTATGGTATGGCAAACTCGCGGTATACTTCATACCACCTAAGGCTATCCCCCTTTGCGAAGGTGCAAAGAGTGTCTCTGTATATTGGTGGAGGGGATGTTTGTATGTCTGTGTCTGACTCTTCTTCCACCACCTGCCTACTCTTCTTTCGGGACACCCGGGGTGCCATGTTGCTAGATTCGGAGAGGACCGGTATCGTGTCTGCTCCAAATTCACCTGTTTCATTCACGAAAGAATCCCAGGATGAGAAAGACATGATGATAACGGCTAAAAACAGTTTACGCATGCAGAGTTTAATTGACTGTTCTCTTGGGGTCGCAGGGTCGCTGATCTACAAAATACCTCACATGCGACCTTGCGACCTTGCGACTAGGTCGCAGGGTCGCAGAGTCGCTAACAGAGAGTCGCGCGACCTTGCGACCTTGCGACCGGGTCGCTGGTCGCACTTGGGCCTGCCGGGGGGTTTCGCGCGCGCGCGGTTTTGCGGATAATCTCTCCCTAACGGGAAACATGCGCGGCTGGAAAGGGTCTAAACTGGAAATAAGGCACAACCATGAGGAATTTGGCAAGACACGGGTGACCCTGGGGTTTGTGGGAACCAAAACAAAAATAAAACTCAACCGGAAACCCTGTCTGCTCACCAGCCAGTAATTAAGACCATGGGGTGGCTATATTTTAGCAAGAAATGCTGGGAAAGGAAACATAGGGAGGAAATGGCAACTTACCCGGAAGAAAACGCGCCAGCCGACCTGTCAGAGCAATTCCACGATTTTCACCGCGAGTCACAAATGCGACCTAGCGACCTGCCCTTATAAAAAGGAGTCGCACGTGCGAGCAATAAATGAGGTCGCAAGTTGCCAGTTTGCGACCTTTGAACGTGTCTGGGTATAAGGTCGTGGTCGCAAGGTATTGAACGATTCCCTAATTCCTTAATTTTGCGACCTTGCGACCTCGCGACACTTAAGGTCGCGGGTGTCCGTGTAAATTACGACCAGGCTCTTTGGGCCTGGTGACCTGGCTTCAAGGATGTAGTCGCATCGTCCCGCATCGTTACGCAATCATGTGTTGCGACTTAGCGAAATTGCTCTTAAATATCTTTGCCAACTTCTTGGTTTTTAGGGGGCTCCAAAATTTTTGAAGTGTGTGTTATGATTTTTTTGTATTTTTGGAGGGTGTTGTAGGAGCTACAACAAATGGCGATTCACTGGATGAATTCAGAGTCTCTGCTGATGAAGGGTCGATGAGGGAGGAGGGAGGGGTCTAATACTAGCTTGTTCTTTTACCTCAGAGTTTACACCTTCCTTCCTTTGCCACCCCGCATAGTTGCCTGGCCTTTTGGCTTATTGGGTGCAGTTCAACCGAAATTTTAATTCCTCGCGCTCCAGGACCGAGAGGGTCGGGGAAACCTTGGACAACTGCAGGGTCCGGTACAATTATTTCGTCCTCATGGTGTTGCTCTGCTGCCAGCAAACCTTTCGGCTCCGGCGGAGTCACTGCCTAAGGCGTCATGAACGTTTCTCCGCTGCCAGCGAGCCTGGTCAGTACCCCGGCGGAGTCGTTACATCACCTCTCTGCGCAGGAAGCCTTTCTCAATCCTTTACCCTTTATTTGTGTGCGATTGCACTTATTTGAGAATGTGCCTGTAGCACTTATTTAGATGGGCATATTTTGCCTGGGCGGATGAGGGATCCCGACTTATTTTGCTTGCAGAGAGGTTGCTCCTGGTCTCATATGAGGACTCGGGTTTTTCCCGGATGACCTGCAATTCTCTTGAGTTTAGCCCTGTTCCCTCATGATCCGGTTGCTGCTATGCAAGATCTTCTCTGCCTGCACCCTTCGAAGCCGCTAGGTGGTTCCTTATGCTTGAAGACTCTAGTAAGGTCGTGTACTATCCTTAGGTGCCCATTACAAGCGAGTTTCGACTGCCCCGTGTTTTGCGGGAAGGGCCTTTCATCAGCATAGAACCTCTTCAAGGAGTGAGCTAGTTGCGGGCAGCTTAGACAAGGTTTTCTTTGAAGAGTTAGAGAAAGAGTTTTTTTTTTTTTTTTTTTTTTTAATAAGAACAAAATGCGACTTTTATGATACAAGGGGGAAAACAGCCCTTTGAGGGCTATTCAAGTAAAATAGTGTTTGAGGTCATGCCCGTTTACCGAGAGGACCTCGACTTTTCCTTCCAGAGTTTGCAATCGGAAAGTATGGGGACCCACCTTTTCTTTAACCTGAAAGGGACCTATCCATAGTGCTTGAAATTTGGCATGTTTTCCTTTTTCTTCGTGAGCTTTATCCCACTTTAGGACAAGATCTCCTATTTCAAATTTCTTATCTCCTGCAGACTTTTTATCGAACCATTTCTTGATCCGACTTTGGTGGATGGCGAATTTCTCCCGGGTTTTCTGCCTTTCCTCTTCTAATTTCAGCAGGGTGTCAATGCGGGTTTGCAAGGCGGGGCAAGGGGTACCATGACACTCTTGAGACAACTGTAGAGCGGGAAGAGACAAATTGGGTGGGAGGACAGCTTCTTTCCCATACACGAGAAAGTATGGTGAGGTGCCTATTGAGGACTTAGGGGTGACGCGATCAGCCCAAAGTGCATTTTGGAGAGCATTATGCCAGTTTCGTTGGTGACACAGAAGGGTCTTTTTAATGATGCGAATCAGATTTTTATTTGTTGATTCTGCCAGACCATTTCCTTGGGGATAGTACTTTGCAGAGTGTTTAAGAACAATGCCATTTTCCAACGCAAAATCATATAATTTAAAAGATGAAAAATACGTTGCATTATCAAACACTAAGAAAGTTGGAACGCCAAACCTGGTAATGATGGAATGAGTGACAAATTGCATTACCTCCTGATCGTTGATTTGGCGTAATGGTACTGCTTCAACCCACCTGGTGAAATAATTAGTGGCCGTCAGAATGTACCTGTGTTGCTTAGAAGAGTGGGGTAAGATCTCACCAATGACGTCCAGACCCCATTGTTGAAAAGGTTCTTCCACTGACAACAAAGGGGCAGCGGGACGCGCTTCTCGGCTTGCGAATTTCTGGCATTGAATGCATTTCCGAACATATGCGTGGGCATCTCTGAAAAGGGTTGGCCAATAATAACCTGCACGCATAATTTTATGGGCAGTGGTATCCCCGGCGAAATGACCTCCTGCTGGTCCATCGTGCAGCTCGGTTAAGACTTTCTGAGCTTCATCATGTTCCAGGCAGCGTAACATGACTCCATCGGAATGTTTCTTGAAAAGCTTCCCTTGGATTAACTGGTAAGACGCAGCTTTGAGTCTGATTGCACGTTTCTGCCGGGCATTTAGAGCGGGGTCCAATGTACCACGTGCTAAATATTCTGAAATATCCAAGTACCAAGAAGGGTTCCTTATCTGAGGTACGACGTCGGTTTGGTACATATCAATTTCTTGTTCCCAATTATCTTCTTCACTTTGTTGGGAACTTGCGGCCTCTGCAACCATTTGGCATAAACCTTGCCCTTTCACTATGCGTGCTGGCTTAAACTCTAAGTCGTATTCTTGCATACACGCAACCCAGTTCCCTCGTCTCTCGCCCAGCTCCTGCTGCATGAACAGTGAGCGAACAGCTGGGTGGGGAACGTAAACTGTGACATGGTTTTTCAAGATGTATGGTCTGAAATGTTTGACCACTTTATATACCGCATAGGCCTGTTTCTCGATTTCGGGATAATTTAATTCAGCTCCCTGCAGACCGGTGCCCATGAATGAAATGGGACGCTCGTCATTATTTCTGTCCTTTTGTGTGAGTACGGCTACCAGGGACGAATCCGAAGCGAACGTATACAGGCTGAAATATCTGCCGAAATCTGGGCTCTGGAGGGAAGGTGCTTCGGCTATTGCTTTCTTGATCTGGTCGAAAGCTTCCTTTTCGGGTTGATTCCATTTGAAGGTAGCATTTTTCTTTATCATTCCCTGTAGTGGTTTAACTATCTGGGCGAAATCTGATATAAACTTACGTACAAAATTGATCTTTCCCAAAAAGGATTGCATTGCTTTCTTACTGCTGGGGGGAGGAATATGAGCAATGGCTTCCGCACGTTCTGGATCAACAACAATGCCTTGCTTAGTTATGATATGACCCAGCAGATTTCCTTCCGCTACGGCGAAAATGCTCTTCTTTGGGTTGAGCGAGATACCGTATTTCCTGCACCTTTCGAAGATCTGTCTGAGGTGACGCAAATGATCCCCCCGATGTTTAGAAAACATAGTAACGTCATCCAAGTAGACCACCACACTTTGGCCTATCAGACCCCTGAATTCTATATCCATAGCTCTTTGGAAAGTTGCCCCTCCGTTGATTAATCCAAAGGGCATACGCCTGTACGCGAAGGTTCCCCACTTAGTCCGAAAGGTAGTCTTTAACCTTTCTGGTTCAGCCACTAGTACTTGATTGTAGCCAGAGAATCCGTCCAACAAGGAGAACATTTCTGAGCCGGACACCGCTTGTAGTATCTGCTCCATAGGGGGCACTGGGTAATTATCTTTACTCGAGGCCCGGTTTAAGTTTCGGAAATATACACATAAGAGAATTTCACCTGACTTCTTCCGTATCGGAACCAAATTGGACACCCATGTGGAATGGCGAACTTTGAAGATAATGCGGGCATCCAAAAAAAATTTGAGTTCTTTTAGAATCAATGGCTCCATCGTAGGATGTACTTTCCTGAGCTTCTGTTGGAATGGTTTTACATTTTCTTTAATGGGTATCACATTTTGTATGATTCGAGTATCGTATGTGCGTAAGTCCTCATATGTCCAAGTGAATACGTCACGATACTTGCGAAATAGCTGAGTGAAATCTTGAGCCTCTTGGGGGGTGCAGTCCTTCCCCAGGTTGACGAATTTAGGATTATCCTCTGATCCCAAGTGCACTTGTCGATGAGCTAAGATAGAACTCTGTACTTTTGCATTTGGGGGCCCACGGAACCGATTTTGCAGATCGAAAAGCTTCTCAAGTGATACCACCCCTTTAGGCATGGGGTTTCCTTTGACTTGCTCGTACTCCTTTTGCATAGCTTGGTCATGCTCATCTTCATCTATAGCAGCGTCTTTGAATATCTCTGAGTTACACATAAATTCCAGCACCTGTTGATCATCATCAAAAACACGCAAGTTAGTGATATTTTCTGGCACGGAGGGTTTATACATAACTTCAATAGAAAACCCGTCCCTCAAAGGGGTAAATCTGGCGGCAGCATTAGCTAGATTATCCGCCGCTGCATTATGCATTCTTAGAACAGATTTAATTCCAAAAGCGTCAAAAGCAGAAATGAGCCGCCATACCTCTTGCTGATACGCCTTCAAATGTGGAGACAAACAATGAATAGTATTGCGTACCTGCCGAGTGATAATCTCGGAGTCTCCAATGACCTGTAAGCATTTTACCTTCAAATCCAGCGCCTTTTTAAGCCCAAGGATCAAAGCTTCATACTCAGCAGTGTTGTTAGTGCATTGGAACTCCAGCCGGCAAGAGACTAAGAATTTTTTCTTATGCGGATCAAGCAAAACGCAGCCAGCGCCAGAACCATCGAGATTTTTGGAACCGTCGTAATACAATGTCCATATGTCATTTTCCGGGCCCGTGGGAATAGTAGATTTCGAAGGAATTTCGGCTTGGTGTGAGATAGTTTGGGCTTGTTCCTCTGCGACGAGTGCCATTTCAGATTGGACCTCAGAACCTACTAAAGACTGAGGAGGTTGGTAACATCCAAAAATGGACTCCAGGAAACACATACCGAGTTCCTCCTGGGCAAAGCTGATGGGTTCATTTGTGGCATCCAAATCAGTTACAGTGTGTTTCATGTATGGTTCACTTTCGACTCTGATTTGGTTGTTTCTCCCCTTGTAAGGCAGCCATAAGTGGGACCAATCCGTGGCAAAGTATCCTTGCAACTTGCTAGACCAATCCCTGCTAAGCAGTACACCATAGGCTTCAGGGATGTCCACAACCACAATATCAATACATTGATGGACCCTAGAGTCAGATGAGAGGCGGATGATGACATTGTTTAATTCTCCAACGGCTGGTACTTGTGATCTGTCAAGTTGAATGATTTTTGTGTCAGTTTTCTCTGGGAGAATGTTGAGTTTCTTGCACACAGATAGAGGCATGACATTCGTGGATGCACCGGAGTCAACGAGACAATTGTGAACATTGAAGTTAAACATCTCAAAAGACAAAAGGAAAGGTGGGGTGGAGCCTCTCGAATTCGTGTTGACAGCGTTCACTATAGACTGGATATCTGGACTGGTTTGTACAGACGTGTTGCTGACATTTTTCGTATTTTGGTTGTTGGAAAAAGCCTTTAGAATAAGTTCTTTTTTATTTTTGATGCGGGCCAACTCGTAGAGTGAGATATTAGCTCTGGTCTTTTTCATGTCCTCCACTATGTTGTAGCTAGTGTCGGTTTGGGGACTAGGTTCGGTAGTGGTTTTTGATGGTTCCACTGGGAGCTTGGTCTTTTGACTTGCTTTTCCATTACTATTTATGGGATTTTCTGGCGTAGCTTGTCCTTCGTTTCCAGGATGAAGAATTTTCCTCAGGAAAGCCCTTTTCTTGTCCTCATATTATTGTTCGGGGACAGTTCCTTTGCTTCTAAGACTATAATTTCGAGTGGGCTGAACCTTGGGACTGCCTGCCATGTTGATATCAATGAGCAAGACTCTCCCCCCCGCGGATTATATCAAAAGTGAGGACAGAGGCTCCTGGTTCCCCATCTAAGAGCGAACCTTCATCTTGATCAGAAACCTCATCCTCTGTCAGGTTTCCTGGATTTTGGTCATCCAAAAGTTGGTTAACCACCGCGGTCATGCTGCCAATCTATTGCGGGCATGTTTTTTCAGAATGGGCAGCTTGGTGAAAAGAGCAAAAATTGTCTTTCCCTATCTCCTCCACGTTGAGAGCGGCACTGGAGTTTGACGGAGGTCTGCTGGTGTTGGGGTTACTTTTCTTGAAAAAGGGTTTTGGGGGTTTAGTAGTAGTTGAGGTTTCAATGCCCTTCCTCTTTAAGTCAGAGACCTCATTCGTTAGTAGTTTGAGGGTCTTGGCCATACTCTCGAAATCAAAAGTTTCTTTCTCTCTGTTAGGGGTGGAGGAGTGACCTTTTTTATTGATTGGTTTGTGATCATCCTTTCCCTCGTGGTCCATGACTCCTATCGACAACATGTCCTTCTCTACCGCGAGAGCAGCTGCGTAATTTGCTGTAAGAGTAGCGCGGGCCTCACGTTTGACGAAAACGGCAATATCCCTAGGGAGAGCTTTAGTATAGTAGTCGATGGTGATAGAATCGTCCAATGCTAAGTTTGGAGGAAATTTTTGCAATATTGTGGCGAAGCGTTGGTTAAAGTCTTTAACTTTCTCTTTTCTATGACACTTGATGGTACTTAGTTCTGTGAGGAGCATAGAGGGTGTTTTATCTTCTGCAAACTTTTGCAGGAACACACGACGGAACTGGTCCCATGAAGTAATAGAAGCACTGGGTAGGGAACGGTACCAGGTGGTTGCAAGGTTTACAAGAGTGTGTGGGAAAAATCGACATGCGACATCATCGGACTGGACTCTCATGATTTCTAGGGACAGATAGAAACTACTAATATGATCTTCCGCGGAGGTACCTTTCTCAGGATCAAATTTAGGAAGATGCTTCTCCGGGTGTCTAGGCATATCATGGAGAGGACCTAAAAGAGCCAATGGGGATTGAGCCATCCAGGCTAGGGGTTGCACCCTCCTGGGGTGCTGACGATATCGAGATTCTTCCTCGGACTCACTTCCCGTCCCTGACACTGATGCTTCGTCATGATGGCGAGAGTGTTCGTTTTGGTGTATTTCACGGTTATTCATGTTTCTAAGATGCTCCCAGTTGTGGGGAAGGGGCCTATTTTGGTTTTGGTGGTGATGATCGTTGACGTGGTGTCTTTGGCCACGAACTATATCTCCTCTGCCTCCACGTCTGTGATCTCTGTTGACTCCACCCTCGTTTCTTCGAGGCCTGATTCCTTCCCCTACATTTCTTTGGGCTGTGTTACCTTCTCTTTCATTTCTTCGACCCCCTCCTCTTTCTTCTAACGGGGAATACACTTGGTTGTTGTTCCACTGATGTAAGTCAGGCTGAGGTTCGGGGAAAGGTTCAGTATCAGGGAAACCTTCACTATCTTGGAGAAAGGGGTCGTTTTCTTGGACAGCCCGCCCGAGGTCTTCAATCATGGAGTTCACAAGTTCAGGTATGGTGCGGACAAGCACACCATTACGGGTGATGTTCTCAGTAGGAGTCCTAGTGTGAGCTAGAAACTCCATGAAAGCGGCATACCGTAAATCCCTGATGAGATTACGGGCAACTGGGCGTAGGGATCTTAACTGTTCGTTAGTGATTTCAAAGTACCGATCCTCCTCCCTTGGAATATCCTCTAAGGGGGGAAGAGGAGGTTCGTTATTTATGACCTCCCGGTGGGGAGTTTGTGATGGAATATCGGTCGTATGCTGGGAGGATGCCATGGCCCTCCTTCTAGCGCCAAATCTGTTGACGGGAAAATATGTCCAGCCAACAGTAGGGGATCTCCCCAGTAGAAAGTCCCAATTAGACTTTGAACCGTTTGGAGTAGGGATCCCGTCCGGGGTGTGGGTCCGGCTACCACTTAAATGACTTTCTCTTCGGTCTCGAGCAACCTGATTGAAACTGCAAACATACACTTATTCACACGATACAGAATACATGACTGATGTATCAAACCAATATATGACACTGTGCGTAGCAAGGTAATAGACAAAATGCATACACTCAGGAAGTGTCGTTAGCAACACATCTATGGGGTATGCATGCAGGATAATCTGACCACCAAAGAAACAGTTCTTTATGGCAAGAGTATCCCTTAACTTTCCGAAAGATATGACGAAACGCTAATAAAACAGTTCATTAACATTCATCATAAGAGTAAATAATAAACTTGAGCATCATCAACACAATCACAGATAGCTATGGTGCATGAATGATACTATTAATAACACAGATTCATTAATCAAAAGCTATTCTGAAACTGTACGCAGAATACACACAGTGTTGTCACAGCTAAACACATCATCCAATCAAATGGGTTTTAACATGTATTGTATTACATATGCCAAGAGTATGATTCTTCAGTTACAATGCAATATTGCCTTTCAGTCCAAAAAAGAGCAGCCCTTTAACTATGTGCCCCACAGGGGTATTTATAGTTTCAAGAAACGCCCTCAGGCTTTCCGACGCTTCAACTTCCCGACAGTTCAGCTTCCCTGTGACCTTTACCGAACATGCGACCTGCGACCCAGAAGATTGCGACCTACGACTTAGGCGCCGGTGCGACTTGTGACCTGGGGGACAAATGCGACCTGCGACCTGTGTGCCGGTGCGACCTGCGACCTGGGGACGGTCGCAACTTGCACCTGAAAAGCTGAGCTATGGAGGTGGTTAGGTGATTGAGGTTTCTGGAACATCAACTTTCTTTCCCTTGAGGAAATCTCGCCAAGTCTGGTAATCCGCTGTTATAGGAGCGACAAGAGGGGTTTCCTCTTTTATTCGATGCATACATTCTAGGGAATTCGGTACCAGAGTCTCCTTCTTCTGAGAGATCAGGATTGAGAGGGAGGCAAGCTTGGTATAGATTTGTACTGGAGTAACAAGCAACCGATCTAGGTTCTCTTGTGATGCCTCGAATTCTGGTGCGGCAGCAGCTTGTCTCACGGGTTGCAGAAAAGACTGAATTTCCTGCTCTACCTGCTCCCAGTCTTTAGTTTCATCCAGTGCCCCTAATGACGGAATGTGATGAAGAGCGTTCATGGAGTCAATACCACTGACCAGGTGATTATATGCAGACATCACTTTGTCCAAATCTTTGGCCAGCTTGTCTTTGGACTGCATATTCATCTTGAATTTGTACTTTGGCTTCTTGTGTATGACTCCAATCCTTCCTAGGCACATGTTCGGGAGCTTGCTGATACTGCGCTGTCCAGTTCATCATTTTGTCCAAAGCTACCGAGGCTTCCCTGAGCTGTTCATGCTTCTGTTTGGTTTCCTCTCGTGCCTCTGCCAACGGGGCCACTGTTTGTTTTAGGGTGAGCATTTCCTTATATACTTGCCTCATGGTCATTTCCAACACATCACACTCTTTCCTGACCGCCAGTGGGACCTCATTCACTTGGGCGGGCTTACCTTGGGGCTGTAGCATCTCACTTTCTAGTCTTGATTTCTCCTGCTCCGCTGCTTTTAGCCTGTTCTGTAGGGAAATAATCTCCCTGCTCATTCTAGTGACATTTTCCTCCGTGGCTGCGGCAAAAGCGGTGCCTGCTGACGCTATCATAACAGGGTTAGTCCTTGTATCTGGGACTATGTCCTTTCCAGTGGCGACCGTAGATATGGCGGGATGGCTTTGCGCCAAGGATTTCCTTTTCTCTTGCCATATTTTGAAAGAGAATTGGTCAAATGTCAATCTGGTCAGGTCGAAGACTTCTTCTTCTTGCTCCCCGGGAAAATCATCAACATTGAGGGTACTTTTCGCGCCACCTAAAGGGATCTCCAGGGGAGATATGTCAATGTCGTCTATTAGCTCGTCCTCCTCATCCTGCGTTTGACCCTTTTCTTTCTCCTTTTGTCGGCGCTCGGCTTCCGCCTTGTCGTGTTCCTCCTTCTTCCTGCGTTCTGTCTCTGCCTCTGCTTCCTTTTCAGCTTTTCTCTTTCGCTCTGCCGCGGCGGCTTGTTCTGCCTTCTTTTGACGCTCGACTTTGTCGAGTTCTTCCTTAAGTGCTTTTTCTGCCGCTGCCTGTGCCTCCTTTTTCTGTCTTTCTTTTTCCTCTTCCTTTTTCTTTTTTCGCTCTGTCCTGGCATCTTTCTTACGTTTCTCTTCATCCTCCTTCATTTTCTTCTCCTCTTCCTTCTTGGCTTGGGCTTCTGCTGCTCGTTGCTGATCCGAGGTGTCAGGCCCTGTACTGGTCCATGTTCTCTTATCTTTGGAGGAAGAAGAGCCTCCTAGCTTATGGCTCCTATCTTCTAAATTCTGGTGATCCTCTTCTTCTCGGTCAGAGTCGATCCCTGGAGCTAGATGTCTGTCTGCGTTGTACCAGTTTCTTTTTTCGTCCTCTGCCGGGCGCTCGACATGCTGATAACTCCATCTAAAATTGGCCCTTTTACAATGCTCAGGAACTATCCTGACTGGGTCATAAGTTCGGCAATCTAGATTTCTGAAGTGGTAACTTTTTATCTCTTCCCCTTCACGCCCTACTTCTCTGAAGTCCTTGACTGTATAAGCACCAATGGTGAGAGGTAGAGCGGGCCAAGGTTTCTTCTTCCCTTTGGAAAGGACGTTAGAGAAGCCCGAGGTCATCTGGAAACATACCTCCTGCATGAGCACCTTGTCGGTAATAAACTTAGGCAGAGCATGTGGTGCTTTAAACGAGCCAAATACTCGGATGATTGTGAATTCAGTGAATGGAAACCAGTGTGCCACCTGACCTAGTGTCTCCATTGCTCGCCAAGACATGCAGGGGGTGTCTTGACCAAATAGTTTCCCGTAAAGGGCGGGAATGAATACCTGAGAGATTTGCTCAATATCTGACTTGTACCTGGATTCCCAGAATACCTTGGTCTGCAAATGGATTTCCCGGGTCTGTTCGGAGTCCCAGTTATGTGGCCATCCCTCAACATGCAGCTGGGCACAGACAGCATCTAATAAATACGAAGCCATATAAAATTCTGACGGCGCTCCCTCATCTGGGGCTAAAGCTGCAGCCAAATTTGTGTGCATGGAGCCCATTAATATACCAGCCCAATTGAACCGAGTGCCGTGTACTGTTACGTGTTCCATAATGGTTGTCCATGTTCCGTTGAAAGTGGTGGCATCCGAACGTCCGTACACTCTGCACAGCATGGCGGCCACTAACTTATACACCTTCCTCAGACTAGCCACCGGGTACTCCTGGTCTTTCTTGATTTTAAACTTATCTGGTTCTGCCCACCATTTTCTGATTGTATCAACCATCGGCACTTCATTTGCAGAAAACCATCTCGGGGTAAAGTTTACCTTTGGTTGGGGTAGCGAGTAGTAGACCTGTGCTTTTGAGCTCTCCAATGTTGCAAAAGCTCTACCTCCACTATCTCGGATTGCGAAATTCTTAGGATCCGTCTTCTGTATGATCCAGTCTAACATTTCTGGGCACAGAAAGATGGCGGGATGTGACCCTGCTAGGTGCAATTTGGATTTCTTGACCTTCAGGTATACTTCTCGGTCCGGGAGATCTTCTGGAAACTCATCTTCTGTTATGGCGAACTCGCAGTATACTTCATACCACCTAAGGCTGTCCTCCTTTGCGAAGGTGCAAAGGGTGTCTCTGTATATTGGTGGAGGAGATGTTTGTATGTCTGTGTCTGACTCTTCCTCCACCACCTGCTTACTTCTCCTTCGGGATACCCGGGGTGCCATATTGCTAGAGTCGGAGAGGATCGGTATCGTGTCTGCTCTAAATTCACCTGTTGCATTCAAGAAAGAATCCCAGGATGAGAAAGACATGATGATAATGGCTAAATACAGTCTACACATGCAGAGTTTAACTAACTACTCTCTGGGGGTCGCAGGGTCGCGAGTCGCTAACAGGGAGTCGCGCGACCTTGCGACTTTGCGACCGGGTCGCTAGGTCGCAGGTCGCACTTGAACCTGCCGGGGGGTTTCGAGCGCGCGCGGTTTTGCGGATAAACTCTCCTTTACAGGAAAAATACGCGGCTGGAAAGGGTCTAAACTGGAAATAAGGCACAGCCATGAGGAATTGGGCAAGACGCAGGTGACCCTGGGGTTTATGGGAACCAAAACAAGAGTAAAACTCAACCGGAAACCCTATCTGCTCACCAGCAAGTAATTAAGACCATGGGGTGGCTAGATTTTAGCAAGAAATGCTGGGAAAGGAAACACAGGGAGGAAATGGCAACTTACCCGGAAGAAAACGCGCCAGCCGACCTGTCAGAGCAATTCCACGATTTTCGCCGCGAGTCACAAATGCGACCTAGCGACCTGCCCTTATAAAAAGGAGTCGCACGTGCGAGCAATAAATGAGGTCGCAAGTTGGTAGTTTGCGACCTTGCGACCTTGTGACCTTAAGGTCGCTGGGTCGCAAGGTCGCTGAGTCGCTGATTCCCTAATTCCTTAATTTTGCGACCTTGCGACCTCGCCACCTTAAGGTCGCAAGGTCGCAAGGTCGCAAATTTCCTGACTTCCGACTCTTGCGACCTGGCAACCTGGCGACCTTAGGGTCGCAGAGTCGCATAGGTCGCATGGGTCGCAAATCATGTATTTGCGACTTAGCGACTTGCTCTTAAAAACTTTTACTTAGCTTCTTCTGGTTTCAAAGGGGGCTCCAAAAAATTTAGAAGTGTGTTTTATTATCTTTTTTTGTATTTTTTGGAGGGTGTTGTAGGGGCTACAACAGGACCCAATTTCCATAAGTGCACCTCAGGAATCGGGTCATGCATAGTAACTCTCATCTCACATTTACCCTGGTGAGCGGGTTAAAGTGGGTAAATGTGGGGTGGGGAGTTACAAATGGGACCATTACGAAGACATTGGAGCAGTAGTTTCAAGGATTATGTGATTTTATAATAGATCTACTATTTTATTCCCCGTTCGACGGGCGTGTGACATAATAAGGGTTAGGATATTAGGAAACATAGCATATAATTGTCCCAATATTGAATCTAACCTCCCGATTGATGATACTTTATGAATGTGGGATCATGCCTGAATCTTTCATAGCATATTTATAATAATTTGAGAGTTCCCTTCTACCAATATCTTAGTTTATCCCTTACATTATGCTATTTCAAGTCCCATCCATAGGCCCATCAGTTCCATCACATTATTATTATTAATTCCCAATGTTCCTGAATAGATATATACCGACCTTCCTGAGTGGTCTCTAAATATTCCCCAAAACCCAGTTGGGCTTGGGTTTCCTTTACCCGCTCCATCAAATTTCAATTTGGAATTTTCTGTGGAGGAGGACTCTAGGAGGTCAGGCTCGAGGTAGGCTAAATCATGGGGGTTTGATGGGGGAGGTTCAAAGTGGGGGAAGGAAACCGCCTGTGTAGAATCCTTTCCTCTAATCCAGACACCTTCCAATCCTCCTAAGACCAATGGGGTATAATAATTGATTCCTTAATTTGACCATCTAGAGAGTTACATATAATATTAGAAGACCTTGTATGTCCCTTGAAAATCTACTGATTCCTCTCTTTCCATATTCCCCATAGCACAAATCCTGGGGCTAAAATCTATATGTGATAAATGTAGAAATTTGCTGAATAATGATTAATTATCCACCGAGACTATCCTGATCACATACAATTCGAATTTATATGCAACACATAATCTCTTCCACTCAGATCAACTCATATCATCACACATGCGGAAATAAAATCAAGCGATAACACATCAAATCATCATACACATTAACACAGTATGTATGGGGAAAGCTTATAGCTGAAAACCCCGCAGCTATTGTGTATATTATAATGGAGAAATCATGTAACAAACTCGGTACAATACTCCTCACAAGTACTCAGTACTTTCTCATGAAGTTACACACAATCTAGCTCAGTTTTGAACAGGTTACTGGTTCAAAACTCACCGCCAATTGCCTTGCCTCTATTGCGTGTTTCAATGCTATGGGATGGCCTCTTTATATAGATAAACCACCAGCCTGAACTACGCAATCCTCATGGGCTTACTCCACCTATATGTGTGTTGCAAATAGCAACAATATAGTCACAACTGATAGCTAACTCCACCCTTTCATCTACCTCTTTCACTGGTCTCCACTGAACTGATCATACACTGTAGTGAACTGATGTGTTCTTGAGTTGAATAATGAGTTACTAATTAATGAATTAAATAATATTTAATTCACTCCCCTCATAACTAATTGATTAGCTAGTTAAACTAATCTCAATCAGTTCAACTAAAATAAACAGAACACAACTCCACTATCTGTCTCATTAACTCCTCCAAACTTCTGTCACTGAAGTCTAACTGAAGTCAACCATGCATGATGCCATCAAACCCTTGGGAACCACGTGATTCCTCTGTCGGATGCATGAGCCACTTCTGTAGCTCGAACTGAAGTGCTCCAAGAGAGTAAACTGTTGTTTATAGTCTAAATATTATTAAGGGTAAATAATATTTGACTTCCTTGTTTTAAAGAGAGGCAGTCTAAAAATAGACTTCGACCTCTTTGACCTCAAAAAATAGAGTCTCATCTATTTTTACCAACATGACACATACTTCAAGAATCTCAAACTGGAATCCCCGAACCATGCTCCATATGTCTAAAAATAGACATAGTCTAAAAATAGATTTTGCGCCAGAATTTGCCTGCGGGCCCACTTAGTGAAGGCGACTTCATTTCACTAAGCTCCATCATCTTGCTGCATTTTCAACACTCCCTCTCAGCAAGATATGGATTATCTGCAACCCCTATCCTGTCTCTGTGGAATTCGAACTTGCTCCTGGTGAGCGCCTTCGTCAGGATGTCGGCATCCTGATCCTCCGTGGGAACATATGAAAGCATCATGATTCTCCGTTGAACACAATCTCTGATATGATGATACCAATCCGTGAAGCCATGCCGCCTCAACTGATCCTCCTGTCTGTACCATGAACCATATCCCGATGTGCCTCTGATATAGCGCAATACATGCTTGCCCGCCTTCCAAAAGAGCTTGGTAGGCTTAACCATAACTTGCGAAAGCTGGTTAACTGCATAGCATATATCGGGTCGTGTATTGACCAGATACATAAGCGACCCCACCAACTGTCGATAGACAGTGGCATCCACTACCTCCGCTGAAGTAGTATCCTCCTTCCTCCAACCACCAGGAAGAGGAGTGTCAACAGGCTTGCAGCCTTGCATGTTGAACCTCTCCAGAATCTCCCGGGCATACTTGCCCTGAGAAACAAACAGTCCTCCACTGCGTTGCCAAATCTCCAATCCCAGGAAATAATGAAGGATGCCCAGGTCCTTCATCTCAAACTCTCGTGCAAGATCATCCTTGCATGAAAGTATCAACTGCTCGTCGCCAGTCAAAATCAGATCATCTACATACGGTACGATGATCAACAGCTTCCCCTCCACCACAATCTGGTACAGGTTTGGATCCGCCTCACTCTTGGAGAATCCAAGCCCGGTGAAGTAGCTGTCTATCCGAGTGTACCAAGCACGAGGTGCTTGCTTCAGCCCATACAGTGCTCTTTTGAGTCGGCACACATGCGACTCACTGCTGAAGATCTCAAAACCTTCAGGCTGTTCTATGTACACTTCTTCCTCAATAACTCCATTGAGGAACGCAGTCTTCACATCCATCTGATGAATGTGCCACCCCATCTGCGCTGAGAGAGCAAGGATCGTTCGTATGGAAGAGTACCTTGCGACAGGTGCAAAAGTCTCCTCATAATCGATCCCCTCGATCTGTGAAAAGCCACGGGCGACAAATCTCGCCTTGTACTTCTCCACACTCCCGTCAGCCGCCTGCTTCACTTTGTAGATCCATCGCGAACCCACCACTGATTTTCCCACCGGTCTTGGGACAATCTCCCATGCACTGTTCCTGGCGATCGAATCATATTCTTCGATCATGGCATCAACCCATGCGGGTTCCTCCACAGCTTCCTCAAAAGAGGATGGCTCCATCACAACACATTGACTCACAAGAGCCATGTATCCAGTGTACCGATCCGGTGACTGTCTCTGTCTGCGCTGTGCTGTAGGTGGTCCTACAACCTTCTCTTCATCCCGAGCCAGTCGCTCAGCTTCTGTAGTGCGCATGCGTCCTCTGATGGTTGGCGCTGCCTGGGTGGTTTCTTCCACCTCCTGAACCTCCTCTTGTGGCTGATCCACATCCGGAAGCTCCTCCTTAGGAACTAACAGCTCCTCATCTGCATGCGAGTGTAGCTCCCTCTCAAGCGAACACTGCATGGCTTTCTCCTCCTGAAATTTTATATCCCGTCGCACAACAGTCTTTCGACTGTCTGACAAATACACCCGATAGTTGTGAGGTGTATCAGTGTACCCCACAAATATTCCAACCTCGGCAGTTGGATCCAGCTTCCTTCTCGCATCCTTCGTCACATGCATGTAGACAGGAGAACCAAAAATCCGCAAATGGGAAATATCAGGCCTCTTGCCAGAATAAGCCTCCTCCGGTGTACTCATGCCAAGAACCTTGTGAGGACAACGGTTCTGCACATACACTGCTGTATTGCATGCCTCGGCCCACAAGTGAAGGGGTAGGCCCTGATCATGCAACATCGCCCGTGCAGCACCCATGATCGTTCTGTTCTTCCGCTCAGCCACCCCGTTCTGCTGTGGGTTATGGGGTGCGATGAGCTCTCTCTGAATCCCTTCTGCGCTGCAGAACTCCTTGAATTCAGCCGAGATGGATTCACCACCGTTATCACTCCTTAGAGCAATCACCTTCTTCCCCGACTCCTTCTCGACCAGTGCTTTAAACTCACAGAACTTCGCGAATGTATAGCTCTTCTTCTGCATGAAGAAGATCCAGCACTTTCGAGAGAAATCATCAACAAAGATCACATAATACTTGTGCTTTGCTGTCGAAGCAACTGAGAAAGGACCACACACGTCTGTGTGAACTCTCTCAAGGATCGTCGTGGCGCGACTATCCTTCTCGTGAAAGGTGGCTTTCACATACTTCCCTAAAGTACACCCCGTGCACTGATCTGACTGCGCAAGAGTGCCCTTAGGAAGTCCAGTAGAAATCTGCTGCAGAATCTTCAAAGCTCCATGGTGAAGATGGCCCAATCTCCTGTGCCATAGTTCGCCCTCATCATCCCGGCTCACCACTTCTCCCGCCTTGCATGCCATCGCTGCGCAGTCATCTACCTGCAACTGATAAAGGTTCTGAGTTCGAACCCCTATCTTCCGGGTCTCTCCAGTAGTCTTACTGCGCAGGAAGGCTTTTCCTTCGCTGAAGACCACATCATACCCCTTATCCTCCAACATCGCTACTGAAATCAGGTTCTTCTTCAATCCAGGTACATGCATGACATCCTTTAATACAAAGGGTTTACCAGACTCCCTCTGAAAGGATATGGTATCGATACCAGTCGCACTGTATCTACCATCATCGCCCATCTCGATGTGCACACCCAAATCTTTGTCCTCCAGATCTGAGAACAACTCCCGATCTCCCATCATATGAAATGACGCACCGCTGTCCAAGAACCACACCGATCCCAACACACTTGAAACCAAGCATGCGATCAGTGAAAATTCAAGCTTGAACTGTGAAGCCAAAGCTTCTCCATCTGCAGATCTTCCCGCTTGCTTGTTCTTCTTCTTTGGACAATTGGTAGCATAATGTCCGTGATCATGGCAGTGAAAACATTTCACTTTCGCCATATCCTGCTTCTTGCCCTTAGCTCCAGAATGAGAGGTTTTCTTACCCTTCCCTTTCTTAGCTTTGGACACCAAAGCGCAGTTTTCTTCATCGGCTCCCTTTGATGAAGATCCATCTCGAGTAGTCCTCCTTATCTCCTCCTGCATGAGATCCGCCCAAAGGCGCTCCCATCCCGGCAGCTTCTCCCGACCATTGACACTATCTTGATATGAGTGCCAAGCCTTCGGAAGACCAAGGAGAGCCAGGTCAACCATGTCCTCTTCATCGACAGTAACCCCCACATTCCCAGTTCATCTCTGCATTGAGTGAACTTCGTGAGGTATTTGGCGATACTGTCGCCCTTCTCCATCTTGATGTTCCTGAGCTTATCTTTGAGCGCCAGCTTCCTTTGGTCACTCTTACTCTGGAATAGATCCGTCAAAGCTTTCCACATTAGAAATGGAGAAGCCTTTCCATGAAGGTTGGATACAATATGATCCTTGACGCCCTCCAACAGGATCCTTCGACATTTCGCCATCTTCTTTTGCCATGCTTCGACCGCAGCTGCATCAGTGGGCTTTTGGACATCCGTATCTACGAACTCCTTCAGACCATTATCTTCTAATACTGCTTCCATGCGATCCTTCCATGCAACATAATTCGAACTGCCTTCAAGAGCATATTCGAGTCGCAAACCGTTGAAAGACATTTTCAACACTAGCACCAAGAAAACAAAACTGCTGCAAAACTTCGAATTCCACCTCAAAGCTCAGCCACTCTAGATCGTGAGAAAAAATTATTTCTAGCACAGAGATCGACTGCAAGGGGCGTTTACCAGACCTTTCACTTTCCGAAGGAAGATGAATCCGGAGGCTACCTGGCCTGCATGCAGACTCTGTCTACCGAAATAAGTTTGTAATCACTGTGATGATCAATCTGAACTTCAATAGCTCCGATACCATGTAGAAATTTGCTGAATAATGATTAATTATCCACCGAGACTATCCTGATCACATAAAATTCGAATTTATATGCAACACATAATCTCTTCCACTCAGATCAACTCATATCATCACACATGCGGAAATAAAATCAAGCGATAACACATCAAATCATCATACACATTAACACAGTATGTATGGGGAAAGCTTATAGCTGAAAACCCCGCAGCTATTGTGTATATTATAATGGAGAAATAAAGTAACAAACTCAGTACAATACTCCTCACAAGTACTCGGTACTTTCTCATACAGTTACCCACAATCTAGCTCAGTTTTGAACAGGTTACTGGTTCAAAACTCACCGCCAATTGCCTTGCCTCTATTGCGTGTTTCAATGCTATGGGATGGCCTCTTTATATAGATAAACCACCAGCCTGAACTGTGTAATCCTCATGGGCTTACTCCACCTATCTGTGTGTTGCAAATAGCAACAGTATAGTCACAACTGATAGCTAACTCCACCCTTTCATCTACCTCTTTCACTGGTCTCCACTGAGCTGATCATGCACTGTAGTGAACTGATGTGTTCTTGATTTGAATAATGAGTTACTAATTAATGAATTAAATAATATTTAATTCACTCCACTCATAACTAATTGATTAGCTAGTTAAACTAATCTCAACTAGTTCAACTAAAATAAACAGAACACAACTCCACTAGCTGTCTCATTAACTCCTCCAAACTTCTGCCACTGAAGTCCAGCTGAAGTCAACCATGCATGATGCCATCAAACCCTTGGGAACCACGTGATTCCTCTGTCAGATGCATGAGCCACTTCTGTAGCTCGAACTGAAGTGCTCCAAGAGAGTAAACTGTTGTTTATAGTCTAAATATTATTAAGGGTAAATAATATTTGACTTCCCTGTTTTAAGGAGAGGTAGTCTAAAAATAGACTTCTACCTCTTTGACCTCAAAAATAGAGTCTCATCTATTTTTACCAACATGACACATACTTCAATAATCTCAAACTGGAATCCCCGAACCATGCTCCATATGTCTAAAAATAGACATAGTCTAAAAATAGATTTTGCGCCAGAATTTGCCTGCGGACCCACTTAGTGAAGGCGACTTCATTTCACTAAGCTCCATCATCTTGCTGGATTCTCAACAATAAAGAATTGGACTCACAAAGAGTTTGGAATACCATTATTAGAAATATTAGTGGGAGTTCTCCATATCTATTGGAACAATCATTCAATCTACTCCATAGGTCCCCAAAAAAGGTGTAGGAATTGAAGAGATGCTCCAGGTTTTCAAAATTAAGCATGCAAAGCAGACATCGTGAAGGACACTGATAATTCCACTTTTGAATATTCTCACATGCTAATGGCTTATGTTTTATCAAAAACCAAAGGAAATTTTATACCTTTGGCCAAAGGTTTCGTTTCTATATTTTTTTCCACACTTCTTCCATAGGTAGATCTTTGTTTCCAACTTTTGGGTGATAAACTTATTTGATAGAAAAAGTTCTTTGAGGTCAATAAACCCATCATAATTTTTCCTCCTAGTTATACAAAGGTGGTTATGGTCTTGCATGTTTTTCCAGAAGTTTCTCCAAACTCCCCCCTCTAGTTGGGGGTACCAGTTCTTTGGGGAAATCCATCTACACCATTTATGCTCAGTTTTTTCCTTTACTCAGTAATCAATAATTGTAACTCTACCATTGGCTTCCATTATTGTCTTAATTTTTCAGGCTTATCTTGGATATATATCTTGGGAATTTTTTTCCAATTAAAATCTACTTATGATAAGGTTGCACGGCCATTTTTAACTTCCCAAAAGTAGTGCTTTTGAATTAAACCAATCCCTTTCTTGTCCAAGGTCCAAATTGAATATCTTGGGGCTAAAGTGCTCATTCTAATCAGGATTTTTTGAGGCAATTAAGTATTTATATTTCCATATTTTTTCTAATGGTCTAATCCTCCTTAGATCCATCTCCACCAATTCTTGGCACCCAGGATTTTCGTCACAATGGTTGTATCTCAGAGGCCTAGTCCTCCCCTAAGCTTGGGTTTGCACATGGTGTCCCATGCTAATAATGGCCACTTCTTATCTAGGTGAGAGCCTCCCCATAGAAAATTTCTCTAGATACAACAAAATTTCTAAAGAATAGAGGCAGAAACCATCATTGTTGAGGAAATATAAACTAGAAAAGCTTGAAGAACAACTTTGAGCAATACTAATCAACCTGCAATGTTTAGAGACCTAAATATCTAGCTTGATAATTTTTTATGTAATTTTTTAAGCAATTCCTCCCGAAAACTCCATTTAAGTGAGCTATCTACCATTGGATCCCCCAGATACTTATATGGGAGATAACTTATTTGGATGCCCAAAATTATGGCTATGTGTCTTTTGAGAATCACGAGAGTATTAGAGAAAATAATTGGGACTTAGCTTTGTTGATATTCATACCTAATTCCATGGATACTTGAACTAGAATTTGAATGAAAACTCAGACTTCCTGTACCGATTGAGTGCAAAGGACTATGGTGTCATCAACAAATTGTTGACCAGTAAGGGGAAAATATTCCCCATAGAGTTTGAGGCCTTTCAATATTTTCTCAACCTCTGCTGCTTTAAACACACATCCTAATCCATCCACCACTAAGATAAATAAAATGGGGGATAAAGGATTTTTGTCAACATAAATCCCCTCTACGGACAGAGGCGATCTCTCTAGCCCTAGATTGGGTCTAGAAACATGAGATTCCTTCTAATTCAAAACTCTCTTAACTAGCATTTACATTGTGACAAGAAAAGAGACAGAAGTACCTTTTTCCCAATGCTACGCTTGAATCCGTTGATGATGAACTTGATCCATGATCCTTTAAGGATCGCTCCCTGCTACTAATGATGGCATGTTAATACCTATGGATGATCAAGAGGAAATACAAAATGTAATATGATACATAATAATTGTAAACATTATTTATCTAGCACATCAAGGAGTACCATAAACAATTAGACGAATATAGAAAGAAAATATTAGATTTTATTATTGATAAATATAAAAGGAAGAGCTTACAACCCATGCCTTGATGTTGGAGGCCTCTTTTTCTGAAAATTTTAGTCCTTCACCGAAGCCCTAAAGCATTCCTTCTCCTGAACACTTAGGCATTATAACAATGCTAGGATGCGAGGGGACGAGAGTTCAGACTAGCCTGATAATGATCAACCAAACTCTAAAATTGTGGGAATGCGGGATATGAATTTATAGGAAGTGAGAAGAGGTTGGGAGCCCATAAAAGGAGGAGGAAGGCCCAATTTCTAAGGGATAAACCCCCATGGATGAGATAAAAGCACTAAAATTAGAGAGCTCGACCCTGTCACCATCGTTTAAAAACCAACTCATCGCCCTAGAGCTTCTAGAGGTCGAAGCTTCTCCTCCATTTGAGGAAACACTTCTAGAAAGGGATCGGTGTGGTTTTCCATGAAATCGGGGTATTGGCGGCACTAATACAGAACTATGAATATAACATCAACGCGAGCATGGCACCAGGAAAATCGCTGACCCAAAAAACTAGGAATTTGACCAAGTTTCTTCTGTAATCTTCCAAGGCAGTTTTGTTTGGATCTTCAAGGGATGTCTTAACACATATCTTCATGGTGGAAACATTGCACAATATCTATCATGGGGAATTTCTGGATGAGGGACGGGAAAATGAGCATGGTGACAAATTATTATGTGATAGATGCCCCCTAAAGCATGAAGGCAGAAGAGGGAGTGATGGTTGAAATGATTTATGAACCAAGGAAAATAACACAGACCACCTCTGGAAAACCTTCCATTTAACATATTACAATATATGAAATCTCTGGTATGAATATGCCTAACCCTGTAACTTTTCACTAGGCATCAAATAACACATGAACCCAAGGCATGGTCGCAACCATCTGTCTAAAGAGATCATATAAATTGATCTGCAGTATGGACGTATCCATCCATATAAATAGGATCATGTATACAATCATGAATACTCAATAACTCCCCGCAGCCCGGATCAAAATCAGATGTGACCCAGGGTCTTCACCGCGATCTCAATCAACCCAATGTATGAATCTATCCATGCGAATAAATGTGTTGGTGTCGAACATGGTAGAAGCCACCTGATTACCGGTCAATGATGGAAACCGTTAGCAGACGCAAAAGAGACCACCAAGAATGATGATGGACCTCAAGGTGCAATAGCACAATCTACAAGCATGAATGAATGTGTTGAAGTCAAAAACTTTCAAAATAATTCGATCAAAGGCCAATGATGCGAACATGTCGTCGAACACAAAGAAATCGTCGTTGAGGCATGCAAGCTCCAAGATACTGAAAGAAGTTTCTAAATCACCTTCCCGAATAATGAGTTGAAGTTGAGAGGAAATGATTCGTCGAAGGAGGGCCATGATTATTCCCACATCATCGACATGAAACAATAGATATCTTAATATTATAGGAGTGATTCAGGATTGTAACAAAGAAGGTCAGATAAGCAAAGGATTTGACAAAAGGGACTTCTCTTGAACATATTGGTGACACGACTCCGGAGTGTGGCAGAATTTGACTCAAATAGGATCAGAGTTCATGTTGACAAAATTTGGTAATCAAATGAGAGGCAAACGGATTTCCCAAACCCATGGAGGCAAAGTGAGGAATGTATGATTTCCCCAACCTGACACAAATTGAAAATGAGTTTCATGTTCAAGAGCGACAAGCTACCCAAAATACACATAGGATGTTCACTTTCAATTTTCCCTCACTATTGCTAATGAGTACCTCTTTATTTTTTATAGCCAGCATGAAGAGGATAACATATGTTGAGCGTGTAAATGTATACTGATATCACTTCAATTCATTCATTTTGACGAGTTTTAAATGACAAGTACTCAAAAATATTTTCATTTTCCTAGAGACAGAAAAGAGCTGAAAGTTGACTCAAGGGGGGTTCATGTTTCGTAAACGTTTAACAAGACCGAAAAAGAGATAAAATATAACTCGTTTACATCAAAGATAATCAGCAATAGTGTGAAAGTCCTGTTACTGTACAAAAACAACAAACATCACTGATATCGAGGAAAAATAATAAAATATTGGCAAAAAAAATTCAAAAATCTATAAATAGACCAAAAACAAATTCATTTTCACCTTTCTATTTTGAGAAGAGCATTTTGTCCCTTTTCCCTCCGAATTTCATTTCAGTGGTGCGGCTGATCCAGGACACCATTCATCGATCTGTTAGTGTCAGGTAAGAGCTCTAAGCCTTGTCTTCATTTTAATTCCATTCATTTATCATTTAGTTTTAGAAATAGGGATATTGGGGGGAGGATTTCAAGCCTCAAAATCACTCGTGACCAGCGTGATTTCGAGCTACCAGGGTTGCGTTGGTCATGTTTAGCCCGTTAGGGAAACGCGCCACTAGCGCCTAATTAATTCAGATAGTCATGTTGGCCATGGGAAGGATTTTGAAACAAGAAATCCACCCATCTCTATGGATAATTTCCAAAATTACTCCGGTGAAAGCTCCTAAAATGCCATTGAAACATGTTTTGCAGGTGTTTTCCTCAGAGATGTCGATCGAATGGAAAGAACGAGGCGACGAGGTGGAAGACCACCAAGAATTGCAAGACCAAAATTGTGTCAATGCATTGTGAAATTGAGATTTGTTGAAATTCTTTCAAACATCCGGGTTGAGAGCTCAGCCGAAGCTACTCCAATATTTGATTAGCATATGGGATGTTGACCGACAGATATTTTTCATAAGGGACCAAGAGCTAGAACTAGATCTGATGGACATCTATTTCATTACTATTTTTTCCAGAAGAGGGGAGAGAATCTAACTCTCCGGAGCTCGCGTAGGGGGTGAGTACCAACATGCTCATCCAAAGATATTTTCCCGGGGCTCGAAAAACTGAGAGCGGGAAGGTAGACATTTCATCTATCAGAGTGCTTCCCTTGCACACGATTCTTCACTACATAATTAGAGTGGAAGGAGCCCAGGTGTTGCATGAGGCAACGAAATCTCAGTTCCAATACGCGGTGGACTACTTGGCCCCAATGATGTTTAACTGATGCAAGGGGTTACTGACCAATATGAAGATCTAGTTAACCAAGTGCAAGACAAGGCAGCTGAAACAATTCGGGTATGGGTCCATCCTCGTGACCTTCTTTCTAGAGAGAGTACCATTGTTTCAGAACCAGTGGTTAAAGATCCATGATCCAACCCCGAGGGACCCGAGGCTGATGAGATGGTGCGATATTATGCCTCGAAAGGGTGGGGGCCAACATATGCATTTCCCCACAGCGTTTTTCAATCGGTTGCGGTGTCAACTTATCATAGCTGAGGACTACGCATATGTCAACATCAATTTTAGAGGAGATTCGGATATTCTTATTCCACCAGGCACACAGTGGAAAAATGCAGGAAAATTTTGTTTTTTCAACATTTTTTACTTTTTGAATGTTTTTTTATGTATTCTGAAACGTAAACTTTTGATTTTTTTATAGATAGTGGTCCTCAAAGACCGCCCATCATGTCACCAATTGCGCGGAGGGTAGCCCGCCTGGTATAGGATGCTCCTTATGAGGAGGGAGAAAATACACTAGTAGAGTTAGAGCGAAACATGGTTGGCCTTATGAGAGGCATTCCAGAGTATGATACCTTTGATGAGATTCCTTTGTGCCTCCAGAGGCACACGGTCAGAGTTTTAGGTAGACTAAGTTGATTACTCTAGCGAGTGATTTGAGCAATCACCTACTACCATGAGCACCATGTGGGTGGATAACAGCGATTTTTTTACATTTTTGTACTGATTTAGGCTCGGAGAGCCACTTTTGTAACAGAACACATATTTTTTAGATTTTGGATGTAACACACTTGACAGACCCGATATATATTTATATATATATATATATATATATATATATATATATATATATATATATATATATATATATATATATATATATATATATATATATATATATATATATATATATATATATATATATATATATATATATATATATACATGTTTCTACAACTACTTGTGTATCATGATGATTTCTTGGTTTTTTACATATTGCACAAATGTATATCTAATACATGATTTTCTAATGTATCTATTAATGTGTTAAAACTTATTGGGATATGTTGATATGTGATAAAATCAAAATGTCTTTCCAATAATCTAACATGCAAATACATACGCAAAATTTGAGGATTTAACATAGAATAATGATGATTTAATTGTAACACAATGAATTGTGAGTCTAACTTAACAACCAAATCTCTAATCCTGAGATCAATGGAATCTGATAATAGCTCGATCACCGCACTATATTCGGTAATATTATCAGTTGTTCGACCCAAACAAATACCTTGTAAATTAATCAACTCGCCATCAGGGAAAAAGAGTGCCCATGATGCCGAAGACAAGTTCTGTGTGCTACGGCAAGCGCCATCAGCAAAACCAAAATAATGATTCAAAGACATCTGTAAACCAAGTGAAACAAATGGTGAGCAGAGGAAACATGTCTGCAAATCAAACTATCACACCAAAAATCCAATCAAAGCACACTAATGTAAAAAGTAGCACACTTATGATTAAGTGTAATATATTTTCAGATAGAGTTCAATAATGAACTCCAATGACTGATTTCTATCATTATTAACATAAATAAACCCATGGTTCTACCATTGATAGAATGCGTAGGCATTACCTTAGCCAACTTTGTGAGAAGATTCACAGTAGTAGTAAAGTTCCCATGCCCCCTAGACGAGTAAAGGTTATGAGGCATGGAAATAATTCCCCCGAGGGCAAGTGACCAAATGGTAAGAACAAGGTGTATGGGAGTGGGTGGGTCATGATTTTTGAGGAAAGCAGTGTAAATATTGGGCTCATGGGGAGACAAGAATCTTTGAAAAAGGCATTCTCGACAATCGCAAAGATGTCAATTGGAATGGTTGGAGTAATATTTCCCATGTTCCCTTCAGACAACACTTCATGAATCAAGATCGGATTTTGAAATGGGTCAGTCTGTAAAAACGAAGCATATGATTCGAGACAGGAAAATATGTCACCTAGGATTGGGAGAAACGAGGAACGATGATGTCCATCATCCCATGGATTTTCTTCGAGAGATATTACCTCCAAGATACTTTCATTGGTGGGGAAAGATTCATTCAAGGGATCATTAGATTCCCAAGAACCAAATCAGGGATACTACACATAAGTGTCCAGAGAGGAAACCAAATGATCGTTGGTTCCGGATGCAGCTTCAGAAGCCATGAGAATACTTTTATACATTTACTCAACCGGGCTTAGAGGCTTAACATCACCAAAACTCTCAAGATGGTCGAGATTGGGAACAATCCATGGATCGTGACCAGATGAAATCATATTGACGGAGGTGACATTCAGAGGTGGGAGTGGAAAAATTTGCATAAGGGACAAGTCTTTAAAGACACATGCCCGATTTTCTCATAGGGAGTAGCAGTCTTCCCAACATATGTAATGTTTCCTATTGAATAATCATAGGAGAAGAAAGCCAACTAATCAATGGTCACAATATTTCCTTGATGAGGGAAACGGAGGACATGAAAAAGGGTGGAGACCACGGACACCATAGTGTTTGTCCAATTGTGTCCAAGAAGGAGATCATAGTTCAAGTTGGCATCTACCACTTCAACTTCCATGGTTACCTTTTTCCCCTCCAACGGGATGGAAATTCCTTAATAATACCGTACAAATAAGAACCTCTATCATCGAAAGCTTCCAAGGTATTCGAGGATTGACTCAATGGGGGAGATCTAATGGCTTTCCAACATGCGACAGACATGATGCAGGTCGAAGCACCTTCATCAACGACATTCCGATGAATATTCTTTCCCATGATGGTAACTTGAATCAGAAAAGAAACCTAAGATGGTAGGTGATGAATGAAATTCTTGAGATCAAAAGTAATAATATTAGAATCTACAGGATCAATCCCTCCAATAGCAAAGAGTAGTGCCTTCTGTTGTGATGAGCATGATTGAAAGACCTCCAAAGCCGACATCGATGAAGCGCTTGACCTAGATCCTCTACAATATTGTAGTGTTGTGTAACTCTCGCATCCAGATTATAGGAAAATTTTCGAAGAACACCATTTGGGGGTGGTCGAATGATGGAGTCACTACTCGGTCTCTCAATTTGGAGAGGACCATAGGTAGGGGGCGCGGAAGAGGAAGGGTGATCTGTAAATTATGATTACACAGGAGCCTTAGAAGGATTTGGGTATTCTTTCATTCATAGAATGGCGATAGGTTCCATTCCAGCCATGAAAACCTAGGAGCTTCCAGATGATTGAGCTTTATCTACCATCTACATCTGCTAAGAAGGGAAAGGTTCTTTCAAAATAGTCAGAGTCCCGGGTGCATTAGGGGAATTTTGAGGTCTAAAATGGGCCCCCTAAGAAAAATGTACAACCAAAATAAACTTTATAAGAACCAATAGGATTCAAAATGATGATGTCAACCATGGGGGATGATTCACCATTTTTTAAGTAAAAGGGTAAAAATATTAAAAAATAATAAAATAATAAAACTACTTTTTCAACTCGTATTTTCAACTTATCTCCCAAATGTTTTACTCAAATTTCGAGTGGGAGTACTTGTTGGATGCAAAATTTAATTCCTCATCCAAGGAGTACCCATTTTTCATTCTTTTGATGGACCCTACTACGTGAAAAAATGATAAATACATGGAAAAACATGATTGCAATCACAGTTTTCATGTATTTCTCATTTTTCGTGTAGCAGGGTCCATCGAAAGTATGCAACATGGGTACTCCTTAGATAAGGAATTAAATTTTGCATCCAAAGAGTACTCCCGCTCAAAATTTGAGTAAAAACTTTGGAAGATAAGTTGAAAATACGGGTTGAAAAAGTAGTTTTTTCTTTTTTCCCTCTAAAATTTGATGATGTCATCAAATCTTATTTGATATTTTCCACTATTATTTTATAATTTCCTTAGGAGGCCCATTTTATACCTCAAAATTCCCCTAATGAGCCCTTCAGAAGACGGGCAACTTTAGCACGTTGAGGACAATCCTTGGTGTAATGGTCGTCATCAAATATCAGACTAGGATATTTAGGGTTGCATGTCGAAGAACCGTTAGCAGATGACTTCTTTTAATCCTATTTAGGGTTTTCGGATTTGGACTTTCCTTTACCTTTTTTCTTACCTTTCAAGGATTTATCTCTTGTTGTATATTGAACATCATTTACCTCGAAGGTTTTACCAAGATTCTTATGGTTACTGGAAGGAGCGGGGGGCGCAGTGACAGTAATGGATTTGTAATTCAAATAATTTTTAAGCACACTACTATCAGTATGAGCCACTATCCCAATAACACCATCCACCAAAGGTGTAAAAGGAGAATGAGATGATGTTGGAATAGTTGAAGGTTACAGTGTGTCAGGAAATAACTCATATAGAGTCTCGGACTGGGAATAAATCAAATCGAGGTATTAAGATCTGGAAATGAACTCCTCTTCCATGACAGCCCCACCCATCGCAAGACCTTTAGCAATCCTAGGAAAGAATGATTTCGTAAACCATTCAGTCAACAGTTGGTCGGGGATATCGAATTTTATGAGGTGGAGGCGACATCGCCATTAGTGAATATGATTTGAAATATGTGTAGAAGTTGAGTGCTTCAATGAAGTGAGAAGGTGGGTGTCGGTTTCATTCCAGATAGGTAGCTGGAAGTGAGTAAGGAAATCCATATCCTAGGAATTAAAATCAAAGAAAATTCCTCAAGGGAGTTCAATATACCATTTGGTCACAGTACCGGTCAAATTACCCTAGAAAAGATGAAGCCGAATATAATCATCGACCCAAGAATTAGAAGAGAACCACAAGTGGTACGTCATAACATGGGTTTGGGGGTCCTCCCCAGATTTGCCTTTGAATTTTGGACAATCTCCTGGGATTTTAGTTGGAATTTGCGGCCAATGGCACTGATGTTGGATGGGATCATTTGTAAGCTTTGAAACATCCCGCAATTCCAACGTAGCCATGAATGGCAAAGGTGGATGATGAGGAGAAAAAGGTATGGGGTTCCAACCTGGTTGATACATATTCTGCCCCCAATAGGGCGAATCCTATCCCGAATACGTATACTTCCCCCATTGCTAGTAAGGACCTTTTTGTAGATATTGCTGAACATAGGGACCTTGTTGGGGTTGTTGATAATACCCCTGTGGGATTTGAGGTTGGAGACCTCGCTGGATGTATAGTCTAGGGTAACATCCCTGCGGAACACGAGGTCCAGTTTTTGGTCCCTGATGAACGTAAGGTCCAGCCTGAGGTCCTGATTGGGCCTGTTGGTACTAAGGAATATGTTGATATTTAGTACTAATATTAGGCCCAAACTGGTGTTGCTGGTACTAACCTTGAGTAAAAGGCTGGTATGAAGCACTGGGTTGATTGGGGAGGGGACCAGATTGACCCAAAAGGAGATTCGGACCAACTTGGGTGTAAGAACCAAATTGAGGGTTAGTCGCAACAACAATCACAGAAGGTTGGGGTTGTTGGACATACTTCTGAGATGTGTTTGGTCGAGGAACATATTGATATTTTATGTTCGGTTGTTGAACATAAGGGATGTTAGGTTGTTGAACATACGAATACGATATGTTCAGTTGCTGAAGGGGCTGCTGAACCTGGGAATACTGAATGTGAGGTTGTCCTACCCCAGGAATAGGTCCAAAATTCGATTTCCCCCCACCCAAAAGGGGAGGTATGGAAATAGGGTTAGATTACCCCCCAGGCATGGAAGAAACCATGGATTTTCCACTTAGTGGTGGGACTGCAATAATCATAGATGGTAAGTAGGGGATAGAGGATCCAATTGAAAATATCATTTGACCAATAATGACCATAGGTCAAACAACAGGTTGAGACACGATGACCATATTCGAAATCAATGGGACAGAATAAGGAGGAATACCCATTGACCAAATGGGATCTGGGAATAAAGGTGTACCACAGGAAGCTCCATAAATAAGGTTTCCCAAAGAAGTATAACTGTGTGGAAGCATAGATGAAACATGACTGAAAGGTATTTTGGTCCCACTGCCTGAATCGTGAGGTGTGGAACCAAACAGCTCATTTTCAGAGGGAAATACAGATGAATAAGCTTCCGGGATGTAAGTACCAGTGGTTTCATAAAGAGTGCCCTGATCAGCACTCACAAATGGAACATCATCAGCATTGGATTCCATTTCGTCAGGAAATAACAGACAGAAAATAGAGCGAGATGCTAATAGAGAAGCACGAAAGGGAATTCTGGGTTGATCAAAAGTGCTATAATCCTGTTGAGGTGAGACCACAATCAGATCAAAGAGTGGATTTTCAGGAAATACCATGAACTGTGCAGATGGTTTGAGGCTTTCTGGCTCAGAGTCCTCCGATGTCATCCAAGGAGAATCGTCAGGCGGTGGTTGAGATGAAATGGCTTGAACACTAATTACAATCCTGATTTCAACACCTTGCACTTCAAGGGGCCCAACTTCAAATTGAGGGACCTCAGGAGGAGGTTCTTGAGATTTTTCAGAGCAAGGAAGAGGTGAATTCGACGATTCAACCACGATGACCTTTCAAAGAAAGATAAAAAAGAAGAGGTGAAAAAATTCACAATTTACCAAGAAATAATTAAGTTGGAGAACTGCACAGGTAAGATTTTTTCATGGGCAGTTACTTTTAGAATTAACAAAAAATAAATAAATAGGGGTGTGCTAGGCATAAAGGTTTACCAAGTATTCGTGAATTTCAATATACACCTTGTTGCAAATGATAGAAAAAATGACCAAGGACTTAATGTACTACAGAAAATATCCTCGAACACTATGTTCGGTGTACCATGTTTACAAGGAGACCGACTTCGATACCTATGGTAGGCTTTCAACCTAAAGGTGTCTCCCCAAATATACGCGATGGTACGTGGGAGTCCAATCCGTAGGAGTGCTATCTAATGCATAATTTTTTGATGAGAGCACCCCAAATATACTTATCATACATCAATATACTTCCATACATGGGATAGGATATCACCCCCGGGCTGTAACGCAGACCGTTAATGATAGCTCCTACATTTTACGACACTAGAACACGTTTATAGCCTAGACCACTAAATTTTCTTGTTAGTTCCAATGATTCTTAAGGTAAATTGGGTGAATTTAATGTTTATCTTTGAGTTTAGTTTTAGTTTTGGCTCAAAATCGATGTCACTTGAATCCTTATAGTGCAGACTAAATGCAAAAAGAAAAACCTTCCATTTCAATGAAGCCTAAACTATTTAGGCAAGAGATACAAGAAAAAGTGAAATCAATGCAACAACCATAATGCCCCCCAAACTAGCTCAAAGCTATGAAAGTAAATTTTCTTCAATCGAATTCACTTTTCCCAAACAAATGCAAATTATTGAAAAATGAAAATACTTCTCTTTTCACTAAGATGCAGCATATTTTTTTTTTTTTTTAACTTTGAAATTCAATCAAAAGAAAAACAAATGAATGAAAGAAGAAATGTGAATCCTTTCACTTTTCTTTCAATCGAAAAAAAACAAAAATCGCTTTAAAAGGTGCATGAATGAAATGCTTTTCACTCTTTTTAAAACAATAAAGATAAGCTAAATCAAAACTAAAATGAAAATCACTTTCAATTTCTTTTGAATTTAGACAAAAGACACACTCTTCTAGACTTGTCAATCAAACAATTTGTGATCCTATGTTTGACACTAAATCGAAGGTAAGATCAGATATGTAGTGATGACTAGTGCATATGACAAATCACTTCGAAACAAGTCAAGAACAATGCGACAAAAGGTGTTTGAAATGGTGAAAAATCTCCCAACTTAAAAACAAATCAAAGAGATGAAAATACTCGCTCAGATAAAATAAGCCAAACACACAGCAAGGAGGTCACTGAGATTCTACAGACATCCTTAAGGGGAAATCAAGGGGAAACCCTAATTTTTCCTAGTTCTGATTTCAACACTTCTGTGATAAGCAGAAGAATGTTGAAAGGAAAAGCAGTGCATTTGTACTATATAGAACAGTGCTGGCAGTGCTACTATGCAAACAGGAAGCGCGATGGTCGCTAAAAAAAGAAAAAAGAAAAAATTGTTTCACAAAAACACTAGACCTGACACAATGAAGTGATTATCAAACTAACAAAGGCCTAAGCAAGATCAGATTCTAGAAATCGGTCAAACTGATCCAAGATCAGTTCGGGGACGGAAGACTAAGAGGCTAAGCTCCCCAGCAGAATCGCCAGTTTTTTTTTCAAGATTAATCCCCTCTGCGTACAGAGGTGATCTCTCTAGCCCTAGAGTGGGTCTAGCAACACCATATTATTTCTAATGCAAAGCTCTCTTAACTAACATTTACAATGCGACAAGAAAAGAGACATAAAAACCTTTTTCCCAACGCTACGCTTGAATCTATTGATGATAACCTTGATCAATAATCCTTTTAGGCTCGATCCCTGTTACTGATGGCATTTGAATACCTTTAGATTATCAAGAGGCAACAACAAATGCAATGCAATCACAATAATTGTAAACATTAGCTATCTAGCAGATCAAGGAGTACTAAAATATTTGCATAAACAATTAGAAAAATATAGAAAGCAAACATCAGATGTTATTATTGATAAATATAGAAGGAAGCACTTACAACCCAGGCCTTGATGTTGGAGGCCTCCTTTGGTGAAAATATGAGTTCTCCACTAAATCTCTAAAGCATTCCTTCTCCCGAACACTTAGGCATTATCACAATGAGAGGATGTGAGGGGATGAGAGTTTATACTAGCTTGACAATGACCAACCAAGCTCTAAAATTGTGGGAATGAGCGATATGAATTTATAGGAAGGGAGAAGAGGTTGGGAGCCCATGAAAGGAGGATAAAGGCCCACTTTCTAAGGGATAAACCCCCATGGATGAGATCAAAGATCTCGACACTATCACCACCGTTTAACAACCAACTCGTCTCCCTTGAGTTTCTAGAGGTCGAAGATTCTCCTCCATTTGAGGAAACACTATCAGAAAGGGATCAGGGTGGTTTTCCAAGAAATAAGGGCGCTGGCAGTGTTAATCCATAACTGTGAATATGACATCAATCTGAGCATGGCACTAGGAAAAGCGTTGACCCAAGTAACTAGGAATTTGACCAAGTTTCTTCAGTAATATTCCAAGGCTGTTTTATTTGGATCTTCATGGGATGTATTAACACATTTCTTCATGGTGGAAACATTACACAGGATCTATCACGGGGCATTTTAGGATCAGGGATGGGAAAATGAGCATGGTGACAAATTAATGTGTAACAAGGATCCCCTTGTTGAATCCCTCAAGAAGAATGCAAGGGTGAGGAAGGAGAACCATTGAAAAGAATAAAAAAGGATGTACAAGAGATAAGATTATATATCCAAGAAATCCATTCTCCTACAAACCCAAATTCCCTTAGAATATTGCATAGGAATTTCCAATTCAGTTTGTCATATGCCTTTTATAAGTCTAATTTAATCATCATCCTCAAATTATTTGTGAATTTTAGTGATTTTATTACCTCATGGGAAACCATGATTCCATCTAAGATATGTTGTCCTTCCACAAACCTCATTTTTTCTGGTGATATGATATGCAGAAGAAATGTTTGAGTGTATTTGAAATATCTTGGTTATCACCTTATATATGAAATTGCATAATGTTATAAGCGTATAATCACTAGGTTCCTCCACTTCCTCTTTTTTCGGGACCAAGGTGATGATGGTGGAAACTAGCACCCATAGAATCGAGAAGGATTGTCTCAAATACTCTATTGCTTGCCATATATCCTCTCTGATAATTTCCTCGCACGCTTGAAAAAATTCCATTGTGAATCCATGTGACCTTGTAGCTTTGTTTTGTGCCATCACGTTTATTTTCATTTCCACCTCCTCATAATTTATGGCTGTGAGAAGAGCCTAATTCTATTTTTTTGTAATTAATTGAGGAATGTATTGGATTTTTCACCAATTTTCCCTGGTCTTATCAATTTGTGGCTCTGACTTAATGTTTTGGAAGAAATTATTCAACTCCTGGGATATCTCCTGATGAGTTTCTACCCTTCGCCCATTTTCCCCTTTCATAAAGGTTATTTTTTTATTATGTTGATGCTACAATGTTGAATTACGGAAGAAAGTGGCATTGTTTTCTCTCTCTTTGGGCCATTGGATGCAGGTTTTTATTTTCCACATAATTTCCTCCTACATTCACCTCTCTTCTGATTCTTGTAAAATTTCTTCCTCTTCTTTAATCTACCCCTTCGATCTACCATATAGAATTTCCTTTTGTTGAATCTCTATCATTTTTAGTTTCCAAGTTTTTCTTCGCCTCTAGTATGTTCCAAAAATTCTCTTTGTTTCATCCTTTTAAGTTCCACTTGATGTGCTTGAGTTTTTTATACAAAGAGAAAATTATTGTTCCCTCGATTTTCCCTAGATCCTCCCACCATTGTTTTATGTTTGATTGAAACTCCAGGTGGTGAAGCCAAAATTTATCTAACCTAAATGGGGGAATTATCATACGAGTCTTTAAATGTTTTTTGAGGCATATATCCCAATGGTCCTGTTATCACTCTGCCAGATTTCTAAGGTTGAAGAAGAAACCCCAACAGAGGTAACCACAGACCAATCTTTTGGCTTAGTATCTAGCCCTATTAAACCGAAGATGGATCTCTCCACAAGGTCACAACCAAGAGGGATGGATAAATTATGGTTTTAGGCTAGGTATGAATTCAAGGGTTTTGATCTGATTTGATTGGGTTGTTGGATGAGGATATTAGGTCAAAGAGGCTAGGTTAGGGAAAATAGGATTAGGGTTGCAAAGATTCAATGGGGAAAGGTAGGTATAAAGGCTAGCACATTAGGGTTCTTGAGATGGAATGATTCAGATAGGTGAGGAGCTAGGAAGAGCATGAAATTTGAATTCTTCCTAAATTGATAGAAATATGAACAGACTATGAAAACTTTCCCAAAACAGAACATGTGAGATGAATTATGTTTCTATAACTTGAAAGTGATCATACAATAGACATGAAATGGAAAATAGACCAACAAAAGATTCATACAAATGAAACAAGAGAATAAAAAATGCTAGACAACCATACCACAGGTATCCCAAAGAAATAACTGCCACACTTTTATTAAGCTCCTGCCAAAATGATTACAATAGAGTCTCTGATAAATATGTCAACATCCAACTAATTCCAACCTATGAAATGACTGAAAAATTACATGATATAGGCCTCAAAAAAACTCCTCCTAGCCTCAAGGTTCGAATCCATGAGAGGAGGAGTAGTTCCACCAAAAACTGAGTTGAATACCTAGAGTGTAGGGTGGTCAAACTGACTCATCCCTCACTTTTTTCAAACTGATTCATTACACCTCATCATAAGTTCTCATTGAATGTATTTACCCTAGGTAACAGTAAAAACATGATATTTACATGTACCTCCATCAATTACATAAGTAAAATCATCATTTCCCAAAGTGAAAATCAAAATTACAGTGAAAACTGAGAAAAATCAGAAATTTGTCAAGGGCGCCATTTCTCTGCCAGGGGCACAGCGCCATGTTGCAGGCCATTTTTGGAGGCCTTGCCAATGTCCAAATTCGGCTCAGGATGGCTTGTTGGAAATCCTATCAGTTATACTTTCTATATATGTCTTTATTTTTCTGAATGGAGTTGATTTTCCTTGTCAAAAAGTGATTATCCCATAGCTGGTCAAGGGCGCAGCGTACAGGAAAAAAAGGAGGTAGAACATTGATTTTTTGTGTGTTTTTTAACCTTTTCACTTGCTAGTTGTCCAAACTAAACCTAGAAACGTTGTTTTCTGGAATGCATGTTTCATTATTCATCCGTTTGTGGTCTTATTTTGGCCAAAAAGTACCTCAAAAAATGGTGCAACGCCTAGGATAGTCCAGTTGTCACAAGACTATCTAGGATAGTTGAAAAACACAAAAAATTAAAAAACTGACCTAAAAACTTCTCAAATTTTGGTAATTAGCTATTGATGATGTGGTTAGGCATGGAGTGAGGCTTCAGCTAATATTTCAAGCCTCCTTTCCTCTTCTTTCATGGTCAAGGCTTCAATTTTTGCATTGGCTCCTTTAAGCTTGGCCCTTGTAATTTTGTATCTTTTGGTAGAGTGCTTGGCCTTCTTTCTCAATATATCATTGTCTATATTTTCCTTCTCCAGAAGCTTCTTTAGGTTTTGATTAGCTCTGTCAAGCCATTTCTCCCGGTTCTCATTGACTACCACTATAAATTGTTCACTCAAAGTGAGATGATTAGCAAGCACATGCTCCTTTTTCCTTTCTAGTTCTAGAGCTCTCTTCAACCCTTTAGTCCTAGGCCTTATCCTTAGCACTTTTTCTTCTACCTCATCTGTTAAACCATATATTTCTAGTGTCCCTTCAAGCAAGACTTTGGATTTTTCTGCCTCTCTTTCAGCTTTGATGAATTTGACATCATCAATGACATGTTCTGTTTTCAGTTGTTGGTTCTCCTGCTCAATAAATTCAATGAAAAATTTAGACATGTCAAGATTAGTTTGTAGCTCCTTAATCTTGGCTTCTTTATCCTTGTTGAATGTGCTATTAATCTCATCATCATCGTGCTCATCTAGGTCAACAAGTTCAAAATCATGTTCTGCCTCATGGAGGTCCTCCTCCTCATGTCTAATATCTGCTTGAATCTCTCCCTCTATCATCTTTAGCTTCCCTTTATCTACCTGCTTTGTTGATGTAGAAGGCAATATACCTTCCACTATGTGTCGAGAAAACACATGCTTGGGACCTCTCTGGTATGTTTTTTCCAATGGCTCTATCTCAACCACATTAGCCTTCTTAGGCTCATTGATCTCAACTTTGCTAGGTGACCCAATCTCAATGTGAAATGGCGATGATGATGGTGAAATGGGTGAAGGGGACTGATTTGATGATGATGCATGAACTGTGGGCTGAGATGGAGGAATTAATGTGGAAGGATGAGATGATGAAGGCACATCTTGGGCATGCTGAATAGGTGCATCAATGAATATGTCATTAGCTATGAAAGTACTCCATGAAATTTTCAATTTTTTGAGGTGATGGAGGACTATGATTTTGATGAGGGAATGGTGAAAATTACTATTCATTTGGTGCTCATATTCTCTCCTTTGGAAAATATATGCCATCTTTTCAATGCTCCGAAACAGGTAATAAGGTATTGAGCATCCTGACTCTTGTGAAGTGCATGAGTAACCGGATAAGATAAGTGTAAAGTCTAGAGAACCTACCTTCACAAGAAAATTATATCATGATTATTTTCATCATGGGGGCATATCTCTCCAAGAGGTAAGGGAAAGGAAACTTCCCCTTTCTTTCATTCTTGTACCTAGGTTTTATGTATGGCTCAAAGTAATGCTCCTCCAAGTCTTTTTTCTTGAACCGTTTTTCCCCAACATTTGGGATTCCAGTGGCAGCTGATATGATGGAAGTGGAAAAATTGAAAGTGACACCAACAAGAGTTACTTGGTTTTCATTGATATTGGAGATGAATATTCTAATCAACATAGGATGATGTTGGACCCTTTGTATTGTCTCACAGAATTCAAAACATCCTACATGCTTAAAACATGTCACAAGCATGGGAGATGTCATGAGTTCCTTGGTATTTGTTGGCTCAAGTCTAAGGATTTTCCCTCCTTTATGTGGTCTCCTCTCCTCTGTTTCTTCTCCCTCACTATAGTTTATGTTTTCGTCTTCCATTTTGTATTGGTATTAAAACCCTAGGGAGATGGAATGATAGTGAAGAATGAGTTTTGGGAAGTGGGAATGGGATGGGAAAATTTAGGGAGATGAGGGAAAGGGTTTATGAAATGAGGGAGGTGACAGGAAGTAGTAATGATAAGGGATTTAGGATAGGGAATTTTATTATAGGTTAGGGATTTTGGGAGCCTAGGAAAATGAGTAGCCTAGGTCTTAGGGTTCCAAAGGAAAAGGGATTAGGGAAGGGGATTATGATATAAGGGGTGAGGATAGGGTCAATTATGATGTGGAAATGGAATGAAAGTGCTAGGGAGTGAAATTGAAATGTAATTGGGATTTAGGGGATGATGCTAGGGTTTCAAATTCAAAATAGACACCAAATATTTCAAACAACGTCAAACAACACAAAATTGACTTGATAAGAAGAGGGATGGTGCAAATGGTGGCTTACTTGATTGTTGGAGGTTGTAGAGGACCGTTGTTGAAGATTGAAGGTGATGGCATGTGTTTTGGATCTCCCTAAGTGTTATTGGGCAAGGGCGCAACGCACAACACAGGGGCGCAGCGCACAACACAGGGGCGCGGCGCACAACGCACGGGCGCAGCGCACAACACAGGGGCGCGGCGCACAACGCACGGGCGCAGCGCACAACATAGGGGTGCAGTGTTGCCTCTGTTTTTCAAATTTCACCTTCTTTTTTGGATTTTCATGATTTTTCTGAGGTTGCTTGATGATGGCAAGAGAAAATTAAGTTTTAATTTATGTCCTTTGGGTTTAAATACTTTGTGGGATTTGATTTTAATGATTTTAAAACCCACTTTTGCAATTTCCAATTTCACTTTTAAAACCTTGCAAAATACCCTTTAACTCTGTCTTGTTTACTTTGCAGATTGATCATGGTGGAGTATGAACTCTTCATACTTTGAATTTTGATGTGTTTGGCATATAGAAATGATTTGGCAGCTTTTGGAAACTGAGTACTTATCACATATAATGGACATAAAATTACATAGATAAATAAAATTACATCTCTGTTTTTTGGAATAAAATTACATTTTGGAATGAAACTCACACTTATAATCAAAATTACAAATTTGGAGACCACCTTTGAAAGCTTTAAAATCCTCTTTAGATGGTAAAGGGATATTATTGTATCACTCTCATACTTTTTTTGACCTTATGCAATGAGATGGTGTTTTATTTGGACCTTGGAAAAATGAAACCTAGAGACCTAATGAAGACTTTGAGTGACCAGACTTCATGGTGACCCAACTGACATAATGACATGATGAAATGGAATTTTATGACTAAAGTATGCTCAGAAAGGCATGAATGTGGGCCAAAAAGTATGATTTTTTTAGGAGGAGTGACTTTTGTGGACTAGGGCTACCATCAGTGAGTAAATTTTTTGCATGACCTAATGGAATGATAAAAAATTTCTAAGTGGGACTCCTAAAATGATATGAAAAGAGTATTTTTTATCACTGATGGCAGTATGCAAATAATGACACTAACATTGGCCTTATTGGGGATGATAGCTTTGAAAGATGTTTCAAGAACCATAGAACTCTGGCTTTTGTAGATCAGTGCCTTATCCATTGAGCCAATACGGCCAAAACTCAAACTAATAACATGATTGAAAAATAATAACTCAAAAAAATAGACTAACTCAAGACAAACTCAAATGTCTGAAAATTCACTCAATACTAACTTACTTGACTGAAGACTGAACTTTTGAAAATGGCAGAAAACCAATGAAGCTCCATGGCCTTCACTTCGGACTTTGAACTCCAGTGATTCTCTACTTCACAATTGCGAAAAATGTAACTGATATTTACAATGAAATGGAAAACTGATCGAGAAATTTATTTAAGAAAAGATAGTGTTTCAGGAGCCTACCATTAACTGGTCCTCCTAAACACTCATGTCCATTCATCTCCTCAAGCAAATAAGCATTTTGTCCCCGACAAGCTGAAATCTAATATGGCCCTTTCCATAAATTCTCAAATTTTCCATGCTTACCTTTCTCTTCATTTATGGCATCCCAACAGAGTACCACATCTCCAACCTTGAAGTTATCTTCCTTAGTTTTCTGATCATAGATATTCTTTATCCTTTCATGAAGTTTTGAAGTATTTTGAAATACTTCATCTCTTTTCTGTTGAAGGTGTATCATTTGATTAATACGGTGTTGTATGTCATTTTCCTCAGCCCCTGCTTCTTGCAACAATTTCATTACTCAGACTGGTAATGATGAAGGAAACACAGTATCGACACCATACACAACTTGAAAAGGAGACATACCAATAGACTTTTTATTACTCACCCGATCTACCCACAATGCATTAATGAGCTTCTTATGCCAATTCTTTTTATTCCCCTCTAACATCTTCTTAATGATATTGATCAAGGATTTATTAGAGGACTCCGCCAATCCATTACCTTGCAGGTAGTAGGTTGTAGAGTGTCCCAAATTAATGTTATATCTATCACAAAACTCAGTCATCTTCTTAGACTTAAATGTTGTCGCATTATCTATGATAATATTAGTAGGACAACCAAAACAGGACAAAATATTAGTTTCTAAAAACTGAATGATGATAGAATATGTTGCTTGCCTGGTCGAGATTGCTTCGATCGACTCTGTAAAGTATTATGTGGTTGTCAATATCCACTTATGTTGGGTGGATGATTATGGGTGAATCTCATCTATGAAATCTAGGCCCCACTACTGAAATGGTGCATGTACTGAAATGGTTGAAGAGGTAAGGGGAGAAGCTTTCTCTTAACCTAAAAAACCTGACATTCATGGCAGCTCATTACTGCTTTGCAAACATCTGCAAAAGGTGTCACTACAAGGAAAATACCCTATAGTATAGGTTATAAAGGAGGTTTTTAGTGCTATAAAATTGGCCAAAATTGTCAAAAAAAGCGTTTGCTACAACATCTGTTTATGGTTACGGAGGTTTTGGCAGAGCTTTTAAGGGAAATTCAACACAACTAAAAAAATTGGGCAGCCAGAGGTTATTACAGATGTTTTTTTAATCGGTGCGCTACTAAGGTGTCAACTCATCGATGCGCTACTAAGGTGTCAACTCATTGGTGCGTGTCATCTAGAAGGTGGCTTGGGGCGGTCGAAGGTGCATGCGCTGGGTCGTCAAGGTATAAAACCGCATCGAGCACAGTGTTGGTGATACAACTTACGGGGCCGTTCTAATTGGTCTTGGGATTTTTGCGGTGCCCATAGGTTGTCTCAACGCACTGGTACATAAAATTATAGAAACGCATCGGTGCACAGTATCAGACAAACGCACTGATTGTTCTAATTCTTATTGGTATTTGTGCAATGCCCATAGGTCGTACAAATGCACCGGTGCGTAGTCTCACATAAACGCACCGATGTGCAATATTGCACAAACGCACCGAGATTTATAATTGGTATTGGTATTTGTGTGGTCCCTATAGGTCGTAGAAACGCACTGGTGTGTTGTGTCATACAAATGCACTGGTTTACAGTAACTGACATGCACCAGTGTTCATTTTGTATTTTTTAGAAACATCGACCTGTGACAGTGCAATTATTGTGATTTTTTAAAATTCATTATTCATCGAAAGTCGACACATCTTATAACAGTATTTATATTAATTAAATTTGTATTAATGCATTTGAATGTGATGTTTGGATTAATTTGTTATATCATATCATAATTATTGTGATTTTTTAAAATTAATTATTCATTAAAATTCCACACACACACACACACACACACACACATATATTATAACAGTATTCATATGAATTAAATTTTTATTAGTGCAATTGAATGTGATGTTACGATTAATTTTTTATATCATATCATCAAATTTCACATCTCTTCATTATAATATTTAATCATCCATAAATTTAATCAGTGGTGTTACATTTCACAATGACAATGGAGAACGCAATAGAATAAATTAAAACATATTTTATTATATATATATATGAATAAGACAGTCTTTGTCATACAAAATGGGACAGTTATTGGTGTCCCTTTGTCTTTCAATTCGGAAACTATGTCCATTACATTAAACAAAATGTCTGATTTCACAGACAAATATTTCAAAAAATATAATGCTTTGCTTTGATATCCAAACATAGTGATCATAATTCTTCGCTTGAACTGTTGTCACTGCTAGAGATACTTCCATGACTTGGGTTATTTTCAGGAATGTTTTGTTCGTGGTGTTGATTGTTTCTTCTTCTTCACCTTCCATCTACAAACATAAAAATAAACTGTAATGAGTGTATATACATTGGTGAGAATAATGAAAATTTCAATATTAAATAATATACATCAATGTATCCCAGATGCGGGTGAGTAATTGGAATGGGGTGGTGGTTGGCCCAAGGCTTAAAACTTGGCTAGGCCACATGGCTATCTAGGAGGTTGGTACCAAGGCATTTAACGCCCGCAGCAACGATCTTCCGGCATTCATCTCTCCCATACTCAGCCTTTAATACGGCTCTACAACCTGTCCTACCCCTCCTTCAATGGCGCCGCATCCCTCCTTCTTAACTATTTCCATCGACCGACATTCCTTGTCTTTGTCTTTGGCTCCTGCTCGGCTCTTGAGCTCCACTGATACGTTGTTCAAACTCTGTCTCCTATCTGCAAAGCCGTCCTCCGAGGCTGATAGCCCTCCGCCTGTTCATCGCATTGATAGCCCTCCACCTGACCTCTGTGCTCATAATCCCTCTGGTGTTGATACCAATCGGCCTAGCCACTGCACTATCTCGACGTGCTTGCCCTCCCATCTCCCTTATTCGCCCTCTCGCTTGCCTTGCAACTCCATAATGTCGAGACGACACCACATGAGGTGCAGGCGAGGTAGAGGCAGAGCAAAAGACTCTCGCCCGCCTCTCTCCATTCACGACGAGCGCAGCACCATGCCACCAGCTAACAATGTTGCTCATTTTCACTTCGAAAGCCTTTTGGACAGACCAAGAATCACAGCCACTCTTTTTTTCACGCTCTAGGAAGTTCAGCCCAGCTCCATGGACTTGGGTTCTAGAAATCGCATGATGAAATCCACCATTTCCTTGGTGCCTCCTCAGGATTCCAGAAAATTTGCCGCCTTACCCATCAAATCTGGTTCGCAGTCCTCTAACCGTGAAGGTAACGGTAGCGGGAGTTCTAAGCACATAGACAGGGAGCTGAGGGAAGGCCACATTCAAACACGCTCAATGTCCTCTCCTGAGCACACTACACAGCAGTCCAAGGGAGATGATGGTTCTTCCGAGGAGTACAGATATCTCATTGTGGAGGAGCCTCCTCCAACACAAAAAGACACCTAGCCTGATGTCCAACCACCACAATGACAGGTTTCCTCACCTTGTTTTGGTCAATTTTAATGTTTTGCTGAATTTTTGCGGCAAGTTGGTTGTTAGGGACTTTTGGTATAACTCTATGAAATTTGGTTCCCCATCTATGGGCAACATACTTTGGGCCGGTTTCCCCATGAGGGGCGGTCGTTTTTCTAGTTTTTTGAACAAGATTCCCTCCAGAATTGGCTAGTAAAGCAATTCCGGAGGTAAGTCCCGCATTGTATATTATGTTTCATATTAATAGATTAGTCCAACTTAGAAAAAAAAAAATATACATCAATGTAAATAAAAAATAAATGGTGTACCATAGCAACAATTGACTCATGAACTATACACATTCTTTCAAAACCATGTAGTATGCCATCTCTCAAGACTTCATTTGTTGGCACAGTTCCATACTTTGTTTCCTGCAAGTTTTATTCCCCATAACAAATCATATATTTAATATAAAAGATTTTTTTGTTCTATTAATTATAGACGGAGCTAAGTAAAACAATATCGATATATGCTTACAAATTCCACAATTAATTTCTGATATGCCAACATATACTCACAACCCATATTTAACCCAATATCAATCAATTCATCTTATGGTTCTTCTTTGTATGTTAGCACCTGTTTGAAGACATTCAATGATGATTTTTGTAAAACAACTTAAAAAATACAAAAATGAAATCTAGTTAAGTTGTTATAAGGAAGTAAAAATTACTCACAAACTTAGATATCAACCCTTTTCTTCCTTGTCGTCATGTTTTATGTGTTGAGTGGGTTCCATTTTATTTTCTGTAAGAAAATACTTGAAAATTAATATTTGATGCTAAATTTTTTATTTATTGTACCTAATGATCGAAATTTCAATGATTACATATTACATTTGAAGCACGTTGTTGTTGAGATGGATCCTCCTGCGATGCAATTTTGTCTATTTATTTGACCATCTCCTTGTACACCTTTTTGGACATTCCTACTAGCATATTTCTTATATCAGCTCGTTCATCTTTTGAGATTTTCATAATCTTCCTAAAAATGTAACATGACAATAAACTATTTAATTTTTTTATTGTTGTATGAAAAGTAAATTTAACAAAAGTGATATTTATAAATGATATTTATAAATAATTCTAGACAAACATTTAAAGGAATATTACTTTTTCATTCCTTATTTTTTGTTGTTGTACGTTTTTGCTATTAAAAGTCTGACACGTCTCATTGACCAATTCTCTGGAAACTCTTCCTGTATTTTAGATAAAATTTGGTTCTCGGAATCATTGGATTGATTTTTGTATTGTAAGTGGAAATAACGTCTATACATTCGTTCCACTAGATCCCTCAAACTTTTGTAAAAGTTTTTCCCCCTTTAGTTAACCTCTAGCACCACTCCAGATGAGCTGAGGAGCAATTCATTTTCATTTGCATTTTCTATTTTTTTTCTTTTCTTAGAACAACATTCCTTTTCTGAGTTGTTGGTCCCTGCAGAACATTAAACAGATGTGAATTAATATATTTTTTGACACATGTTATCTAATAATTTTAAGTATATTATTAATGAAAATTTAAAAAAGAAACTCATATTGGATCGATAGTATTTTTTCATTCACCTGATTCATCCTTCTGCAATTTTTCCATCAAGCTATTATGCTCTTCTGGTCCTAGATTAGAAATAATATTATCGAGCTTCGTCATTTTGTGGCTCTTCATGATACATAGTAAACAATAGATATTAGTTAAACTTACATATAGTTCAAAAAATATTTTTTGTAAAGAATTTACAAAGAACTTTCCTTTTTTGCTATTCTTCATGTGTTATCAGTATTTTTGTTACTTGATCTCTTGTTAGCCATTTCTTTATCAATATGAAACATCTACCATATCATTCATTAATATATTTTTTAAATAAATTGTCAAATTTTCAGGTAAAAAAAAAAATCTCAAAAACTCGGTGCGCCATTCATGGTGTACGCACTGGCATCAGTGTGTGGGGGTCTTATAAATGCACCATCAAAACAATATAATAGACCATACGGTGCTCTATGTCAACAAGGTGCACCGGTGTGTTACATGTTAACCACCACACTGATTAACATAGAAGAAATAATAAAAATCGTCTAGTGTTAGTTTTTGCAGCATAAACGCCAGGCGCAAACAAGGGACCACCATACATGCTCTCTGTCAACTAGGACACCCAGTGCAATGAATTATATGTTACATGGTGCACCGATTAACACAATAAAACATTTTTTTGTGAAACAGCATGTGCGCAGTGCGCCATAATGAAATAGCACATCGGTGCCCTATTTTACATATGGCGCACTAATTTAAAAAAAATAGTTTTTTTATTTTTTTATCACATAGTACTTTCATGGTGCGCTGGGATAATCCAGCGCATCGGTGCACTAGGTTACGTCGGGTGCACCGATAAAAAAAATTATTTTTTTCAAAAATTCACGCAAGGGCCAACATGGATTGGGATCCGACTATGCAATTCGTCCTGTGGGATGGATGTCATAGGCCTATTATAGCAATACAAATCCTATAAATCTAAAATGAAAAGCCCTAATTCTAAAATCACAGAAACAATGAGAAGAAAGGGCAGAAACAAAAAGAATGAAGGGTTTAGGGTAAAAATGGATTTTTTTTTTGTTTCTGAAAATGAAAAACAAATTGAAATTTTTTTCTTACTACGTAAAAAAAACTACAGAAAAAGTAAAAATAAAATAAAATTTAATCACGAGATCATTTGAAATTCTATGCTACAGGGTTTGAATCACCAGAGGTTTGGAATTCTGATTTTTTGAATACTTTTGTTCGAACGTATTTCGTTGCTCCACAGTGCTCTCATGTTGTCTTGCTCCAAGTATGTATCCTGCAAATCTCTGACTGAAATTTTTTGCAAAAATAGTGAAATAATGAAAAGTGTTTAGTATTTAAAGAATTGTTTTATGAAATTCGATTTTCGAAAATATTTTTCCCCCCATTTTTCAATTTACCTCTTTTTTCACTTAAAGAAAATAGATTTGTGCTTTTTTTATTTGTGGTTATTCGTCACCAGTGCGTCACTTAATAGCACTGCACCGGTGCGTCCATTGATAACACAACACCGGTGCGCAGTAACTAAAATGCATCGGTGCGGTTATCTGTACATTAGCACTAATTACAAGAAGTCAATTTTTAAGGCACCGAAATTACTTTTAGGTGTGTACACCAAAATTTATTGTTGATTTTGCTCAAATTCAGGGAGAAAATATCATAATTATATCGAATGGACAATTCTTCAAAATCCAGCTAGTTCCATAATATTTCTCAAATTCCATCGCGGAGTTCTTCCTATCCATCTCGAGACGTAATATTTACTTCAGATTTTATTTATATTTTCATTATCTAATTGAATTTATGTTTTTTATCCATGTCAATCATGCACAGCTTAATTAAATTTATAATGTATACAAATTTGCAGGTTCATGCAGATTCATAATTGAGCTCAGATGCACAAAATATTCAAACAGCTCCAAAAAAATGGAAGCTCTTATCAGGAATAGCATACCACAAGGCACATTTGGTAGATGAAAATTGACAGCCACTTCACCCTGCTAATTGTAACAATATTGCATATTCTAGCCACAATCCTAGGACAATGATGGTAATAAATATAATTGTTTGGTATATTGATTAATGTAATTATTTCAACGTCAAACCAATTAATCATGCAATATTGTCAACGTGCTTACTAATTGATATCATATATTTTGTACTAATAATGTTCAAATATTTTTTCTTAAATTGTTAGGATTCTAGTGATGATGAGCGACCTACCTACCATATTCCGTTGCACCCCACGACAATGTCAAATCGAGAGAAGATTGAATTAAGAGAAAAAATCGAAGAGGAACAATACCAAGAATGGTTGAATCAACCACTGATTCAATTCCCGCTACATCTAGATTCACCAATTAGAAATTACTACAACAATAGTAGTTCTTCACAAGCTGGAAATAGAGGCAATCAAATAGAGGTTGGTATGGATGATTACTTAAGGGATACAAATTCCATGGAGACAATGTTGTTAGATACATTCCAAAATGATGATCAGCTAAGGGATGATGCTCATATCGCTGACACCTATTTCGAAAGCCTTAAATTTGCTTCCACCGCCCCTCTCTTTGGACCTAGCGGTCGATCAAAGTCTAACCAGTTGGGGACAACGATGTTCCTGTACAACTTGAAAGCAAATTTTGGCTTGTCGAATGCATGTTTCTCAGAAATTTTGAGGTAAGTTACCATAAATTCCTCGCTTATATAAATTTGAGAAATATAATCAATACACAATGAACATTAGAAATGGTAAATTTTATGAAATTTAATAATTATATCGGCATTAATGTACATTTATTAACATATTTTTCCATGATCACCAACTACAAGTTATTCAAAGATAAGGTTCTTCCAAGTGATAATGTCTTGCCCGGTAGCTGCGAAGAGGCAAATAAATTGTTGAAAATGATGGGTGTTGAGTACATATCACATCATGCATGTCCAAATGATTGTATTCTATATAGACGAGAAAATGCAGACAAAGAGATATGTCCAAAATGTGGGCATGACAGGTATGATAAATAAAAAAATAAGGGTAAATCACATACTGGTCATCCTTTTAAGATATTGAGGCACATGCCTATAATCCCAAGGATTCAAAGGCTCTTTGGTTGCAAAGAATTAGCTATGTTGCAGGGATGGCATGCCTCACATAGAAGTGAGTTTGGAGTTATACGAATCCCAACTGATTCAATAGCCATGAAGCATATAGAAGATACATGGCTCTAAAAATTCAAGGATGAAATACGAATTCTACGACTCAGCATAGCCATTGATGGCGTCAACCCATATTCCCTCCAGAACACCAACTATTATGTTTGGCCTATAGTATTGATCAATAATAATATCCCCCCATAGTTGTCCATGAAGAATGAACATCTTGTTTTGGCTCTCATAGTCCCTGATAGAAGACAAGTGAAGAATATGGATGTCTACTTACAACCATTGGTAGATGAATTGAAGGAAATATGGGATGGGATAAATGTATATGATGTATCAAGACCCATCGCAACAGAGAATATTTTTACGTTGTATGGCATATGTTCTTACATGACACATGATTATCCAGGATTAGGATTTTGCTCTAGTAAATTAGATGTTTAATTTATTGATTTGTTTATATACGTAGCAATATTCTTACACATATTAGTTATTTAATTCGTTGTAATTGTTCTGATCTTCATGATATTATTTAACGTGCCATGAATATTAATTGTATACAATAATATCGTAGGTATTGTAACAAAAGGGTATTTTGGATGTAAATATTGTGGACCTTCTCTGAAATCTAGATGGTCCAAGGACCTACGAAATCCAGTGTATGATTGCTCCAGGGTATTCCTCCCAGAAGAACACCCTTACAGAAGAGCAACAACTGCTTTCAATAGTAAATGAGAGAGAACCCAAAGGCCTCCAATAATGACACCAGCTGAATGGCTTAGAGCATATGAGATAGAGAAGGAGAAGGAGTTCATAAAAATTTTCGATTCAAATGGGGAGCTTATGTTTGATAATCCAGAATTCTTCGACACCTATGTTGAGAAATTTCCCATTGGGATGAAAAGGAAATCTATCTTTTATAACCTCCCATATTCGGAACATCTTAAGATTACCCACTTATTAGATCCCATGCATATATTAAAAAATGTTTCATCTTCTTTATGGAGGAACATATCATCGAAACAAAGTGACACATTGGTTGTTAGGAAAGATCTTATTACTTCAAAAAACTAAAAAGAAACATTGGCCAAGACAATTAGAAAGTACAAGATCAGAGGCAGGCGTTGGTCCCTCTAATTCATGGTATTTCAAAGAAGGTGATGTCCCATGGATTTAAAAAAAAGATGATCTCTCTTTGGAAAAGGAAGTTATAATGGGTGTGAGGGTGTCATCTTCATATGGGTCTTCACTACGGCGCTGCTTCACCATGGATTTCCATTTTTCGGGGTTGAAATCACATGACCATCTGAATCTTATAAGATTACATATAATGTCAAAAGAATGATTTTATTATTTTTTATATTAATAAATTTTATCCCATGCGGGGATCATAAAACATAACTAATTTTGTATATTATTGCACGTGTTTATAACTTTCCAGTGTCATTATCCTTTGTTCATGCATGGGTGTGTGAAACATGAATTCCCTCAAGATCTAGGACATGCCATATCTAAATTATTTTCATTTGTACGTTGGATCACGTCAAAGGAGATTCATGTGGCTAGCATTCCATGGTGGTGTCAAGAGATAGTTGAGATTGTTTGTATGTTTGAGAAGGAACTACCAACGAGTTTCATGGACTTGCAGGTTCATCTTCTAATCCACCTATTAGATGAGGTTGAATTATTTGGGGTGGTTTCTTGTCGTTAGATGTTCTTCTTAGAGAGGTACATGAATAAATTGAAAGGTTTTGTTCAACAAAGGGAAAAACCTGAGGGGTCTGTGGCAGAGGGGTACATATCGTATGAGTCTTTGTATTATGCTAATGAGTACATCAAGAAGATCGACAACAGACCAAGTGTGGTGATTTGGGATGATGAAAGGGATGAAGAAAACAGTGAAGGGGAGTTGCTCCAAATGAGTTGAAAAAAGCACTTGATAAAGAGTAAGTGACTTATAATTTTTCAAATTTACACAAAGTAAATATTCATGTTGAAATTCGATATAATGTATATTTTCATATCTATGTACTATATAATTCCAGTTTGATTTCATCAATGAATACATAAATTGAAGCAATCAACAAATTCATTCTTTACATTATGAAGCGACACAACTGTGGATCACATTATACGAACAAAAGAGGATGAAATAGGATAGTGACAGGAAATAATTCAGACGGTTGAATGGTAGAAGTGTGCCTTATCCCGATCATTTATAAGAAAATATGCCAAAAGTATGCCCCAACAGTTGGGTTGCTAACCAAGTCAGAGAGAAATACGATGCGATCGGTCGTTACCCGCATGTTGAAGAGGATGAGCTAAACGTAGGGATTGGGTGCAGCAACTTGGTAATAATCTATTTAATTTATATGTACATTTGAAACTTAATAATGCACATTTCAAATGTACTTACATCTATATTTCATATTTTAACTATTGGGTTATTATAGGACACATACCACTATGATTTTTTTATTTTTTTTATAATAGGTGCATTTGTTCCCATCTATGTGGGCATATGGACACCATTTTCACACATAAAATTTCGACATCACACAAGACTGTGTAGTGGAAGTCAAGTTCGATCAATCTAGTCGATCTAGCCACCGTGTCAAAACCTAGTACGAGGGACATTAGGTTATGTTGAAAAGATACAAGAGATCATTAAAGTGGATTTCTCTTCTTTCCAATATGTTATTTTTAGGTGCAAGTGGTGGGACACCTTTGATCGAAATAATGTAAAGGAAAATCGCGATAGTAAGTTGATATTTATCAACTCTTGAAAGACGTGGGATGAAGCTAAGGAGCCCTATGTTTTCCCCAAACACTGCAACCAGGTGTTTTTTTACCCAGATGTGTTGGAGAGGGATTGGTGATTTGTATTGAGACATGACCCTAGATCAAAACGTATTTTTTAGAACAATAGTGTTATCATGCCATGCAAGCTAGAAGATAATGAGGGTGATCATGAGAACAAAGAGTGATATGGTACATGTGTTATTTCATCAATATTTATACTTTTTAAGATGGGTTTTTCGAAACATTATAATATGTATTTCGAATTAATTGGTAACTTGCATTGTGTTAATGTTAAAATCAAAATTTCACTGGATAATTTTCAATTATGTTGATCTCAAAATCAATGGCGTATTGTATAAAGTTTTTTTTTGTATGTAAGATCATAATAAAATAATGATAATTCTAAAGTACATGAATTTGTTTGCATTATTTTCTAAACTTTATTATGTTAGAATTAAAATATTTTACATACAATTAAAATTAGAATTAGAATTAAAATTAGAATTAGAATTAAAATTACAATTACAATTACAATTTTACAATTTCACATACAATTACAATTAAAATTACGATTACAAATTTAGAATTTTACATACAATTACAATTACAATTACAATCATTTCACAGTAATAAATAGTTTACATAGAATTAGAATTACAATTACAATTTTACAATTTCACGTACAATTACAATTACAATTACAATTTTAGAATTTTACATATATACAATTACAATCTTGCAAATTTAAAATTTACAATTACAATTACAATTTTACAATTTTACATATATACAATGACAATTACAATCATTTCAAAATAAATTAAATATTACAATTACAATTAAAATTTTACAAATATTTTACATACAATTATAATTACAATTACAATTACAAATACAATTACAATTTTAGAATTTTACATACAATATTACAATTTTACAATATTATGATCATTTAATATTAAATTAATTAATAAACATCATGATCATGATAACCATTGTAAAAACATCATATTCGACTGAAAAACACATTCAAATTCGCTAACATCATTGTCGTGTGTTACCAATGGATGCACCAGTGATGAATAAACGCAAATAAAAAAAGCGCAACTCTATTTTCTTTAAGTGAAAAAAAAAAGCAGAAAATTGAAAAATGGGCGGCAAAATATTTTTGAAAATCGAATTTCATAAAACAATTCTTTAAATACTAAACACTTTTCATTATTTCACTATTTTTGCTAAAATTTTCAGCCAGAGATTTACAGGGGACATACCTGGAGCAAGAGAGCATGAGAGCACTGTGGAGCAGTGAAATACGTTCGAACAGAAGTATTCAAACAATCAGAATCCAAACGTTTGGTGATTCAAACCCTGTAGCATAGAGTCTCATACGATCTCGTGATTAAATTTGATTAATTTTTTTACTTTTTTTGCAGTTTTACCAGTTTTACCTTAAACCCTTCATTTTTTTTTTCTACCCTCTCTTCTCCATGTTTCTATGATTTCAGAATTAGGGCTTTTCATTTTAGATTGACATCCAACCCACAGGACGACTTGCATAGTCGGATTCCAATCCATGTCGGCCCTTGCATGAATTTTTGAAAAAAATGGATTTTTTTTAATCGGTGCACCCTGTGTAACATAGCGCACCAGTGCGCTATATTATACAGTGCATCGTGCAAGTACTGTGTAATAAAAAAATTAAAAACAAAATTTTTTAATCAGTGCGCCATATCTAAAATAGGGCACCGGTGCGCTATGTTACGAGGATTGCACCGTATGGTCTATTATACTGTTTGTACAGTGTGTTGGGAAAAATACTGAGAGGGGGGGTGAATCAGTATTTAGAGCTTACTGAAAATATTTTAACTTATTCTTTACATAATTCCATACACGACTTTGATGAACCCAACTCGCGTATACACGCATGTATAATACAAGAAACTAGCGTATATTGATATAATTTTGCAGATTAGAAAAACTTTTCAGGAACAATCTTTAACTCAGTTTACCAGTCATGCATATGTTAGATAATCAGTAAATATGTGCAGTAATAGTAATATAAATCATCACACAAGAGCAACACACATGAACACCAATATTTAAGGTGGAAACCCAATTCGGGAGAAAACCACCGTTGTTGTCGTCTTTGTCTTCAATATTTATTATATGGAAAACTGTTTACAATATTGTACTGATGCAGACTCATATCAATACGCAGGCATCTACCTGCAGAAGGATACAACCTTCTCTCATTTTCCAGCTGCTACTAGAAGGGAGATATAACCCCCTAATCTCATTTAGCAGCCACTACTGGAAGAGAGCTTCAACCCCCTGATCAGAACACCAGCTTCTACTTACATACTGAAGGCTTCAACCCTCATAACCACTGCAGACCATGTTTCATCAATTTTCATACTTGATAAAACAGCATCAACACAACTCTTCATAAACATAAACAACCATAAACTTTACCCAATACTTCACTCAGAACATTGAGACCATTGTAACTAGAACTCTGAAATAACCCAGACTTCAAAATAAATATGCAGATACAAACTCAACCCTGAACATTCATCAACTTAAAATGCATACGCTACTTCACTTCACTGAACCCGCGTGTATACGCGCTTTCCTTCACACCAACCTGCGTATAGCTCTGCGAATACTTTTTTTCAGAATGTAATCAGTCTCAGATCTAGATCTGAGACTTTCAGTCAGATATCTTTATAAATGCAGAACCCTTCATCAGTTAGTCACCATCAACCATGTTTATTCTCTCATTATTCGGATTTGTACATAATCAACTTAGAAGCATATACAGTATTCAGAAAACCCAGATCTATAAGAAGAATTCATTGACAGACAACAGAAAAATAGCAGGAATAACAGAAAAACCTCTGCAATAAGCTTCAGAAAACCCTAACTTCCATACGCGCCTTTTCTAAAGCAAACCCGCATATATACGCGCTTTTACTAAGATGAACTAGCGTATAGATCTATAAATATAAACTTTGCAGAATGAGCCAGATCCATAGAACTTACCAAGATTTCTTCACTTGAATTCAGTGAACTTGCACTAGGTCATAGATCTAATCATCTCTTCAATGGATCACATAACAGCATAGTCATTTCAGATCTAGATATCCAGAACCATCATTGTATCCATGGGTGCATTAGAGATTCAGATCTATCAATTAAAACAGAGTTCATCCCATGCAGATATACCCTTTACACTATGATCTTATTCTCCTTATATAGATTTAGCCTTTACCAATACCATGAGTCAAAACCACACAATTGTTGATGGTATTCTTGGACAGAATCAAATAGACAATACAACGCTCAATATTGTGGACTAATACCATGGTAATGCCCCTTGGTATCATAATTTTAAAGCGCAAAGGCATACGCGACTTGGATTGTTCGGATCCACGTGTATATGAAACTTCTCTTCATAAAAACTACATATATACTAATTCTGAATGTATACGTGGGTTGCCTTCATAGAAGTAGTGTATACATTGCCTCCATACGCGGGTTGCCTTCATCAAACCTGCGTATACATTTAGAAATATTTCATGTTTCATTTCTCTTGCACTTACTGGAATTCCTTTCTCTGTCACATCTGAAATGACCTGTAGAAACATCATTTTTACATTTCTAACACATAGGTTGCTTATCAAAAGGCAACTCATAAAGTAGGTTTCCATCAAGAACAACTTCATCAAGTAGGTTTCCATCAAGGACAACATATTGCAACAATTGCCAACAATCTCCCCCTTTGGACTTGATGGCAACCATGATGGTGTTTGATCATCACAATAGATAAATACATTAATCATAACCATTATTCAAACACCAAAATACTCTCCCCCTTTGACATCAAGGGCAAAGGGCGAATCAAAACCAAAACAAGGTTTCTCTTCCCTTATAGAAAGATGAGCTCTAAAGATCTGATGTGTACTCAACTTACCATGCTCCCCCTGAGTTCTTGTTGGACCTTTAAACAAATTTTTCAATGAAGTACATGACTCAACCGAGTATGACCTTTCCCATCACCAAGGACTCATACTTACATCGATGATCCAACCAAGTTTAATTACAAATTTGACTCAACTTCTTACATGTCTGAATATAACAATTTTACATCATAGGTCTCAACATGACCTTTTCATCAAATTACAGATATGACTATTTATGACCAAAACCAAAGAATATCAAAAATGAGATCATAACACAACAACCAATCAGAATGCCAACAATGCATCCTTTTCCACAAGACAAGTGCTCCCCCTTAGTTTGTGCATCCTGAACACCTTCAACAACCAAATCATCAAAGCATCTTCATCAAGGAGATAAATATCAGAGAATGATACAAAAAGATGAATACTGGAACAACAACAGATATTACCCAACAGTATCACAACTATTCTGAAACGTTGACCCAGATAATTTCTGTCAGAAAAATCGATACGTGGTTTTATGCACAGAAACTCACGTATATACGTGATTCGCCTTTATGAAACCAGCGTATCGAATTTAAACTTCTGAAATTAAGTAGATTTGATTAGTGAGGCAAAGACAACTCCTAGCTTTTGTCTAAGATATTCAAATGCTTCCCTGGGAAGAGGTTTGGTAAACATATTAGCAACTTGTTCTTTGGAGGGAACATACTCCAATTTAACCTTTTGTTTAAGCACTTGTTCACGTAGGAAGTGATACTTGATAGGAATGTGCTTGGTCTTGGAATGCATAACAGGATTATTTGAGATACTAATGGCACTTGTATTATCACATAAAATGGAGATAGGAGTTTAACATTTGATTTGAAAGTCTTATAGAGTTTGCATCATCCAAAGTAGTTGTGTGCAACATGATGCGACATCCACATATTCTGCTTCTGCTGTAGATAAGGAAATAGAACTTTGTTTCTTTCTGAACCAAGATACTAATCGGGGCCCCATATAGAATGCACCACCACTATTGCTTTTTTGATCATCAAAATTTCCATCCCAATCTGCATTTGTGTAAGCATGAAGAGTGAGATCAGCATTCTTTGGATACCATAGACCATACTCTCGAGTCCCTTGTAGATATTTGAACATTATTTTTACATCCTGAAGGTGAGACTCTTTTGGATTAGCTTGGAATCGTCCAACAATCCCAATTGCACGCATAATGTCTGGTCTTATCCCGGTTAGATAAAGCAGGCTTCCAATCATGGATCTATATTCTAGTTGATTCACCATGGGAGAATCATCATGAGAACTTAGGTTACATCTAGTTACCATTGGCGTACTTACAGGTTTGTAGTCTTCCATCCCATACTTCTTCAAAATTTTCTTAAGATATTTTGCTTGTGATAAAAATATGCCATATGTTGCTTGTTGCACTTGTAAGCCAAGAAAAAATGTTAGTTCCCCAAGTAAAGACATTTCAAATTCTTGTTGCATAACAAAAGCAAATTTCTGACTCATGGAATCTTCACTACTCCCAAAAATGATGTCACCAACATATACAACTATAATCAATAGTTTATCTTAAATTTTTGTGTATAAGTTGCTATCAGCAAATCCCTTTGAAAAACCTTGTTGATGAAGATATTTGTCAAGACGATAGTACCATGCCCTTGGAGCTTGTTTGAGACCATATAAATCCTTTTTAAGTTTGCAAACAAGTTTTTCATCATTTCCCAAAATAAATCGTTCTGGTTATTCTATATAAACTTCTTCTTCTAGATCACCATTGAGGAAGGCAAATTTAACATCCATTTGATAAAATTTGTATTGTTGAAAGCTTGAAAAGGCAAGAAACATTCTTATGGCTTCAAGTATAGTTACAGGAGAAAATTTTTCTTCAAATTCTATACCATCTTGTTGAGCATACCCTTTACAAACAAGTCTAGCTTTGTTTCTAATAACATCTCCATTTTCATTTAACTTTTTTTTTGAATATCCATTTTGTTCCAATAACATTTTTATCATGAGGTCTTGGAACTAATTCCCAAGTGTGATTCTTTTCAATCTGATCAAGTTCTTCATTCATGGCTTGAATCCAACATTCATCTTGACTAGCTTGATTTACATTATTTGGTTCAATAGTGGATAAGAATGCTAGATAGCTAGGGGATCCTACAAGTGTTCTTCTTGTTTGGACACCTGATCCTTTTTCTCCCAAAATTTGAGATTCTGGATGATTATTTTGAACATACCTAGATGGAGCCTTTTCAAATAGATCTTCTTCTAGAGCTTCATTGGGTTCACCTTCCATGTTGTTGCTATTTGATGAAGGATGATAAACATCATCATCATCTTCATTTGTTGTTGGTTTTTCCCTTTTTGGAGCTGAGAGAGACTCATCAATTACAACATAAATGCATTCAACAATCTTTCGAAGTCTTTTATTGTCACATTTATAAGCTTTACTTCGAGAATAATAGCCAAGAAATATTCCTTCATCTACTCTAGGTTCAAACTTACCAAGTTTTTCATCATTTTTCTTAATAAAGAATTTGCTTCCAAAAACTCTAAAATGCTTTACAGTTGGAAGATCACCATATCAGAGTTCATAAGGAGTTTTATCACTGTTCACACGAACATGAGCCTTGTTAAGAATATTTACTGCGGTATGTGCTGCTTCTCCCCAAAAGGTATCAGGTGTTCCAGAATCATCAAGAATAGCACGAGCCATTTGTTGAACTATTCTATTCATTCTTTCTGCCACACCATTTTGTTGTGGGGTTCCAGCTACAGAAAACTACCTTTTTATGACATGTTGTTCACAGAAATCAAATAATTCATCTGATATATATTCCCCTCCTCGATCAGATCTAAGACATTTGATTTTTAGATCTAATTCATTTTCAACCAGGGCTTTGAAGATCTGAAATTTTTCAAGTGCTTCATCTTTTTGTTTTATTAACCCAATCCAACACATTCTAGAGAAGTCATCAATAAATAGAATATAGTATTTTTTTCCACGGGGTGAATTTTTCTTCATAGGTCCACATACGTCAGTATGTATGAGTTCAAGAGGCTTACTTGCTGATCCTTCTTTGGCATTGAATTGTACTCTGGTTTGCTTACCGAATTGACAAGATTTGCATATGGTACTTTCAGGTAGAATGATGCTGGGAAGATCACGAATCGCTTTGAGCCTGCTCGATTTGTTGATTTGAGAGAAACTCAAATTCCCCAATCTTTTGTGCCATAACCAATTTTCTAAATATTTACCCAAGTAACATTGTTCTTTGCAACCTTTCAATACATACAAATTGCTTGGTGTTCTAGTTCCTTTTATTACCATTTTTCCTGTGTCAAGTTCAAGTAACACACATTCTTTTGAACTAAAAACAACTTCATTTCCTTGATCACACATTTGACTCACACTTAAATTATTATGTTTTAATCCATCCACATACATAACATTGTTAGATTTTACTTTTTTCTTTAGAAAAACATAACCTTTTCCTTTAATGATAGCAGGAGTATCATTTCCAAAGGTAATATTATTTTCTCTTTCTAGAGCATTGTATGCAAGGAGTTTATTTATGTCAACTGTCATGTGCTTTGAGCACCCACTATCACTGTACCATTGATTTTCTTCCCCTTCTGCAAATAAGGCTATGCCACAATTCTCAACATGTAAGTCCTTCTTTCTCCATATCTTGGAATTTGAAGGTACATGCTCTTTTGGTTGAAGTTTGCTCCTGCATTCAAATACTCCATGACCAAAGTTATTTCCATAAGCACATTCATTTCATTTTGAAGATGAGAAAAGTTGTTATAAGTATTCTTCTTTATTCCAGTCTCATTTCTTTGCTTTCTTGCTTCTCTGGTCATGATGGTTTTGTATGCAACACATTGAACAACTTTATGACCAAAATTATGACATGAGAAACATTGCCCATTAAAGAAGAATTTTTTGCGATCATGAAACCTTCTATTTGTGTTTACCTTCTGATTGGTATTTCTCTGATTGATATTTCTACTATTGTTCTTTATTTTGAAGTATTCATGCTTTACCTGTGAAGTTTCTTTGTTCTCTTGCTGGGTGACGGAATGTTGTAGGTTGGCTTTAGTTGCATTTAGATAGCTTGGTGCTGAAGACTGAGAGGATTCTCCGATATATCCAAGACCTGTCTTTATAAAAGGAGAGCATTGAACCTTGATAATTTCATCTAAGGTTTCAGTTCCTTTAGCAAATCTAAGATTTAAAGTTTTTTCTTTCTCAATTTCCTTTCTTAGACTTACTATTTCACATTCTAATTTCTCATTGTGCTTCTCCTTTTCTATAAGCTGATTCTTTAGAGTATCTATGGCAATTTTTTTTTCTTCCAAACATATTTTGAGCTGATTAATTTATTCAAGAAAATCATTTTCTTCTAGTACATCCATAAAGGTATATTTAGCCTCACTAGGGTCTTTTTCAAAAGCCATGAGTAGTCTAACATCTTGACCAGATTCTTCTTCTTCACTATTTGACAGCCCATCACTATCCTCATGAGTATAATAACTTTTTCTATTGATAAACCAATCCTTGTTTCCTTTTGCCACTTCCTTTCATTTTTCAAGTTTTTCTTTATGGGGTCACTTAGCAGCATAATGACCAACTCTTCCACATGAAAAACATTTAAAAGGAAGCTCACCTCTGAACCAACCAGTGCTAAGTTGTAGCTTCTTTACAAAATTTATCTCATCTTCTTCTTAAACATACCCTGATCCTTCTTTCTCTTCTACTTCTTTTCCTTTTGTAGCAGCTCTAAAGACAACTTCCTTGACTTCAGATGGACCTCCTTTTCTCATTTCACAAGTAGTCAAAATACCATGAAGTTGAACAATATTAAGAGTTTGTAGATCATGCTTCTCTTCAATAGCAGACACTTTTGACTCGAATTTGGGAGTTAGAGATCTTAAAACCTTTTCTACCAGAGTAGTGTCAGTTATAGTTTCACCTAGATTTCTCATTCGATTTACAAAATCATCTAGACGTAAAAATAAATTGGCAATGCTTTCCTCATTATGCATACTGAGATTTTCATATTGAATTCTGAGAGTTTCGAGTTTAGCACTTTTTACCTTGGTATCGCCTTCATAGCTTAGAATTATTTTGTCCCATATCTCCTTTGTTGTGTTCAACTGCATGACTTTGACAAATTCTAATTCAGTCGGACTTCCCAATAATGCATTGACTGCCTTTGCATTGGTCTCATATTTCTTTCTTTCTGTTGCATCTGTTGGAACTAATGTTGGATATTGATAACCTCCTTCAACTATAGCCCATACATCTACTCCAAGAGACTGAATATAAGATCTTGTCCTTATCTTCCATAATATTAAATTGTTTCCGTTGAAGAGAGGAGGCATGATAGATGTTGTCCCATCTTGATTGTTCATCTTAGTTGATCTTCCTTCTAGCGATTAAGTTTCTTCAGAAGGACCTGCTTTGAAACCAATTATTGGGAAAAATACTGAGAGGGGGGTGGGGGGGTGGGGGTGAATCAGTATTTAGAGCTTACTAAAAATATTTTAACTTTTTATTTACAGAATTCCATACGCAACTTTGATAAACCCAACTCGCGTATACACGCGCATATAATAAAAGAAACTAGAATATACTGATATAATTTTGCAGATTAGAAAAAAAATTCAGGAACAATCTTTAACTCAGTTTACTAGTCATGCATCTATTAGATAATCATTAAATATGTGCAGTAACAGAAGTATAAATCATCACACAAGAGCAACACACATGAACAGCAATATTTAAGGTGGAAACCCAATTCAGGAGAAAACCACCATTGCTGCCATATTTGTCTTCAATATTTATTATATGGAAAACTATTTACAATATTGTACTGATGCAGACTCATATCATTACGTAGGCATCTACCTACAGAAGGATACAACCTTCTCTAATTTTCCAGTTGCTACTGGAAGGGAGCTACAACCCCCTTAATCTCGTTTACTAGCCACTACTGGAAGGGAGCTTCAACCCCCTGATCAGAACACCAGCTTCTACTGGCAGGAAACTTCTACTTCCATACTGAAGGCTTCAACCCTTAGAACCATTGCAGACCACGTTTCATAAATTTTCATACTTTATCAAATAGCATCAACACAACTCTTCATAAACATCAACAACCATAAACTTTACCCAATACTTCAATCAGAACATTGACACCACTGTAACCAAAACTCAAAAATAACCCAGACTTCAGAATAAATATTCAGATATAAACTCAACCCTGAACATTCATCAACTTAAAATGCATATGCTACTTCGCTTCACTGAACTCGCGTGTATACGCGCTTTCCTTCACACCAACCTGTGATTAGCTATGTGGATATTGTTTTTCAGAACGTAATCAGTCTCAGATCCAGATCTGAGACTTTCAGTCAGATATCTTTAGAAACGCAAAACCCTTCATCAGTTAGTCACCATCAACCATGTTTATTCTCTCATTGATCATATTTGTACATAATCAACTTAGCAGCATATACAGTATTCAGACAACCTAGATCTACACGAAGACTTCACTGACAGACAATAGAAAAATAGCAGGAATAATAGAAAAACTTCTGCAATAAGCTTCAGAAAACCCTAACTGCCATACGCGCCTTTTCTAAAGCAAACCCGCGTATATACGTGCTTTTAATGATACAAACTAGCGTATAGATCTATAAATATAAACTTTACAGAATGAACCAGATCCATAGAACTTACCCATATTTCTTCACTTGACTTCAGCGAACTTGCACCAAGTCATAGATCTAATCATCTCTTCAATGGATCACACAAGAGCATAGTCATTTCAGATCTAGAGATCCTGAACCATCATTGTAGCAAGGGTGCATCATAGATTCAGATCTATCAATTAAAAAATATTTCATCCCATGCAGATATACCTTAGATTAAATTATTCAGTTACAACCCTTACTCATGCACCCTTTGCACTATGATCTTCTTCTCCTTATATAGATTTAGCCTTTACCAATACCATGAGTCAAAACCACACAACTGCTGATGGTATTCTTGGACGGATTCAAATAGACAATACAACACTCAATATTGTGGGCTAATACTATGGTTATGCCCCTTGGTATCATAATTTTAAAGCGCAAAAGGCATACGCCACTTGGATCGTTCAGATCCGTGTGTATACGCAACTTCTCTTCATAAAAACTGTGTATATACTAATTTTGAATGTATACGCGAGTTTCCTTCATAAAATTAGCGTATACTTTGCCTCCATACGTGGGTTTCCTTCATCAAACCTGCGTATACATTGAGAAATATTTCCTGTTTCATTTCTCTTGCACTTACTGGAATTCCTTTCTCTCTGAACTGACCTATAGAAACATCATTTTTACATTTTTAACACATAGGTTGCTTATCAAAAGGCAAATCATCAAGTAGGTTTCCATCAAGAACAACTTCATCAAGTAGGTTTCCATCAAGGACAACATATTGCAACATATTTCCAACACAGTGCGTTTATAATACCACCATGCACCGACGTCAGTGCGTATATCATGAAAGGCGCACCGGTTTCTTGAGATTTATTTTTTACCTAAAAATTTGACGATTTATTTATAAATATATTGATGAATGATATGGTACAGGTTTCAGATTAATAAAGAAATGTCTGACAACATATCAAGCAACAAAAATACTGATAACACAACAATAAAAGAAAAAAAGGCAAGTTCTTTGTAAATTATTTTCAAAAAATATTATTTTTGAACTATATGTAAGTTTAACTTATATGTATTGTTTGTTTTGTATCATGCAGAGCCACAAAATGACGAATCTAAATAAGATTATTTTTTATCTAGGACCAAAAGAGTGTAAAAGCTTGATGGAAAAATTGCAAAAAGATGAATCAGGTGAATGAAAAAATACTATCGATCCAATATGAGTTTCTTTTTTTAATTTTCATTAATAATATACTTAAAATTATTAGATAACATGTGTCAAACAGTCTATTAATTCACATCTATTTAATGTTCTATAGGGACCAACAACTCAGAAAATGAATGTTATTCTAAGAAAAGAAAAAAAATAGAACATGCAAATGAAAATGAAATTCTCCTTAACTCATCTGGAGTGGTGTTGGAGGTTAACGAAAGGTGGTAAAACTTTTACAAAAATTTGAGGGATCTAGTGGAATAATGTATAGATGTTCTTTCCACTTACAATACAAAAACCAATCCAATGATTCCAAGAACCAAATTTTATCTAAAGTACAGGAAGAGTTTCCAGAGAATTGGTCAATGAGACATGTCAGACTTTTAATAGAAATAACATACAACAACAAAAAATAAGGAATGAAAAGTACTATTCCTTTAAATATTTGTCTAGAATTATTTATAAATATCACTTTTGTTATATTTACTTTTCATATATCAATATAAAAATTAAATAGTTTATTGTCATGTTACATTTTCAGGAAGATTATGAAAATCTCAAAAGATGAATGAGCTGATATCAAAAATATGCCAGTAGGAATGTCCAAAAAGGTGTACAAGGAGATGGTCAAAGAAATGGAAAAAATTGCATCGCAGGAGGAGCCATCTCAACAACAACGTGCTTCAAATGTAATATGTAATCATTGAATTTTTCGATCATTAGGTACAATAAATAAACAATTTAGCATTAAATATTAATTTTCAAGAATTTTCTTGCAAAAGAGAAAAGAAAATGGAACCCATTCCAAAGACACAAAACAGACGAAAAGGGTCCGTGGGGTCTTCAAGTTAAACGATGATGAGGCGGTTTTTATGGAACTCATCATGTGTTCAATTCTTCGACTGTGGTGATGTATCTAGACATGTTCATGGAGATGTAAAAAGATGTAGTCCTACCAAAACTTACAAAAAAAAAAAAAAAAAAAAAAGGACGAAAAGGAATAAAAGGGTTGATATCTAAGTTTGTGAGTAATTGTTACTTCCTTATAACAACTTAAATGGATTTCATTTTTGTATTTTTTAAGTTGTTTTACAAAAATCACCATTAACTTTTCAAACAAAGCACATAAAGAATAACTAATTGTAGTTTAATTGATTGAAATTGTGTTAAATATGTATATATATATATACCAAAATTAATTGTGGAATTTGTAAGCATCTATCGATCTTGTTTTAATTAGCTCCGTCTATAATTAATAGAACAAAAACATCTTTTATATTAAATATATGATTTGTTATGGGGTATAAAACTTGCAGGAAACAAAGTATGGAATTGCGCCAACAAATGAAATTTTGAAAGATGGCATGGTACATGGTTTTGAAAGAATGTGTATAGTTTATGAGTCAATTGTTGCTATGGTACGCCATTTTTATTTTTGATTTACATTGATGTATATTATTTAATATTGCAATTTTCATTATTCTCACCAATGTATATACACTCATTTTAGTTTATTTTTATGTTTGTAGATGGAAGGTGAAGAAGAAGAAAAAAATCAACGCCATGAACAAAACATTCCTGAAAATAACCCAAGTCATGGAAGTAGCTCTAGCAGTGACAACAGTTCAAGCGAAGAATGATGATCACTATGTTTGGATATCAAAGCAAGGCGTTGTATTTTTTGAAATATTTTTCTGTGAAATCACACATTTTGTTTAATGTAATGGACATAGTGTCCCAATTGAAAGACAAATGGATACCAACAACTGTCCCATTTTGTATGACAAAGACTGTCTTATATATATGTATGTATATATATATATATACATATATATATATATATACATATATATATATATATATATATATATATATATGTATATATATATATATATGTATATATATATATGTATATATATATATATATATATATATATATATATATATATATATATATATATATATATATATATATATATATATATATATATATATATATGTTTTAATTTATTCTAATGCGTTCTCTATTGTTGCTATCATGCTTCAATCGTCGTTCTGTAAATGCACTAATAAAAATTTAATTCATATGAATATTGTTATAAGATATACCCTACAAAGGCGCCTCCTTTCAGACTACGTTATTTTCAGCGTGTAAATTGTCCAAGAAGGTCCTGGCAGAATATAAAGGAGATTCTTGAGATAGGACTCGTCTTCACTTGGAAGATCCATTGGAGGAGGTATATTTATCTGATGTAGCATCTTTAGCCATCTCCATCCAATTCCATTTCTTGAGTTGTAGCTGCTACTGCAACTTCGGCATTTCTACAGTTTTTCATATTTCAACCAATCCTTCCAGGATTGTCTTGAAATAGTATTTGGGAGCTTAGATCTTCACTCCAAAAATTGTATGAGCTATATCATTCCATATTCATCTATTGACATACTCTAGCAGTAGTTATTCTTAATAAAACTGCGTTGTCCTATCCTTGTATACTTTTCTATGTAGCAGTGGGCTTGTATCTTATGTACATGTTTCTTGAGGCTGATTTCGCCTATCTTGAGTAACTCTTTCCTCAAGATCTTGTATCTATTTGCTGATATAAGACTAATAAGATGGCTATATGTTCTTCTTACATTTTCTGAGTTGATGTAACACTGCTCTTTCATTATTATGTTCATGGATTGCTATAGCTCCACTTTTGGAATATCTTAAGATATTCCCATTGGTGTAGATTTTCCCTATTTTGGGATATTACAGTGGTATCAGAGCATAATCTTGGCTCAGCCTGTGAGTTTCAGCCATTATGCAATCAGAAGAAAAGAAGAAGATCAGAATGTTAGAGAGAATGAGCCTTCTCTCATCTCTTTTCAGGAGCAAGAAGGACCTCAGCAAGGAGGTCAAGCAAAGAAGAAGCAATGGGACTATACCCTTTCCTTTTGAAAGAGAGGACAAATTGTAGAAAGATGAAGGAAACTTGGATCACAAGATCCTAAGTGAATACCTTGTTGAGTACAAGACTCAACCTAGAGCCTTCAAGGAGACTCTAGCCTTCCCACAGTTCATTCAACTGGAGGAAGAATGGAGACCTTGCAGCACAAGAAGAATGAAGGGCAATAGGTTTTTATTGTCTACTTGTGATGGATCATATTTAGAAAGGGCTTGGGCAAGAAAACTTGATGCATTCTTCCCACTACATCCAGTGGTAGAGAGATAAGTTGTCGAAATTTCAGCGCTGCACCTTGAGGGTGAGGCCAATATTTGGTGGTTCAACCATTTGGGTCATGCAAGAGTGCATAATTTTGTTGAGTTTACTCAAAGGTTGATTAGAAAGTTTGGAAAAGAGGGATCAGAGGAGAATAAGCCCTCACCACTATTGGAGGAGACTTGTACCAGCGTTGTCACAACCTTGGGAGAGCAGCCTTCCACATCAACAATTGGGGGAGCCAACACATTAGAGGAATAAACTCTTGCAGCCATACAAGATTCTTTCAAACTTCACCAAGGTATGCCTAAGTTTTTATCTCCTATTGTTTCAGAAAATTCAATGGAGGGTTGTACACCATTGCATGTTTCTTATTTAGAGCAAATAACTTCCACTGCGCTGTGCCACCTTGACTTGTTCAAGGAAGGGAGGAACCATCATCCTCATATACCATTGATGAGTTGTATACCACACTTGAGGTTGGGGTTTGAAAAATTGGAGGAGAGGATGAATATTGTTCCAAACAAACTTACACAAAACCATATGTTCATCCTTGAGTTGGAGCATGAGACAGTAAGTACATCGCTGGAAAGATTAACAACGCTCTCGTTTAGAAGCAATGATGAGTTGGGGACCCAACCATTGTTGAAATATTCCAATGACCTTCCCATATACATAACCAAAGGGGAACAGATAGATGATGGAGGACATCTTAGGATGGATAACATCTCTCATGTGTGTGTTGGATACTTCCTGATGAGCCCTATACATCATGATGGGAGGTTTTTTCCTACCACCTATTTGGATCCTTATGGGATCAACTTGGTCATTGAGGAGATGTCATTTCAATATCCCATGAAATGCAAAGACAAAAATCTGATTTTGGGAGGATGGTAGTCTTCATGGGAAGGGTACCAAGATTGAGCATGATGGGAGGCACCCACATTTGGATGAATGGGTCTAGATGGAGAGCAAGAAGCTGGTAAGCTACTTGCAAATTTATGAAACTGGGCAGCAGGAGGCATGGTTGCATTGGATGCTCTTAAAAGAGTTTGGCCATCTTGAGACATATTCTCTTTCAAAGGGTATGAGGGAGGAAGGAGTTTGGCAGGATACTTGCATCATGGGACAACAAGGAGTGTGGATGTATTTTGATGATATGATCATTATGTCTTCACCTCATGATTTGTATGATGGAGGTATGAGGAGGCAACAAAAACTTTTGTTGCTTTGGAGGACCTTGGGAGAGAAAGGGCATATTTTCTCTCACACTTTGCATAATATTGCAAGAGTAGGAGATGGCACTATCATGGTGCAAGGGGGCTACTCCTTAGCCTTATATGATCAAGAGGTGCTTCCACTTTGGAAGGAGCTTCATATATATGGCAGCATTATGGGAGATGTCTTTGAAAATGGGTATGTCAAAGAATGGAGTTATGGGATGGTAGGAGCTTATGTTCATAGGCCAACAGTGCTGTCACTTTGGAGCTGGGATTTATTGATGGAGTGTTCCCAGGATCACTTCACACATGATGCACTTGGTGGACAAGGGGGAGATGAGAGTGATGGAGTAGTGGATGGAGACATCTATTACCAACATGTGATCTTCTTAACTTGGGTTTCCAAGCGCAAGAAGGAGGACCTTCATGCAGCACATGGTACATTCCTCTTCATAGGAGTGTGTCCTACCACTATGGAGAACTTGTTCATGGATCCATATATCATCTTACTTTAGCACATTATAAGAATTTTACTTTTACATAAATGTATTATCTAACATAGCATTTGTATGTTCTTATCATTCCTATTCAATGCATTGCTCCACAAGAGGGCAAGATTCTCTTTGGGTTCCATGGTCATATTTTTGCCAACTTTTGTGATGGAGACAGCCATTTATTATGTAGCCTTGGGAAAATGTTTCATTATTATTTTATGTATGCTCAATTGGTTCACCAAGCCATTTACTATTCACTAGTAGAGGTGTTGACATATGCAACTAGTTATTTTTCAAGAAACATCTTGCCTTGCCATTTTCTGAAGAAACAATTAGAAAAACTGCCCTGTAACCACTTGAGAGACTGTTGATACCTTCCAGCAATATATGGAACTTTCAGTTTTCTCCTCATTTGGATGCCATATGATGATCATGTCCTATTCATCATATATGAGATGGAGCTTGATTCACAGTGCTGGAGGAGAGATCTTTGAAGATCTAGTCTTCATCTTGCCTCTCAAGGGCAACATTATTTCAGCCCACGATCAACAAACACTCTACACTTATCATAAGTGGAGAGGAGGACAGCATGGGGTAGGCTATCTTGTCTACCATGATTAGATTTTCAGCCCACCTACATTGTAGGAGTTCAAGGTGGATGATGATTTGTATGAGTTACCATTCTAGAGGGTGACTCATTTTGTATGGTTGATAGCTTGGGGATGGAGGATCCACATGGGGATGTTAGTTCCCAATACCTTTCAGATTCCATGCCTCAAAGATACCCTTAGACAGCCCATTGTTGCCTCCATGGGTGATTTACATGATGTTAGCTATTTGGGATGCACACCAAAAGCTAGCTAGCATACTTGGGAGGGACATCTTGGAGACATATTGATGAGACAACATCTTGATCCTTGGAGGATTTTATCATATGAGGATGCTACAGGGGGAGAAGAGGAGGCTCTTCAGTTCTATCCTTACAGTTTCTTGAGGACAAGCAACATTTGGGAGGGGAGGACTATAATATTCCTAATTTAGCAAACAGCTGATTGGAATATTGAATTTTGTTTTTATCACCTAGTAGCTAAATAAATGGGTAAGGAGGCCCATGCATATTAAAAAAATGAATAAAATCCCTCATAATGTGAAAGGGGATAATCATAAGAGTTGTATTTCACACCCTTATGTGTGAAAGAGGACATTTGCATGGAGACAAGGTCAGGTTTGACCAAGTCAATAGCGTTGGGATAGGAGGTGGAGAACACTTTGAGAGACAGCGCAGTATGAATGGGAGGATGGTTATTTGGTGAAGGAAACCCTAATGAGTGGGACCCATGGTGATAGGGCTTTCACTTGTTTAAAAGGAGGGCAAGGCAGCCATTGTGATTCATGTTATGTATTATTTATTTCTTGGTCTGTTCAGACTTTGTGCATTCTCCTGCTGTTTAGAAGAGTTGCAGTGTTGCTTAGCACAAGGATTTCATGTTTATGAATTCCTTCTCCTTTCAAGATTGGCCTCTTGAAGGAGTTTTCACTTCATTTCTCCACATCCAGGCTTGAGGCCAAGCCACCTCCTTCAGCTACAGCGCAGTTTCTGTTGACAGCTGGGTTGTGTTGCAGGGTGTTGCAGTGGAGGGTTGACAACACCACTTCCGGGGCTTTTTTTTCAAAGGAGGAAGATTTATTTCCTTTGGGACACCGATGAGGAATATTCTAGAGCCTATTGCAGATCTTGGCACTTGGCCAACATTTTTCACTTCTCCTACAATGCAGACCCTTCCCTAGACTATGTTATTTTCAGTGTGCAATACCAGTGAGGGTCTGCAGGATTATTGGAGGTTGAGATCTTTAGTGATAGGATCAGCTTGTCACTTGGAAGATCCATTGGAGGAGGTATTTTTATCTGATGCAGCATCTTTAACTATCTCCATCCAGTTCTAGTTCTTGAGTTGCAGCTGCTACTGCAACTCCGACATTTCTGCAGTTTTTCATATTTCAGCCAATCCTTCCAGGATTGTCTTGAAATAGTATTTTGGAGCTTAGATCTTCACTCCCAACATTGTATGAGATATATCATTCCATATCCATTTATTGACATACTCCAGCAGCAGTTATTATTAATAAAACTACGTTTTCCTAGCCTTGTATACTTTCATGTGTAGCAGTGGGCTTGTATCTTATGTACATGTTTCTTAAGGCTGATTTTTCCTATCTTGAGTAGATCTTTCCTCAAGATCTTGTATCTATTTGTTGCTATAAGACTAGTAAGATGGCTATATGTTCTTCTTACATTTTCTGAGTTGATGTAACACTGCTCTTTCATTAGTATGTTCATGGATTGCTGTAGCTCCACTTTTGGAATATCTTAAGATAATCCCATTGGTGTAGATTTTCCCTATTTTGGGATATTACACAATAATTGCACTCTCACAAGTCGATGTTTATAAAAAAATACAAAATGAACACCGGTGTGCATCATTTACTGTACACAGGTGCATTTGTATGTTGTAGCGCACCGCTGTGTTTCTACGACCTATGGGCACCGCACAAATACCAGAACCAATTAAAAATCTCGGTGCGTTTGTGTGATACTGCGCACCGGTGATTTTATGTGAGACTACACACCGGTGCATTTGTATGACGTATGGGCATCACACAAATACCAATACCAATTATAAATATCGGTGTGTTTGTCTGATATGGTGCACCGGTGTGTTTCTATAAGTCTACATACCGGTGCATTGAGATGACCTATGGGCACCGCACAAATCCCAAGACTAATTGGTACAGCCCTGTGCATTGTATCATCAACACTGCGCCGGTGTGGTTTTATACCTTGACGGCCCAATGCAGGAACCCTCGACTGCCCCGGGACCACCGTCTAGATGACATGCACCGGTGCGTTGAAACCTTAGTAGCACACCGATGAAAAAAACATCCATAATAACCTCCGACCGCCCAATTTTTTTAGTTCTGTTGAATTTTCGTTAAAATCTCTGCCAAAACCTCCGTAACCATAAACGACTGTTGTAGCAAATGTCTTCTTGACAATTTTTTCCAACTTTATAACACTAAGAACCTCCTTTATACCCTCCACTAGAGGGTCTTTTCCTTGTAGTGCATTCTTCATATGGCACATTTATTCTGCATGCTTAATATTATGCTTAGGTTCCACCCTCCTTGGATCTTTTATCTGCACACATACTAAATTTGCAAACCATCTTCCAGATCTGCGGTCTATATTACAAATATAAACCTTTCTCTAAGGGTCACAATTGCTCTTCTTCTATACAAATTTGTCACAGTCTTAAGGGCATACCTTATGAACTAAACATGCTAGGAAATTGTCCTAACTAGGGCAATATACTTATGTACTTCTAATTGTTGCAGAACAAAACCTATCCACCCATATAAAAAACCATGACTCTTTCCTCCATAAGAGACTCGACCTAGCTCATATGGATCCATAGATTCTAGGCATTTCTTTGACTGAAAATTGACATGAACTTTAGATCTCAATTTCGACCCTCAAACTAGGGTTACCTCAGTCAATATTACACCTGCGTCTACTTCTGTTCTGACTCTAAATTACAGTGCAATCCCTCCTCCATTTATGTTGGTCTTTATCACAGACATTACGTCTTACTGACCACCACAAGACAAGATCGTATCAACCCTCTCTTTTATTTCATGTAGAAAATATAACCAACAAGATTCAATATGATCTTCTAATGTACTAAAACAAGATATTAAATCCTTCCTACAATTTGCGGAAATAAAACATGATCGCACAATCACATATAAGTAAGAGAAAGAAATTATCAATCGCACAACATAAGATGTATCTGGGAAAAGCAACTTCTCAAAACCCCTCTATCTCTATTGTGTATTAAGTCAAGGAATCATGAAACAATACCATGCTTAATCTCTCATGAGATTCTCCAGCACTCGGCCAATTGTCTCCTACTAATCTAGGCAAAATCAGTCTAGTACATAGCCAATTCTCAACCTTCCTTTAGCCTACCTTGCTCACACAATTCCTAGGGAATTAGCTCCCTATTAATTAGGAAAATTAACCTTCCTTGGTTGCGCAATCCATCATTTCATCCCAATAACTTTATAATTGCACATGGACGATTTTGTATGAATACAACTGATAGTTATGTTCCCTTTAACCTATGTCTCAATTGGGTCTTCCACGGAATTGACATGCATGCAACTATTAATAGTGAATTATCAGTTATCTGATTGATCGTTCACTCATTGTGAATTAAATCTAATTTAATTCAGTGGACCTCTCACTAGCTCATCACTCAGTTAGAACTAGTTAAACTAATTTTAAATCAATTAATTAAGTTAAATAATTCACACCTACACCCCACTAATGCATCAACTGCAACTGAACCCCCAAAATATTAAAATCCCTCTATATGCCTCATCCTAGACCCTCATGATCCGGACATATGTAGGAACACAATAAAATACATAAATAAATATAAACACAAAGATGTAGTAGGAATAACACTTCATTACATTAATATCAAATATTGAAAAAATGCTTACAGACAGAATGGAAAACAAACTAGCTCAGGCGATGGTAGCTTATCTCTAAGAAGAGATGTGGTGGCTACATGCCTCTGAACTATGTTACAATCAAGCTCAAGGACCTTTTTATTATTGAAAAATAAGAGAAAACTCTGACCCAAGGAGATGTAACACCAAGAGTTTATGGGCCCCATTGGGGGTAGTTGGGTAGCCAACTTCCCGGGGTTGTAACTTGGTCATACGATCTCTGTTTGAGGCACATGATACCTAGTTATAAATATCTCTCCAAGGACTACAAATGATAACAATATTTCTATAGAATCACCAAAACTTTCATGCCCAAAAAATGTCGTTTGGGGCCTCAAAATGGCTCTAGAAGTTCAGGACCCGAAAATTTGACAAAAATAGTAAATTGTGCTATAATTAAGGAAACTGAAAAACTGAAAGAGACAATGGCGAGAGCCCAAGTGGAATAGGCAGGTGGCCACCAATATCCACCTTGATCTCCTTAACTCTAATTTCTTGAGCTAGCTCAGTCATCATGACTTAGTTAACTGACCCAAGTTGATATGAGATGAAATTACAATTTATTGTCCAACTTATTTAAGGGAAAATTAAATCAGACGCCTCACATTCCTCACTCATGGTACATCAAAATTCCTCACCAGTGCGGGTGCATTTTATTTTTGTCCTTTCTGGTTGCCAATTTCACTATTTCTTGTTGCAAATTTCAACACTCCCTCTCAAAAAGAAATGAATTCAATCTATCTCGATCCTGTACCTTTGGAATCCTTCATGCAACACTTCTCTAGTGTTATTTGCACCTGCAAATCCTAAAACTGAATAGCCTCCGAACAACTGAATCGATTTAATGCATTTGACATCAGATTTTTCTGACTGCTGCTAGCTACAGCACCTGTCTATTGGACTAACTACTGCTAGCTACAGCACCTGTCTATTGGACTCTTTGCGCTGCTACTAACATCTGCATCTGTACCCTTTGCACTATTTCCAACTCTGATATGCGCTCTTGTATTTGACATCTGTCACTCTGATTTATGTCTTCCTGACATCTGACTGCATCAATATAAATAATCCCTCCTGCTACTGTTGTATTGTGTAGTCCTCATAGCTAGGTTCGAACCATGAGACACACCATCTCAATGGACCCTACCCAAATTTCTTATCTCGAGACTATGTCTAGACATCACCCCACCTTTCACCTGGAGGTATGGTTGCATGTGATCCCTCTACCCATCTGGCTCGAAATTTCCCCCTCATGGAGGTTTCTTCTTAAGTGGACACTTCCACTTGGTCTCCTCTCTACTTCTCCAATTGTGGCTACTCGAAAACCTTCTGAGACTGCTCCACAACTTTCTGAGACTACTTATAAGGTTGCATGTTGAGAGGTAATTTGTACTCTCTCTCAACAGCCAAGTCTCTAACCTCTTCTTTGCTCCTCAAAGCTTTGCATGCATCTAGTACCTCAAGTGCATATAGGATTTTGACTAGTGCACATTGTAATTGTCCCACCATTACAAAATTTTATAAAAAAGAGTTGATTTTAAATCGACGATATCTCCCTCATCCGAGCTCCGAATTGATTTTCCATTTGGGTAGTTTTTCGCAAGGAGTCCAAATATGATTTTTTTTTTTTAACACCAAAATCTTCAAATATTATTTGCAAACTCGTCACCCAAAAAATTCCTGCTCTAATACCATGTAGAAAATCTAACCAACGAGATTCAATATGATCTTGTAATGTACTAAAACAAGGTATTGAATCCTTCCTACAATTTTAGGAAACAAAACACGATCACACAATCACATATAAGTAAGAGAAATAAATTATCAATCACACAACACAAGATGTATTTTGGGAAAGAAACTGCACAAAACTGCTCTATCGATATTGTGTATTAAGTCAAGGAATCATGAAACAATACAATGCTTAATCTCTCATTAGATTCTCTAGCACTTTTCCAATTGTCTCCTGCTGATCTAGGCAAAATCGGTCTAGTACTTAACCAATTCTCAACCTTCCTTCAGCCTGCCTTTCTCATGCAATTCCTAGGGAATTAGCTCCCTATTAATTAGGAAAATCAGTCTTCCTTGACTACACAATCCATCATGGCATCCCAATGATTTTATAATTTCACATGGGAAATTTTATATAAATACAATTGATAGTTATGTTCCCTTTAACCTCTGCCTCAACTGGGTCTTCCTCGGTACTGGCATGCATGCAGCTACTGATAGTGAATTAGAAGTTATCTGATTAATCACTCATTATGAATTAAATCTAATTTAATTCACTGGCTGACCTCTCACTAGCTCATCACTTAGTTAGAACTATTTAAACTGATTTTAACTCATTAAATTGAGTTAACTAATTCACACCTGCACCCCACTAATGCATCAACTGCAACTGGACCCCAAAAATATTAGATTAATCCCTCTACATACCTCATCTTAGACACTCAACTCAAATTTCTTGAGCTAACTCAATCATCATGACTTAGTTAACTGACACAAGTTGTTATGAGATGAAATTACAATTTATTGTCCGATTTATTTAAGGGAGAAATAAATTAAACGCCCCACATTCCTCAATCCTAGTGCATCAAAATCCATCCCCAGTGTGGGTACATATTTTTTTTTGTCCTTTCTGGTTTCTAATTTCAATGTTTCTTGTTGCAAATTTTAACATTTTGGAATTTGATGCGGCCTTCACACAAAACACCATTGAAATCACATGCCCAAATTCTCATGAGAAACCTCTCTTAAGCTCGATCTGCCATAAGAGAACCAACAATATGTCATCCTACTTCCTAGCTCGAACCGGCCATTAAGGTATGCAACGTTCTTTTGAACCCTCGCATGATGATATTTCTCTTAGACGATGATCATGGCCTCCCTTTAGCAACCCTTACTCGGCCCTCTTACTCAGTCTACTTTAGGACTGCATCTCTATTAGGCCCCTTGATCAAATGAGATCCTTCTCACTTGATGTTCTTTCCTTCATCCTAAGGCCTCCTTAAATATATTTTCCTAGACCTCTTAGGAACCATCTAGAACTTACGGTTTTTATCCACTTAAACATGAGGAAATATTAATTTTCCTTTTTAATTTTCTTTTAGATTTTAAACCCCATCTTGGGTCCAAAATCCATTTTCTTGGCTTCTTTTCCCACAAAGCCTTTTGTGACCAAACTCACACAAACCCATCTCACTAGGCTTGTGGAGTACCTTGTAATGTTCCCATTTTTAGCCTCAAGCTAAAATGGAACATTATAATGGCATATTTTATTTTTTCTTAATAAAACGGGTAAGGAGACCCCTTAACCCCTTGGTGATAGATAAATAACACTCCTTATAAGGAAGGAGGATAAATAAGCAGCTGAAATAAACACCTAATGGTGTGAACATGATGAGGATCACCTTGAGTTGGCCATCTTTGACTAAGTCAACAGCGTTGCCTTAGAGGGGTGGCTTGCTTTAGAAGACAACGCAGTTTTTGGAGGGAAAGCATTCAAAAGTGAATGGAAACCCTAATTGTGCGACCTATGGTGAGAGAGATTTCATTTGCTTTATAATAAAGAAGATAACAGCTCATTTGTTCATGTTTTTTATTCAGAAATTTTGTAGTGAGGCTAAGGACTTGCACATCCGGGTTGTTTAGCAGGATTGCAGTGCTCTTGAGCACTGCGGGTGTTCCTGGGCAGGGATCCCCCACCTCTTCCTCATAGGAGGAGATGATTTGAGCTGCATTTCCTCATTCTAGAATTTTTCCAAGCTCACTAGTTCAGTTGCAGCGTTATTTCTGTAGCAGGATGGTGTTGTGTTGCTGGGGTAGCAGCAAAGGAACTCATAGAGTCTTTCCTTACTTGCTTTTTCAGTGGAGGAGTGATCTCTTCATTGGAGGAGATGTAGAGAGGGATATTGGACCATTTTTTAGATTTGTGGCATCAGGCCACTCATTCACCATCTCCCACTGTGCAGTCACTTGGAGAAACTGCGTTATTCCATGAGGGCAGTGTTGAGGGAGATTTTTGTGCTCGTCAGGAGGAGTGATTTTGAGTAAAAATGGGATCAGCGCCTTTTCCCTTGAGGGAATTATCATAGGAGGGCATCATCATTTCAAATCAGCCATAGCCTCATATTCATTTGGTTTCAGTTGCAGTGACATTTTGTTTGTCACTTTGTATTTTATCCGGCATTTCTAGCAATCTCCCTGAGATTGGCTAGAAATCCCATATTGAGCCCATTTTCCTCTCTTGGGCCATTTTCTTGTACCTTTCAGCTACATTATCATTTTTTATGTATTCAGAAGCTACATCTCTCATATAGACTGCGCAATCACTGCTCTCCGGAATTTTGTGCAGCAGCAGCATCTCATGTATTACACTACTTATTCACTGGAGGTTGGTTCTAAGAGCTTGAGGGCCTTGTTCCTCATGATATTTCTGTACAATATTGCTGATATATTAATATGATTTTGGCTATAGAATTTACCCTCTCATGATACATTTATATTTGCAGAGTTTCAGATTGATGTTTTGCATATTGTTGTAGCTCACTCTTTGAGCTGATTTATGGTGTACCTAGGGTGGGGAGATATGTTTAACTCACCTAGATCTATTTGTTTCAGCTCTGTTTATGCATTTAGACTCCATATTATATGTATAAGAGGATCCCAGCACTATACAGTGTTTTATTTCAATTATTTCTTTATACATCGTTCCCATGGGAGGCATTGCAGAAATTCCTTGAAAGGAATTATTAGCTTTTGACAAGTTCTATTAGCAGAGTCTGCTAGTGGGCCAGGTAGCCTCTGGATCTCACCCTTCCTTGTGAAGGTGAAATATCCAGTAAATTCCCCTAACATTAAATCTCGGAAATAGTTCAGTGTTGATTGTTAATACTCCTGGAGTTGGAAAAATGGAATATCTTAAGATATTCCCGATGGAGCAGAAAGTTCTCGATTTGGAACATTATATTGGTATCAGAGCATGATCTTGGCTCAGCCTGTTCCCAAGATCCAATGCTATTAGAAAGAGGATCTTCTCTCCAAGGAGAGGATATTTACAAAGGAGACAAGAAAGAGGAATGATGGAAGAGGAGGTTTCCCTTCTTCTTTTCCAGACCATCGAGGACATCATTGAAAATCTTGAAGAAAGGGAAAAGTGGGAAGATTTTCTGAAAAGGGTTGTGGATGGAGAAAACCCTAGTTTTTCCATGATGGGTGTGACCATTCAGCCACACATGCAAATCCACAGCGCATTCCTTTATCCATTTTCAAGGATAGAGGAAGGAGATGAGGCCATTGGAGGAGGAGCGTTGCAACTCAAAGGTATGGCTCATGTTTGTTGGTTTGAAAGTACCATTTTACATTTCCATGCAGATGCAAAAACACATGAAGCATTCACTAAGGGTTTTATGGAAGAACTTGGTGAAACTCATTGTGACATAAACACAAACACTTTGCATGCACTGGAAGGAACCAACAGTGTTGTCACATTTGGAGGACATCCATCACCACATGGATGTGAGAAGGGAGTTATTGCTTCCACTAGAGGAGCCCTTGCATCTTTGCAGGGAGTTCCAAATATTTTTGCATGTGGGAACCAAGGCACAATTATAGAGCCCTATGTAGCATTTGTTGGGGATTGTGAGATGGAAGGGAAAGAGAAGGATCAGCATGGAGGGATGATGGTCATTCACCCATATCCATTTCAGAAACTTTCTACACAAGGGAAAGAGACTGCACTGTGCAAAGGAGAGAGGGACAAATCAGTCCACTCATACATGCAGTCTACTTCAAAGCATTTTTTCTCACTTTATGGGGGAATTCCACCTAGGAGGCCACTTTATTTAGAGTTTATGAGAGGCAACATACCATTTGATTCACCACTCATGGATTCCGGAGGGGTGGAGACACTAGAGGGATCCAACACAGTGCAGAAGGTTTTGGGAAAACTCAAGGAGGAGAGATATACTCTCTCATTTTCAGTATCACCCATCTTCATCAGTCTTACTGCGCTGATAGAGTTTGTTGCATGGTTGGAGGATAGCATCTTCATGATGGGGGATGGCTGCTCCAAGGATTTGGATGAACATAGGATTCTTCCTTTGAGGAAGGACCCTTTCATGCATTGGATTAGATGGAGGCCACTCATGCTTACATTGGCCAGGATCGGGAGATTCTTTGGAGGTGATAGTCTCTCATGGGAGGCTCATTTTCAGAGGTCCTTATTTCTATTTGAGCATGAGTAGCTACATGATGGCATGGCAGCAACTTGGAGGATGAATTTGGCATGAGGGGATGTCAAGGTAGCAGGAAGTAGTGTGATGGAGCACCATATTTTAGAATACCAGTGTTGTCTATGTGGAGGACTGATCCCGGATGGAGGGCTCAGCTTGGGTTGAGTATTCCCCAGGATCCTGATGCATGCATGATTTTTAATGACCAGGAGGGAGATGAATGATACAGAGTTTATGATATGGTCATCTAACACTATGGCATATTCTTCTTGGCTAGAGCTTCTAGTCTCAAGAAGAAATTATTGCATGCAGCATATGGGACTTCCTAGCTATCCACTTGGATGCATACTTTGCCTTGCTAGAGGAGCTCACTTGGGAGGGAATTCATCATGGAATATATCAGCATAGGGAGAGATGCATAGCCCATTTGATTATGGTGGAGAGGACCTCACAACCACTTCCCTACTCATTGGAGGTAGAGGGAAATTCTCAGTTGGGCCATTTCAGCTCAAGAGCTCAAGTACAAATTGAAGAAGGTATAATCTCACATTTTGTATTGTACTTTCCTTCCTTGTTTGAGCAGCATGATGAGTCAAGAAGAGTTTTTCCTTCTTGAATAATGTATAAGGATGTATTTGTAGACTTTTTTAGCAGAAGAATGGACTATTATTATGGTGGTTTGTGGAGGGAGCCACATGATCCTTGGTGTGCACCATTGGCACCAATTTATATTTTCATGTTCCTATCTTTTGAGATGTGTGTGGAAGCAAAAAAGTGGCTGGGAAAGCACTTTTTATGTATATTTTTTATGAAGGCAAGGGGCTCACTGCGTTGGTCCCATGAGAGGAGCAGTGACCCACTCTCTAATTGTCTTGTGACAGCTTGTTTTCATTGTATTATGCTACCTTGTATTGATGATTCTTATTTATTCACAGGGAGCACTATTTGGAGAGTGACTTATACGATGGGACAACCCATTGGGAGCAATATTCTCCCCATTACACATGTTCTATATTGCAGGAGATACCATGGGAAAACCATGATTGCCATACTATTACTTTTCTCTTCTTGTGGGGCAAACCAGTTGGAGAATTTGAAGAAGCATTTCATGGCTGAATATTTTGATGGGGTAGCTTGGGCCACTCTTGGAGGCCATACCATTTCAGCCCAAGGATAGAGGCAGCCCCATATGTACTACAGAAGGAGAGAAGAGCTTATTGGGATGAAGCAGCAAAACTATCCATTCAACCTCATTACATTGCACAGAACCGGGGGCAAGATTCCTATTTGGATGATAGCATGGATGAGGGGATCATTAGTAGGATTGTATTTTCCCATGCATGTCATCACTCCCACCTTGAGAAGGCCATGACACAACAAGGAGATTTCCACCTACACCTTCTATCTTTCCGTAAGGTGCACCATTCCGGTTTGCATACTTGGGAGGAGGCATTGGAGGACAGTTTTATTGCAGCATATCTTGAGCAGCGGTGGAGATTGTTAATGAGGAGGCCACAAGAGAAGAAAGGGGGGGGATTTTTGTTCTCTCTATGCATTTTCTTGGGGAGAAGAAACATGTGGGAGGGGAGTACTGTAATGTTCCCAATTTTGGCCTCAAGCTAAAATGGAACATTATAGTGGCATATTTTATTTTTTCTTAATAAAATGGGTAAGGAGACCCCTTAACCCCTTGGTGATAGAGAAATAACACTCCTTATAAGGAAGGAGGATAAATAAGCAGCTGAAATAAACACCTAATGGTGTGAACATGATGAGTATCACCTTGAGTTGGCCATTTTGACCAAGTCAATAGCGTTGCCTTAGAGGGTGGCTTGCTTTAGAAGACAACACAATTTTTGGAGGGAAAGCATTCAAAAGTGAATGGAAACCCTAATTATGGGACCTATGGTGAGAGAGAGTTCATTTTTTTTATAAGAAAGAATATAGCAGCTCATTTTTTCATGTTTTTTATTCAGAAATTTCGTAGTGAGGCCAAGGACTTGCACATCCGGGCTGTTTAGCAGGATTGCAGTGCTCTTGAGCATTGGGGGTGTTCTCGTGTGGGGATCCCCCACCTCTTCCTCATGGGAGGAGAGGATTTGAGCTGCATTTCCTCATTCTGGAATTTTCCCAAGCTCACTCCTTCAGTTGCAGTGTTATTTCTGTGGTAGGATGGTGTTGTGTTGCTAGGGTAGCAGCAGAGGAACTCATAGAGTCTTTCCTTACTTGATTTTTCAGTGGAGGAGTGATCTCTTCATTGGAGGAGTTGTAGAGAGGGATATTGGACCATATTTCAGATTTGTGGCATTAGGCCACTCATTCACCATCTCCCACTGCACAGTCACTTGGAGAAACTGCGTTATTCCATGAGGGCAGTGTTGAGGGAGATTCTTGTGCTCATCAGGAGGAGTGCTTTTGAGTAAAAATGGGATCAACCCCTTTTCCCTTGAGGGCATTATTAGAGGATGGAATCATCATTTCATATCATCCATAGCCTCATATTCATTTGGTTTCAGTTGTAGTGACATTTTGTTTATCACTTTGTATTTTATCCGGCATTTCTAGCAATCTCCCTGAGATTGGCTAGAAATCCCATATTGAGCCCATTTTCCTCTCTTGGGCCATTTTCTTGTACCTTTCAGCTACATTATCATTTTTTATGTATTCATCAGTTGCATCTCTCATATATACTGCGCAGTTACTGCTCTCCGACATTTTGTGCAGCAGTAGCATCTCATGTATTACACTACTTATTCACTGGAGGTTGGTTCTAAGAGCTTGAGGGCCTTGTTCCTCATGATATTTCTGTACAATATTGCTGATATATTAATATAATGTTAGCTGTGGCATTTACCCTCTCATGATACATTCAGATTTGCAGAGTTTCAGATTGATGTTTTTCATATTGATGTAGCTCACTCTTTGAGCTGATTTATGATGTACCTAGGGTGGGGAGATCTGTTTAACTCACCTAGATCTATTTGTTTCAGCTCTCTTTCTGTATTTAGACTCCATATTATATTTATAATAGGATCCCAGCACTATACATAATTTTATTTGCAAGTATTTCTTTATACAATGTTCCCATGGGAGGCATTGCAAAAATTCCTTGAAGGGAATTATTATCTTTTGACAAGTTCTATTGGCAGAGTCTGCTAGTGGGCCAAGTAGCTTCTGGATCTCACCCTTCCTTTTGAAGGTGACATATCCAGTAAATTCCCCTAACAGTCAATCTCTAAAATAGTTCAGTGTTGATTGTTAATACTCCTAGAGTTGGAAAAATGGAATATCTTAAGATATTCCTGATGGAGCAGAAAGTTCCCGATTTGGAACATTACATACCTCCCATGCTACACAATTCAAAAATATAGTCTAGTTGTAGTAACCGTAACTTGGTCAAGCTCTAGTAGTCAAGCAAGGCCTTGGGTGGGTTCCCAAGTTGCAAATTAAGTAAGGGTAGTTATGAGGGCATGTTATCTTATAGGGAGGGTCAAGGAATGCACATTAGGAATGAAAAGGCATGCTAACACATGCCACACAATATTAATGCATTTTGAAGAGTGTTAGGGAGTGTCAAGGCATATCAAGGGATACATAGGTCAAAATTCATGGAAAGGAACGAATAAGAGTGTGTGTCAGGGAGTGTCAGTGAATTCAAGTGTGCTAAGGATGAATTTTGTTAGGATAAGTTCATAATAGGATTTATAGGATGCAATCCTATGGTTGTTATATGGGGCTCAACATAGCAGTTTTAGACAAATGGAGATCACTTTGTGCTAGGCACAACATTTTTTTGACTTTAGCTATTTTTTTATATGAGATGTGGCACACTTTGGCTACATGCTCATGTTTTAAACTATTATAGATAATTTCATATTGTACATTTTTGTGTATAATGTTTGGGGCACTCGACTTGTGTTGGATTATATCTTGTGTGCCTTGTGCATCTTGTGGTTCTTGCAAACTCTTATTTAATGTTCTATTGTTTATATGAACTAAACATACATGTGAAATATTTCGTATGTAAGCTATGTTGCTTAGTTTTTTTATGGCCATGGCTAGATCATGTGATCCTTGTCTTGGTAACTAGTTAAGTGGGACAAGTTGAGCTTGGAAATGAGTGGCATAAGATGAGTTATAGGAAATTATTAGGTGAATAAGGCACAATCTACTTGTAGTAGGTGCAATTTTTCAAGTTGTTGTAGTTGAAACAAGCCAATATTGTCACATGAACTACAGTAGCCAGGGAATTTATTGGGTTCCCAAGTCGAGAAAAAATTGCAAAGGCTAGTTGTGAGGACATGAGTACCAAGGCGTGCTAAGGAATGATAAGATGTATCAGATAGTGTGAAGGCATGTCAAACATGCTAAGATGTGCCAAGTGATAAGTCATGCCAAGATGTGCAAGGGTGTGTCAATGCGTGCCAGGGCCTGTCAAGGAAACAAAAGGGAGAAAAAATTTAAACTACAAGTAGATGAACACATAAGGGGGTTAATAAGTCATCAATTTACCTTTTCCAAGAGGGGCATGCTAGGCACACCAACACTAGGAAAAAATAGGTTCCAAGTGCAAAGTCTTAGTGCATTATAAGTGCTAAGTCTTCCTTTGTTTCTTCTCATATACTTTCCAACAGTTGATCTCAAATAAATTTAATATTAAACCATGCCAAATAATACCGAGGCATGTCAACATATTCCATACATGCATGCTATGAAGTGGAAGGGCATGTTGAAGAGTGTTAAGGTGTGTTAGAGAGTGCTAATGCATGTTGAGGAGCGTTAAGGAGTACTAGGACAAAACATTAAGAGATCACTAGGTCAAAATTCATGGAAGTTAATGAATATGAGGAACGTGTGCTAGGGACTAGTGTTATTGAGTGCTAGTTTTCATGCCAAGGATGGAGTGACAAGGTATGCTAAGGATTGGTAAGGCATGCTAGGGAAAATCAAGGCAGATTAAGAAGTCTCAAAGTGTTCCTGGGAGTTCTAGGGTGTGCTAATTATATGTTCCAAATAGTGCTAAGATATGACAATACATGCCATGTGCTAAGGATGTGCAGGGTGTCAGGGTATGTCAATATGTGTCAAGGAGTCTCAAGGAAACAAAAGGAAGAACCAATAACAGGGTTAATAAGTCAGGACTTCATCTTTTTCAAAAGGGGCATGCTAGCCACACCAATAATAGGTCCCAATACATGCCAAGTGGCATTGTGTGCCCAAGTGCTAATGTATGTCGATGCATTCAACCAAGGTGTTCCAGGGCATGCTAGGGACTAAATGCATGTCAACACATGCTAGGAGAGTTCTATGTTGTGCTAGCGCATGCCACCGTGTACTTGGGCGTCAGTGTCATGAAAATATGTTCCAAGACATGTGTGGTGCTAATAAATGTTAGTGTGTGCCAAAGCATTAATTTAAGGTGTGCCTAGATTTTTGAGGAGTGTTAGGTCTTTCTCATTAATAGACTTGACAGAGCTTGATTATGTATTAAATATATATTTCCTACACACACTAGTGGGACTTTATCTAAAGGGAATTTTTTAGATAATAAACTTAATAGATATGAATCATGTGTTGACTCATAGGAAAACGTTATTCAACTAGTCATTACTTGAGGGAAATGAGCTGATGGCCTTCAACATATTATAAAAAATACTCCACAATAATTGTATTAATCTGTTATCTTTTGAAAAAAAATATATTAAAACAAACATAACTTCATCAAAAACTCATTGGAATGATCAATGGTGACGAACATTTTTTGACCGTCACCAAAAGTAACAAAAAGAGCATCGGTGAGGGTCATTAAAAGTTCGTCACTAGAAGTGTCACGAAAGAGAGAACTAGTGATGGGCCTTTAATGAACCTCACCAAAAGTGTCATTGAAAATGGCTTTGGTGATGGGACCTTAAAAGACCGTCACTATATACACTTACAACGACGTTTTTTTAAGGACCGTCACCATATGTGACATTGGTGATGGACCTTAAAGGTCCATCACAAGCATGAGCCTCACCAATGTCCCTTTTTTCTTGTAGTGTGATCATGATCATCTAACAAAACACAATTAGCATTGTATAACATCATCACAACACAAACATAAAATATACATCTCATGTGAAATAACTGCTATCACATACACATCTATCTGCAAGCTGCACATTAAATGAACATATCTAACATTACCTAACAATATATACATCATGATGATCACCAACATGTAAATTAAGTACAACTGCAACATGAACATAAAATACATGGAACATATATATATATATATATATATATATATATATATATGTATGTATATACATATATGTATGTATATACATATGTATGTATATACACATGTATGTATATATATATATATATATATATATATATATATATATATATATATATATATATATATATATATATATATATATATGTACGTATGTATGTATATACATACATACATATATATATATATATGTATGTATGTGTATATATATATGTATGTATGTATATATATGTATGTATATATATATATATATGTACATATATATATATATATATACATACATATATATATATGTACATATGTACATACATATATACACATGTACATACATATACATATATATACATATACATATATATATATATATATATATATATATATATATATATATATATATATATATATATATATATATATATGTATATACATATATAAATATATATGTATATACATATATAAATATATAAGTATATACATATATATTTATATATGTATATACATATATATTTATATATATATATAAATATATATGTATATACATATATAAATATATAAGTATATATATATATATATATATATATATATATATATATATATATGTAACTGAATAATGTCAAAAATATACAACTATAATATAAATGTCATATATCAGCTGGTGGTACATCATCAATAGCAGTACTAATCGAGGCCTACTCAGTCATTGGTGCAGCCTCGACAAGCTCAGATACATGATGATCATCACGTGCCTGCTGATCTGGTACCGATGCCTCATGCTGATCAAGATCAATTGTCAGCTGCTCATTGTGATGAATCGACATGGTCGATGGTCTAGCCTGCTCATGATCATTAGTACTTTTGGATGTTGCAAGCTGTTGACTCAACGTGGCCGATTGTCCAACATGCTCTCCATGATGACTACTGCTCGATGCTAGTGGAGGTTACTCATCTGGCACGGCGCGAGGTGAACGATGATCACTCCCCTGATAATGATCATCAAATGATGTGTCAACGCTACTCGTGGACTGTTGATCATGTGATGCATCTCAACCACGACTATAACGTGCAAGGGTCCTCCTCAGCCGCGTAACTAAGGTCGTAGCTCCTACAACATGCTGCATCAGGTTGTACATGTCACGCGGCATGCCTCTCCACATATGTACCATCCTACCATCGGCCTGTACGTCTCTCATAGTAGTGGGCCTGACTCTCGCCTCAACAATCAATGCACAGAGTTGGTCACCCAACTCCATCCTCAATCTGCTATCAAGCCTACCATGCCCAGAAAAAGGCGGTGTGGGCGCACCAGCAGGAGCAGGTCTCTCTACACTGGTCTCATGATGATCCCCGACATCTGGCATATCCTAATCATCATCAGGATCCACACCTGGATCATGTGGTGGCGTTGGCATGTCCTCACCATCAAAAGACCCAATGCCTACAAAATATATACAAGTACACAACAATAATTAGACAATTTCATTACAAAATTTAATAAAAACAAGTTAAAGAACATGTTAGAATAAATTAAAATAAAACAGTAATATTACCTCTATCATATGACATCTCATCATCTGTGAAGAGGATGTTGGCACACCCTCGCCAATCTAAACCAGCATAAGGACAGGGGACCATAACAAAGGGATGCTCTTCAACACTAGCTAGCAACTCTAGTGCATCGTGCGATATCCTCGCGGAAAACTCAATCTTTCCCCTCTTGGGAATCATTTGTCCCCACATGTGCATTCTTGCCTCCAACATCGGCCTACGAGGCTGCCGAACAAAAGTAAGCCTCTTCTCTGGAAACCTCTCAAAAAATTAAAAAAAAAAACTCTTAAGAAAAAAGGAAGTTGACCCTCCCTTGTGCATGAGCACGACATCTATCTAAGGTTGTATAGAACTACCGTAAAAAAATGGCAGACCACCTAACAAGTCATGGCTCATGTACTAAAGAATCAACATAATATAGAAGTGGGAAACTAATGTGTTTCCCGTTGTTGTTTTTGTGTGAAATAATTGAAATCAGAAGTGAGAGGCACCTCACCTCCTCACTACCAAATGCAGAAATACGTAACTGACCTCCAGAGACCCGAAAATCTAAAGGAGACAGTATATCTGCGCTAATGTATCTCTAGGAGTACACCAACTGACTCCCTGTTGCATAGCCAACTGTAACCTCTAGGAATGAGGTAAAATCCACCCCTCTCCTCGATAGCCCTATAATGAAATATATTTCCTCCTCAGTGGGCACATACCACTGGTTAGGACCAACCCGGAAATCCTGTAGTTGGGAATTCCACCTGCGGATAAGATCTCTCAAAAACAAACCATGGCCCTTTAGGGAAGTAGCCACCTCATAGAACTTGAGGAGGCCTACATGCCTTAGCATCCCCTGGGTAGCTGATGTAATAGGGCAAGGGTACACATCTCTCTCCCTCTCTCGTGCCTCCCACAAGCGAACCATGCTATATTGGTCTGCCCGTTGTTGTTGTTGTTCCCTCTCTTCTCTCCTTTCACGTCTTCGAATGATTGACATATTAAATACAATTTTTTTATTAAGTGATACATGTATTTAGGAATATATATAATTTTTTGGAAAACAAAAAAAAACAGTCGGTGCGCCACAAAAAATAGGCATGCACCAATACTAGTGTGTCTTTTCTTGTCGTGCCTCCGTGGCGGTGCACCAGAAAATCTTCAGCGCAACGAAGGAAGTGCACCTAAAAATTTTCAGCGCGCTACCCTCCTGGCATTGTTCTTAAGTCAACGGTGCAGTGATATAACAGACCACACCATTGACTAGGGACCATGTTGGGAGGGCGGTGCGTTGACCAAACTATACGCCCCGGGGTGTATAGTTCATTCAGCACAACGACCTCCTGACATCATTACATAGTCAACGGTGTGGTCCTTTACCAGACTGCACTGTTGACCATGTCAAAATGTCAAAATGTGGTGCACTGACAAAAATACCCACCCTGGGGTAGATATTTAAGTCAACGCACCACATTGTCGCTATTCCACAGGGTCAATGGTGCAGCTAGGTAACCGACCGCACCGCACTTTTTTTAAATTTTAAAATAGCATGGTGCGCCTTTCAGTAACACCCTGAAACCAGTGTGGATATTGTTAGCACCGATTACGGTGCAGCCTGTAAATTTATAGGCAGCACCGCGAATTGGTGCAAGCTGAACGGCTCGAGTGCACCGCACGACAAATTATTTTTTTTAAATGGTTAATTTTAAGGTAATTTACAGTTCTAATCCGCTAAAACGCTTAATTATGAAAAAACAAGAAAAATACCTATACATTTGGTCGTCGATGAGGCATATTGGTTGTAGAATTTGCAAAAGTAAATTTTCCCACCTGTTTTCAAAATTCAAAATGGAGATTGGTGGGAAATGCACAGCAGCAGTGCATGCAATGGTTGCAATGGGAGCATCGATGTCAGGGCAGCTCAGACAAGGATAAATTTCAACGGTGCTTGAGATCTCTAGAGAACTGAGAAAAGTGAAAAATGTGGTTTTTTGGCCGTAATTTTTTTTATTTGACCATGTTTTTGTGTGCGGGGTTTTATAGGTGCATCGGTGCGGTTTCTTAAGACCACACCGGGCGATTTCTGTTATGGCGCGGGGTTTTAGGATGCACCAGTGTGCAATCTTTGTAAAGAACCGGTGCACTATAGTAATAAGACACACCGGGCGAGATTTTACAAAGCGTACGGTGTCCGGTGTGCCAATGTTTTGTGCGCAGCGGTGCTTTCTCTTGTTGAACACATCGGTACAGTTTAGGATGATAAGCACACCGGACGAAAAAAAAAAAACTCAAAAACCTCCACCTGCCAACCTCCTCTAGTAACCTCCACTAGAAATGGATGTCTGGGGTATTTTTATAAGGGGTTCCTCAAAAACATCCGCTAGAGGGTCTTTTCCTAGTAGTGTGTCAGCCAATAATATCCCGCTCTCAATATTTTATTGGTTGTGGTCTTCCAATATAGGTGGACCCCACAATCTCCTTTGTGGAAGTCATTCACCACTTCCTTAGATTCTTCTTCAACCAAACAGTTCAGCAACACACCTCTGGGATCCTTCCAGTAAAGTGCATTTTCCAGTATGCAATACTTTGAAGCTTTGAGTTTCAAAGATCTACCTTGACTCTTAGTCTTGCCTATAGGAGGGTTTAGGTGTTGCAGAACATAAATAATATCATAATATTATGGAGATGACAAAAAGATATCGGATACCTGAATGAGATTCACTTCTTCTTCATTTTCGGACAAGGCTGAAATCAAGTTGATGTCAAGAGCATGAAGATTTGACTCAGCCATGAGCTTGGCTAAGCCTTGACCTTTGATCAGCTTGGTGGGTTTGATCTCAAGTTGATATTCCAGTAAAGTTTTTATCCATCTTCCTCTCCTACCTTATGGGTCTGTCTACATGAGAACTTCTTTCACAGCTACATTAGGTACATAGGCAAGAGTATATGAATGTAGTATGTAAACTCTAAAATCTTTTAGTGCTTTAACCAAAGCCAGAGCCTGTTTCTCTATGATGTTGTAGCGAAGGGCCACATCTCTGATATTGCGGCTGAAAAATGCAATTGGTAGCTCTATTTTATCCCTTTTCTGCATCAAGACTGCTGCCATGGTGTGCTCATAAGAAAATGAGAATATTAGGAAATCACTAGTATAATCAGGACTTATCAAAATCGGGGCAGTGGTCAATACAAACTTAACTGAATGAAAATATTTTTGGGCATCTTTAGACCACTTCACATCACTGTCTTTCTTCAACATATTTTTCAACTCTCTAAGATGCTCCGCTAAATTAGGAATGAATATACATAAAAAAATTCATCTTACCGTTGAATGCTTGTACTTCATTTTTGCTGCGAAGCAAATCAATCTGCTGAATTTCTTTAACACGAGAAGGGTCAATCCGAATCCCATCCTTGGAGATGATGTGACCAAGGAGTTTGCCCTCCTCCATGGAAAAAAGGCTTTTCTTTGGGTTGAGAGATATTCCGAACTTCCTGCATCCCTCGAAAAGAATTCTTAAATGGTGTAAATGTTCATCATCAGAATGTGAAAACATTTTCAAGTCATCTAAATAAACAACCAAGAAAACATCTTTTTCATTGGCAAATGTTATGTCCATGGCCCGCTGGAATGTGGCCCTTGCATTTTTCAAACCAAGTGGAATTTTTGCATATTTGAAGGTGCCCCAAGGTGTAGTAAATGTTGTATTGTCTTGATCATCCTCATGCACCAAAATTTGGTTGTACCCCGAATAGCCATCCAACAGTGACATTTGGGAAGAACCGAAAACTCTTTGAAGTATATGGTCCACCTTCAGAAGAGGGTAGTTGTCCTTGAGGGACACTTTGTTCAAGTTTATGAAATCTATGTAGAGCCAGATTTCTCCAGTATTTTTTCTCACTGGGACCAAATTTGAAATCCAATCAGAGAATCTGATCGAGACAATAATACCAGACTTGAAAAGTCTGTTTACCTCTTTTTCAATTGATGGCAGCAATCTGGGATTTATCCTTCTCAACTTTCGCTGAAATATTTTTTGATCATACTTGATCGGAATAGTGTGCTTAATGATGTTCTTGTAATACAACTTTAAATCTGCATATTATCATGCGAAAACATCATAAAATTTAGAAAGTAGTTTAACATATTCAGCCTTTACCTCGGGAGATAAGGACTTGGATAGTTTAACCATCCTTGGTTTTTCTATTTTCCCAATGTTTACATCTTCAACACCCTTTTCCATAGGCATCAAAGTAGGATTCCTTGCTACGTCATCTTGGTCAAACAATTCTTCCAAAGGTATGAGACCTTTTGGAATATTTTTTTCTTTCAATTATAGTATATCCATCTGAGTTGCTTCTATATCCTGGTCATCTTTATCAAAAATTTGATCTATAGAACAATTCTCAAATTCTTCTTCACCTTGGATAAAAAAAATTATGTTCTTATTGTCCCAAAAACTTTCCAATCTCGCAAGTTATCAGGAACGTGGGTCGGTGCTTCACATGAATCTCAAATTTTTTGTTTGAAAAGATGGGGATTTTAAAATTTCTTGCGGCTTTAGCTAATGAATCTGCCATGAGATTTTGATTCTTTGGCACCATCGTAAGTATACACTCCTGAAACATGTTCAAAATATCAAGTACAACATTACTATATTATCGCATTCGAGGATTATTAGCTTGATACTCACCTTTAACTTGCTTGATCGCAAGTTCTGAATCACCATACACAGCAATCCTTCTTGGACCCAATTTCTTCAAGATCTTTAGGCCAGTAATCAGTGCTTCATACTCGGCTTCATTGTTAGTGCAATCAAAAGCTAATTTATAAGATCACAATCTAACATTTGTAGGGACCTTATTTTGCTGATGAAAAGGGTTGCGGAACCAGATTCCAATGCCTGCCCTATATTTTTCTAGGGCACCATCAAATTCCATGGACCATAGACCATTCTCATCCTCCAAATGTTGAAACTCTGATTTGTTTTGGCTCAATTTTTTGAACTATCTCTTCATGCTTTTCCGGGCTTTCTTCCATTTTATCCAATGGTTGTTGTGAATCTTTCACTACTTCCTTTGATTATTGTTCTGAATTTTTCAATGCTTCCTATGATTGTTGTTCTAATGAGCTAGGAAGATTTACCTTTTCTTTTGCTATAACTTCTCTAATACAATTATGGATCTCTAGAACATCTTCTACATCTACTAGCTGGCTATCTACATTATTTAAGTCGCTATCATTAAAAAAAATGAATGACTCTAAATATGTATGTACAACATTTATCGGATGATTGTTAGGCTTTTCTTTGCTTGTGATCATATATTTCATCTTAGTTTCATGGTACAATTTTCTCAATTGCCCGAAAATAGGGATAGTTGCATAAGAAAAGTCTAATTGCAATGTGCCTTGTAATTTCCCCCCCCAGGATCTTAATAGCAGCATGCCAAAGCGTGGCAGTATGTCAGCTACCACCACATCCATTAGAACATTCTTTGTTGGAATCTTCTCTAGGGAGACTACCAAAGATTTAATAAGGCCAATACAATGGCCTCTACCTGAATCGAAGGAGTATAAGTCATGGTATGTACAAGTGATGTCAAGGCCCAACTTCTCCATTATGAATTTTGGAATTAGATTGTGGGAGGCTCCAGAGTCTAACATGGAATTACGTAAAATTCACTATTGGATTCTTAGACTCAAGTAAAAAGGAGGGACCTCGCTAGCTTCTAATTGACTGTCAATAGCAGGACTAAAAACGAGTTCGAGTTGATCATCTTCGACATTTACCATGTCGGATAAAGGATCTAATTTAAACATATTGGCAACATGGGACTTATACTGGTTATTTTTAACAAGCTTGGTTAAAGGAATAGACACTTTTAACTTTGAAATTTATGTTTCTAGACTGAAGGGAGTAGTTTTTTCTACTTCTTTAATGACGATGTCTCATTGTCCAGCATGGTCCTTTGTTGGAATCTCTTTCTTCTGATTTTCCTTTTCCTTATTTGTTGAACTTGTGGATGGTTGATTTACCTTGTTCATATTTTTGATCACAGGCTCTTTTCCCTTACTCTGATTGCTCGAAGGATTCTGCCTTGTTTGAGTGTCTTTATTCTAATATTCTCTCTTCTGAATGTGATTAACTGGCACATCTCTGCTCCTCAATGGCATCTTCCTATTTTGTGAACTAAGTGCATTCAAATACCCCAGCTGGTAATCATCTGATTCAGTCTCTAATGCATGATCATTAGCATGGATAAAATCTTCATCTTTAGGCTAATATTTTTTTTCAAAATACTCCCCATCTTTAGTCAAAAACAATTGTGTCTTAATATTCTTCTTCTCATTGAGCATAGTTTTGTTGCAAGGGTGTCCTGATTTATTGTTGTTGCTGTGGTGGTTATTCAAGAGCTCGTTGTTCTCTCTGCTTGATCCTTAACTGAGGTTGTTGTTGACCTCTATAGCTAGGATTTCTAACTTCATGTTTGTTGGAAATGTTGTCATTGATGGCAAAGTAGATGACAAAGGAGGAGCACCTGAAACATCAGCCAAGGAGCAGAGGAAGAAAACGAGAGGTAGCAGAGATAGCAAAAAGATAAGTAAGGAGAAGCATCAGTCAAAGAAGTAGCAGAGGTAGCAAAGAAGCAAACGAAGGAAGCAAAGGAGACAGGCAGAGGTAGAGGCAGTGAATATAGAGGCAGAACCACGATCAGAGGCAGAGGCAGCGGCAAAGCCGTTATCATGGAAATAGAGGCAGAAAAGACAGAGACAGACAAAGGAGGCAGCAAAGAAGAAGATTGTTGAAATGTAATAGTCAAAACAGCAGAATCAGCGAAAGAAGCAACAACAGAGACAGAGAAAGAAGCACAGCGAAGGAAAAGGCAGAGGCAGAGGCAGTGAACATAGTCGCGTTTTTTCTATGGAATGGAACCATGTGCAAACATACATAATATTCCGGGAATCATACAACCCAAATGGCAAGTATATATACTTATACAAACAAATTCAAAGAATCGCCTAACCCCACTAGAAGATACACTAAAGATCAGAGCAGCAAAGGATACATATATATAATTTCGGGAATCATAACCCAAGCGGCAATGTATGTATATATAAAACCTTATTCTGGGAATCATTACCCAGCTGGGCATTATATATATATATATATATATATATATATATATATATATATATATATATATATATATATATATATATATATATATATATAAATTCCGAAATCGCCTACCCCACTCCGGAGGATACCTAAAGCTGGAATACATACATATATATATATATATATATATATATATATATATATATATGTGTGACAATACATATATATGTACGTATTACATTGTCTTATAGTTTCTTACAAAGGTCCAAATTTTATATAATTTAATTCATATATAATTTTATAATAATCTGCGACGATAGGGACCTTCAATCGCATCGGAGATTATAAGGGCAGTGGAACATATAAACAGAAAATTGCGATTGCGATGAAATCCGGACCCGATGGGTATATAAACTACAATTTATATATACCTTGAGTTTCGTTGAAAAGTGACTAATCGCATCGGAAAAAGGTGGAATATCGGAACATGCTACAAAGGGTTGTGATTGCGATTGAAGCCCGGACCCGATGGGCTTATAAACCATGAGTAACAAGTATTTGAAGTCCGGCCTAATCGCATCGGAGCATGTCAATAAAAGATTGCAATTGCGATTGAGTTCCGGACCCGATGGGTCTATAACTTATGACTTTATATGTTTGAGTTACAGCCTAATCACATCAGCACTGGTCAATCGCATCGGAGTGAAAATGTGGCAGCAGAGCATGACAATGCAATTTGCGATTGCGATTAATCACAATCGGAAGTAATCAAAGAGTGATACATCACATTGGAGCAACTCAATGGAAGTCATGATTGTGATTAATCGCAATCGGAAACATTTGCAAGGAGTTTCATCGCATCGGAGAAGGAGTCATTGCATCACATCGAATCGGAGGCAGCTCATCGCATTGGCGGATAGTCAAAGATCGGCAAGTGGGCCCGAAAGGTTGTTTCCTATGTTAAATAGGTCTATTATTATATCACCAGAAGTTACATAAGAAAGGGTTCATATACATTAAAGTGCAAAGAAAGGAGTTTAATTAACATAACACATTGAAGAGAAGGCGACATTATTAAAGCACTATATTATAAAAGGACCATGGATATGGTACGCGTTGGTTGAAACTGCCCAGCAGTTATATTAAAAGGGGGCGCTGTTAGATATATAAAACGATTGTTATGACTGTATTGAAATATTCCACGTGGCCTGTGGACCCATGGGCCTCAGCTTAAGGTGGAGGGCGATTGTTAATGTAAAATGATTGCGATGTGTGCAATCACATCAGGCCATAAAACAAAGGCCGTGATGTATGTATGTTCCGCTTGCGGAACTCGCTACATCAACAAGACACTTTTTATGTACAGAGTGTTGGAATTTGTCCATAATTACAGTCAACAGTTTCATATATCTATATAAAGCGCTGATATAAAAATTAAAAAAAATGCAGTTCATAAATTCAGGAGTTACGCAGCAGCCATAAACAGAAAGGCATACAGAGGAGAGAAAGAGACAAACACAGTCAAAGAAAAGACAAATGTGCAGCGATCCAAAAGGTTGTATGAGTGAGCTGGAGCTCTCATTGTAATTAAATGTAATATTTTAATTGGTTTATATTTTTTGTGATGCATTGGCAAGTCTTCGGAGGAAAACAAAGCTCCCACTGTAATATTGAAATTAATGCATGTTGTTATATTTTCTGAATGAGTGGATAAAAGAGATGAGAAGGCAAAAGGCAAAGAGACATGGCTGTCCATTTCAAAGTCCCAGTAGAATACAAACAGCCATGAAGCTAGTTTGTATAAAATAGGATAATATCCAAGGGGAGAAGGTTGACGAAAACAGAATGAGAGAAGAAGAGAGTGTGCAGCAGAATTAAAGATATTTGAAGAGAATAAGCAAGCTGCAAGGGGTCAGAGAGTGTGAATATAGAGAATGCAGAGTATGAAGAATTGAGGAGAAAATATAAGAAGAAGGAGGAGCTGAGCAGAGGAGAAGAAGGGGATGAGCAAAGATGATGCAGGTCTGATATGAGAATTGATGAACAGCAGATAAGATGGTACAGAACAAAGCTGATTTCCAAGGTAAATCAGCAAGTGTGTTTCTTTTGAAAGAGTAAGGAAGTTGGAGCTTCCCTATCAAGTTGTAGCTTGATAGATGTCAGTTGTAGCTAACTGAGGTATGAGCCTCCTGTAGGTTGGTGCCTGCAGAAAATTGATGGGAGTTGGAGCTTCCTTGCAAGTTGTAGCTTGCAGAATTGAGGTTGGTGCCTCCTGTAGGTCGGTGCCTGTAGAAAAACAGTGGTGAGAGGGAGTTGAGCTTCTTTTCAATTTTCTTTCACAACAATAATAAGATGTGGTTTTCTCCCTTTATGGGTTTCCACTTATATCTGGTGTCTATGTGCATGATCTCTATGTGTTGATATGGTATATCTATTCTACTAATACTTGCTACTAACATATTAAGACTGCTGGTACATTATCTAATCTGCTTATTAATTGCTGCTCACAAATAAAGATTTCTCACACATTATCTTGATCATGAAATGAAGGTGTTAATAAAGTGTAATAAGTTTTAAGGGAAAAGTTTTAAAAGACCATGAATGTGTTAAAATGATTCACCCCCCCCCCCCCTCTCAGTTTAACTAAGGGTTCAACAATTGGTATCGAAGCCAAGTTCCTTTGGTGCAAGCCTAATAGCTTAAAGGAGATCTGGTTAAGTCATGGACTATCAAAATGTACCTGTGTTAAGTACGACAAACTTTCTTGAATGGAGAGATAAGGTTAAAACAGGATTATTGGCTTATGAACCTAAAGTATGGAAGCTTGTATGTGATGGTTACTGCACAGACTCCCCCACGATGAAAGAAAAACAGAAGAATGCCAAGGCAAAATGTGTGATATATAACAGTCTTCATAACAAGGACCTTGAGTTGATAATGGATTTAACCTCTTCAAAAGAAATCTGGGATAGATTTCACTTCATGCATGGAGTAAACACTAAGGACTGCACTCTCAAGAAGGATAAGAGAATTAAGAAGAAGAAAAATTCATGTCAACAGGAAAATATTCAATCAAATGAAGTACCTGCTAGTGTGAATGGAGATAAGAACCATGAAGAAATTGCAGCTGAAGAAAAAGCCAAACTTGACACAGCCTTGACTGAAATAGGAAGATTGAAGCATGAAAACAAAGACCTGAAGACATTGGTGCAAATTTGTGATGAGAAAAAGTATGAAGATAAGAAAGAGATTTTTAGCCTAAAGACTCAACTTGAAGAAGCACGGAAAGTAGAAGATACTCTACTGCAAAAAATGAGAGAGAAAAACCTGGAATGTGAAAAATTGGAAGAAGAAGTAGTGAGCCTAAGAAAGAAATTAGAAAAGGCCCAAAGAGACTTATTAATGAATACTCCTCAAATGAAAATCTCTGAACAACTGGACCAAATTCTAAATGCTCAAAGGTCTCCTCTCATAAAGGCTGGGATAGGATATGAAGGAGAAACCAATACGTCCAAGGCAGAAGATACCAAGAAAATCATTTTTGTAAAAGCTATAAAGAACATTGAAACAACTCAGCAAATTCCTACAGAAGCTGAAGCCAACAAGAACATGAGTTGCAGAGAAACAAATAGAATCAAGCAGCAACATGAAATAACAGAGAATGAGAAGATGAAATAATCAACTGCTAAAGGCTCATATGCTCCTAAGGATGAATTGAACAAATTCAGAAGATGTCAAAGTAGGTTCTTTCCTCCTATGAAAAATAGCACATGTTTCTCTTGTCATAAACCAGGACATAATGCTACATATTTACATACAAGGAGGAGTAATTCAAACCAGCAAAAGATGCAAACAGCGAAGAGAGGAACCCCTCAAGCAAGAAAATGGACAAGACAATCTTTCACCAAGTACACAAATCATTTCCATGGCTATTGTTATGCATGCAATAATTTTGGACATAAAATTGTTGATTGTAAAATGTATTCAAGAAGAGGAAAAAAATATTATACATCAGCTCAAATGCACCTTGGTCAAATAAGATGCTATGTATGCCTCAAGCGTGGTCACAAAGCAAAATACTATAAACTGCCATATATATTAAAGAACTCCAGACAGATGATGAAATCCAATCCAATCAAACAAAACTATGAATCGGAAAGGAGTGCAGACATTATGATGAACCCCAATAGAGTATGGAAAGAAAAGAGAAAGGGGGAGCCTGTTACCTCAATAACATAATGAATCCATCATAGGCTCAGGGGGAGCTGCTCTAGGAAACAAATAAAATATCCAACTAGTGATAAATATGAAGCAACATCCCAGGGGGAGAGCAGTTCATATGTAGTCCCCACAAAAAGTAGTCTAAGAAGAGCTCCATGAAATGAGAACAGCTATGAGATCAGGAAGTGAAAGTAAATTCCTCTAACAGAGAACTATAGAGGAAGAAGATTATCTAATGTTTTAATTAGCTGATAGATTGATGAAAGAAGAGAAGGCAACAAGAAGGCATGGTAATAGAAAGAAAACATTAGCACCCTAAATGATGATCACATTGTGCATCATATTGCTAGAATTGACAATGAATCACATTAAGAAGGATGAGTAAGAAAAGTGCCTATCATCAATTCATTACATCTTTCAAAAGGTCCAATTTGGGAAATGCAGTTAAGTGAGTAATAAATCTTTGAGTAATCAGCCCATGAAGATTCACAAAAAAAAAAAAATTGAAGATGTCTTCCTGAAAATCTTTATGTTAGAACAATTGAACTGAATATAATGCAGCAATGATTCTAGAGCAGCCCTAGGAAGGAACATGCAACGGCTTTCTTCAGAACAGAAGGAAGAAAAAAAAAATGGTAAATAATGCCAAGATCAAACTCAATATATTGATGATTGTTGGTGTGAAATGTGGAAAAATCAATAATAGAATTTATGAAGGATGCATCAATTATGGGTTAATGTGCAAGCTGAATTGAAATCTCTGCATGGTTTATCAAAGTAATATCAATTGGTGTTTAGGTACAAGCAGCATGCCTATCAATAGAATATCAAGTGTTGTCATAGAACAGTAGTATGATACAGGTCCTCGGGATCAAAGGACTATGGCAAGAATGCATCAAGGTAAAATTTCCAGGGTTATCTGCATTCAGCATGAAAAGGGCAGTAGCAGTGCTAAAAGATCAGTATCTAATTTACACTTGAAGTAGTATATTGAGCACCAAAGAAATATTTTTTTCTATATATAATTTTATGCCTTCCTGAACTTGGTACATGTATATCTTCAAGGCCTCTTTTAAAGATCAGTTACAAAACTGTGTGAAGTTTGTTTGCTGAGTTTTCAATTAAACATCTTGAATATGTTATTATGGAAGATCATCCTGATAGAACAGTCAAAGTATCTTAAGAATAAAGGACTAGTTGCGATTACCATCTAAAGCTCAAAAGTTTTTTTTAAATCCTACTTCAACACAAAGGATTTGCAGGTATTTCACCATTGAAAAGAGGTTGATCACTGACATACATACCCCCTTATGTCATAAAGAAAAGTGCTTGGTTGATAAGTAATACTAAACAATAAATTGAATGTATCTAGTCTCAAGGGTTGTTTTTGAATGTACATTGTCCAAGCAAGTAAAGGCATTTGATCTCTTAGATCAAATTTTGGTTAATTCATTGATCACATCTGTAACAAGGACCTGCAACTATTTAGTGTAATATTATTATCAACATCCTAGCTCAAATCATCACCAACAGGCAAGAAAGGTGTACCACAGCAATAAAAGATATATTGGCATCATTATCATAATTGAACAATTTATATTCAAGTTCAAATAATCCCCAAAAGTGTTCTCTCAACAACTCTTTTACACCAGTTTGGAGTAGCAGGGTACAAATTCAGAAGAAGAAGATCTAAACACAAATCAGAGAGAAGAAATGCAAACACAGAATCTACACTGAGAAATGTGCAACCCTTTGCCATTGATGTCAAAGGGGGAGGAAAAGCAGGTAATAGAAGAAAGGGTCTTCTAAAAGAAGCTAGGCAGAGGAAGACTTGGAGAAAGCATTGGATTATCGGTGGATGTGTTGCCATCAATGCCAAAGGGGGAGACTGTTGGAAATGTTGTCATTGATGGCAAAGTAGATGACAAAGGAGGAGCACCTGAAACATCAGCCAAGGAGCAGAGGAAGAAAAAAGAGAGGTAGCAGAGACAGCAAAAAGATAAGTAAGGAGAAGCATCAGTCAAAGAAGTAGCAGAGGCAGTAAAGATGCAAACAAAGGAAGAAAAGGAGACAAGCAGAGGCAGAGGCAGCGAATATAGAGGCAGAACCGCGATCAGAGGCAGAGGCAGAGGCAGAGCCGTTATCATGGCAATGGAGGCAAAAAAGACAGAGACAGACAAAGGAGGCAGCAAAGAAGAAGACTGTTGAAATGTAATAGTCAAAACAGCAGAAGCAGCGAAAGAAGCAACGGCAGAGATAGAGAAAGAAGCACAGCGAAGGCAGAGGCAGAGGCAGAGGCAGCGAACATAGACGCGTTTTTTCTATGGAATGGAACCATGTGCAAACATACATAATATTTCGGGAATCATACAACCCAAATGGCAAGTATATATACTTATACAAAAAAATTCCGAGAATCGCCTAACCCCACTGGAAGATACACTAAAGATCAGAGCAGCAAAGGATACATATATATAATTCCGGGAATCATAACCCAAGCGGAAATGTATGTATATATAAAAACTTATTCCGGGAATCATTACCCAGCCGGGCGTTATATATATATATATATATATATAAATAAATTCTGAGAATCGCCTACCCCGCTGGAGGATACTCTAAAGCTGGAACATAAAAGCATATATATATATATATGCAGCACAATACATATATATGCAGCGCATTACATATTTCACAAAGGTCCAAATTTTATATAATTTAATTCATATGTAGCACTTTATGATCAAAGAATCAAAGTATTATAAGGTGGGACCCTTTCCCAATTGCATCGGAGATTATAAGGGCAGCGGAACATATAAACAGAAAATAGCGATTGCGATGAAGTCCGGACCCGATGGGTATATAAACTACAATTTATATATACCTTGAGTTCCGGTGAACAGTGACTGATCACATCGGAAAAAGGTGGAATATCGGAACATGCTACAAAGGGTTGCGATTGCGATTGAAGCCCGGACCCGATGGGCTTATAAACCATGAGTAACAAGTATTTGAAGTCCAGCCTAATCACATCGGAGCATGACAATAAAGGATTGCGATTGCGATTGAGTTCCGGACCCGATGGGTCTATAAGTTATGACTTTATATGTTTGAGTTACGGTCTAATCGCATCGACACTGGTCAATCGCATCGGAGTGAAAGTGTGGCAGCGGAGCATGACAATGCATTTTGTGATTGTGATTAATCGCAATCGGAAGTATCAAAGAGTGATACATCGCATCAGAGCAACTCAATGGAAGTCGCGATTGCGATTAATCGCAATCGGAAACATTTGCAAGGAGTTTCATCGCATCGGAGAAGGAGTCAACACATCGCATCGAATTGGAGGCATCTCATCGCATCGACGGATAGTCAAAGATCGGCAAGTGGACCCGAAAGGTTGTTTCCTATGTTAAATAGGTCTATTATTATATCGCTGGAAGTTACATAAGAAAGGGTTTATATACATTAAAGTGCAAAGAAAGGATTTTAATTATCATAATACATTGAAGAGAGGGCGACATTATTAAAGCACTGTATTATAAAAGGACCATGGATATGATACGCGTTGGTTGAAACTGCCCAGCAGTTATATTAAAAAGGGGCGCTGTTAGATATATAAAATGATTGTTACGACTGTATTGAAATATGTCGTGTGGTCTGTGGACCCATGGGCCTCAGTTTAAGGTGGAGGGCGATTGTTAATGTAAAACGATTGCGATGTGTGCAATCGCATTAGGCCATAAAACAAAGGTCGTGATGTATGTATGTTCTGCTTGCGGAACTCGCCACATCAACAAGACACTTGCTATGTACAGAGCGTTGGAATTTGTCCAGAATTATAGTCAGCAGTTTCATATATATATATAAAGCGCTAATATAAAAAAATTTTAAAAAAATGCAGTTCATAAATTCAGGAGTTACGCAGCAGCCATAAACAAAAAGGCATACAAAGGAGAGAAAGAGACAAACACAGTCAAAGAAAAGACAAATGCGCAGCGATCCAAAAGGTTGTATGAGTGAGCTGGAGCTCTCATTGTAATTAAATGTAATATTTTAATTGGTTTATATTGTTTGTGATGCATTGGCAAGTCTCCGGAGGAAAACAAAGCTCCCACTGTAATATTGAAATTAATGCATGTTGTTATATTTTTTGAATGAGCGGATAAAAGAGATGAAAAGGCAAAATGCAAAGGTACATGGCTGTCCATTTCGAATTCCCAGTAGAATACAAACAACCATGAAGCTAGTTTGTATAAAATAGGATAATATCCAAGGGGATAAGGTTGACGAAAACAGAATGAGAGAAGAAGAGAGTGTGCAGCAGAATTAAAGAGAGTTGAAGAGAATAAGCAAGATGCAAGAGGTCAGAGAGTGTGAATATAGAGAATTCAGAGTATGAAGAATTGAGGAGAAAAGACAAGAAGAAGGAGGAGTTTAGCAGAGAAGAAGAAGGGGCTGAGCAGAGATGATGCAGGTATGATATGAGAATTGATGAACAGCAGAGAAGATGGTACAGAACAGAGCTGATATCCAAGGTAAATCAGCAAGTGTGTTTCTTTTGAAAGAGTAAGGAAGTTGGAGCTTCCCTATCAAGTTGTAGCTTGATAGATGTTAGTTGTAGCTGACTGAGGTAGGAGCCTCCTGTAGGTTGGTGCCTGCAGAAACTTGATGGGAGTTGGAGCTTCCTTGCAAGTTGTAGCTTGCAGAATTGAGGTTGGTGCCTCCTGTAGGTCGGTGCCTATAGAAAAACAGTGGTGAGAGGGATTTGGATATTGCATTTGCATCACAACAATAATAAGATGTGGTTTTCTCCCTTTATGGGTTTCCACTTATATCTGGTGTCTATGTGCATGATGTCTATGTGTTGATATGGTATATCTATTCTACTAATACTTGCTGCTAACATATTAAGACTCCTGGTACATTATCTAATCTGCTTATTAATTGCTGCTCACAAATAAAGATTGCTCACACATTATTTTGATCATGAAATGAAGGTGTTAATAAAGTGTAATAAGTTTTAAGGGAAAAGTTTTAAAAGACCATGAATGTGTTAAAATGATTCACCCTCCCCCCCTCTCAGTTTCACTAAGGGTTCAAGAAGGTTGTATCTCCATGATGGACATCCTGTCAACCCTCTGTTAAATATTTATTATCAATGTATCCATATTAGCATCGGAAGATGAGGTGGATGGTTCATATTTAATAGTAACTCTTCTCTCGTTCCTAGCTCTAGCTCTCTTCATCAGCATATTTGCTTCAACATTGATTGTGTTCTTTTGCATATCCTCCAGTGTAGCTGGATTTCTTTCCCTTAATTGGTAAGCCATGTCAGGATCAAATGCATCTGGATAATGTATGAGAGCTAATCCTGGAGGAGGCTTGATCTCAACGGGAATTTCACTGTAAAGCCTATTAAAGAGAGTATTGAAATCGTGTACTGATTCATTAAGATTTCTTTTAATTTTCTCATACTCAGTAAGAAACTGTTAGTGATTTTTCTTTACCTTCCACCAAGCTATAAAAAAATAAATGAGCTGGTCTGTAGTGGAAATGGAATTAGTAGTCAGAGACCTAAACCAAACTTTGACATCTCCAGAGAAGCTCTGGGCTATAATCCTCATTTTTGCATTGTCGGCATCAACTTCCTCCAAATCTATGAATTCAATGACCTTAATAATATGTTTTCTTGCAAATATGGTAGAGTTTTCATCAAACAAGGGGAGTCTTTGACCATAACCCTAAGGTAAGTCATTCAATTAGGCTGGCAAGATAAGTGGGTCAAATATTTCCATGATTCCTATTGAGTGAAATGTTGGATTGACATTATGAGGGATTGGCTGAATAGGTAACGGAACAGAAGTTGTAGGTACTGAAATAGTAGGTATGAATGATGAGGTCGAAGGTGTGAATGAAAAAACTACAATTGATTTAGTTTGAGGTTGATTAGAGACAAATATTTCCTCTTGATGGTAAAATTGGATCCAATATTTGATGTTAAGGTCATATTCGGGCTTAATCTCTTCGAAAAACCAATCTTTCAAAGGACTAGGATCTAATTCAGACAATGACTTGACCTCAGATAGTCTTAAAGGATCGAATACTATGTCGGATAAAGAGGTTTCAGACTTGGATTTAAACAATGACAATTCAAATTTCAGATCATACAGTATATCTTCAAGAGAAAGTAGTTTAGCAGGTAGAGAAACTGATCTTACCAATAGAACTGGTCCTGACTGAATGTTTGTAGTTTGATATCTATGCCTTCAAAAAATATTCTCTGAATCATCTACTGGATCGATTGGATCAAAATCGAGATTTGCTCTGGTATACCTTCTCAAATCCAACTCTACAATCTTATCACTACAATTATCGAATCAGCCTTTCTGAAACTTAACCCTATAATCAAAAGGATCCAAAATTTCTTGTCGTACACCCAGGGAAAATAAGTATTTTTTTCCCCCACAACGGCGCAAGTATGTTATCACTCCGCCAGATTTCTAAGGCTGAAGAAGAAATCCCAACAGAGGTATCCACAGATAAATCTTTTGGCTTGGTATTTAGCCCTACCAAATTGGAGAGGGCTCTCTCTACAAGGTCACAGCCAAGAGGGATGGATAAATTAGGGTTTTATGCTAGGTATGAATTTAGGGGTTTTGATTTGATTTGATTGGGTTGTTGGATGAGGATATTAGGTCAAAGATGCTAGGTCAAGGAAATTAGGATTAGGGTTGGAGAGATTCAATGGGACAAGGTAGGTAGAAATTATAGAACATTATGGTTCTTGAGATGGAATGATTCAGACATGTGAGGAGCTAGGAAGAGCATGAAATATGAATTCTTCCTAAACTGAGAGAAAGATGAACAGACTATGAAAACTTTCCCAAAACAGAGCTTGTGAGATGAATTCGGTTTCTCTAACTTCAAAGTGATCATACAATAGAAATGAAATGGAAAATGGACCAAAAATACATTCATACAAATGAAACAAGAGAAGAAACAATGCTAGACAACCATACCACAAGTATCCCAAAGAAACAGTTGCAACACTTTTATTAAGCTCCTGCTAAAATTATTACAATAGAGTTTATGATCAATATGCCAACATCCAACTGATTCCAACCTATGAAATGACTGAAATATTACATGATATAGCCCTCAAACAAACTCCTCCCAACCTGAGGGGTCAAATCCATGAGAGGAGTAGTTCCACCAAAAACTGAGCTGAATACCTAGAGTGTAGGGTGGTCAAACTAACTCATCCCTCACTTTTTGCAAATTGATTCATTACACCTCATCATGAGTTTTCATCTAATGTGTTTACCCTAGGTAACAGTAAAAAAATGATATTTACATTTACCTCCATCAGTTACATAAGTAAAATCATCATTTCCTAAAGTGAAAATCAAAATTGCAGTGAAAACTGAGAAAAATCATAAATTTGTCAAGGGTGTAATTTTTGTGCTCGGAGCACTGCGCCATGTTGCAGGCCACTTTTGAAGACCTTCCCAGTGCCCAAATTGGATTCACGATAGATTATTGGAAATCCTATCCAGTCTAATTTCCAGATATGTCTTTATTTTTCTGAATGGATTTTATTTTCCTTGTCAAAAAGTGATTCTATCACAGCTGGTCAAGGGCACAATGTACAGGCAAAAAAGGAGGCATAACATTGATTTTTTGTGTTTTTTCTAACCTTTTCACCTACCATTTGTCCAAACTAAGCCTAAAAAAAAAAAATTCTAGAATTTATTTTTCATTTTTCATCTGTTAGTGGTCTTCTTTTGGCCAAAAAGTGCCTCAAACAAGGGTGATGCGCCCTTGACAATCCAAATGTCACAAGACTGTCTAGGATTGTTGAAAAACACAAAAACTTCAAAATTTGACCCCAAAAATTCTCAAAATTTGGTAATTGGATACTAATTATGTGGTTAGGCATGGAGTGAGGTTTCATCTAATATGTCAAGCCTCCTTTCCTCTTCTTGCGTGGTCAAGGCTTCAATTTTTGCATTGGCTCTTTTAAGCTTGGCCCTTGCAATTTTGTCTCTTTTGGCATAGTGCTTGGACTTCTTTCTCAATATATCATTATCTCTATTTTCCTTCTCCAGAAGATTCTCTAGGTGTTGATTAGCTCTATCAAGTCATTTCTTCTGGTTCTCATTGATTACCACAGCAAATTGTTCATTCAAAGTGATTTGATTAGCAAGCTTAGCCTCCTTTTACATTTCTAGTTCTAGAGCTCTCTTCAACCCTCTAGTCCTAGGCCTTCTCCTTGGAACTTGTTCTTCTGCCTCGTTTGTCACACTATATGTTTCTAGTGTCTCTTCAAGCAAGACTTTGGCTTTTCCTGCCTCTCTTTAAGCTTTAATGAATTTAACCTCATCAATGACATGTTCTGTTTTCAGATACTGGTTCTCCTGCTCAAGAAATTCAATGACAAATTTAGACCTTTCAAGATTATTTTGTAGCTCCTTGATATTGGCTTCTTTCTCCTTGATGACTGTGCTATTCATCTCATCATCATCATGCTCATATAGGCCAACAAGATCAAAATCTTGTTCTGTCTCATGGAGGTCCTCCTCCTAGTGTCTGAGCTCTGCCTGAATCTCTGCCTTTGTCATCTTTTTCTTATTTTTGTCTACCTGCTTTTTTGATGTAGAAGGCAAGGACCCCTTCCACTATGTGTGGAGAAAACACATGCCTGTGACCTCTCTGGTATGTTTTTTCCAATGGCTCTATCTCAACCACATTAACCTTCTTAGGCTCACTGTTCTCAGCTCTGTTATGTGACCCAGTCTCAATGTGAAATGGAGATGATGATGGTGAAATGGGTGAAGGAGACTGATTTGATGATGATGCATGAAATGTGGGATGAGATGGAGGAATGAATGTGGAAGGATGAGATGATGAAGGCAGATCTTGGGCATGTTGAATAGGTGCAGCAGTGAATATGTCATTAGGTATGAAAGTACTCCATGAAATTTCCAATTGTTCGAGGTGATGAAGGACTATGATTTTGATGAGGGAATGGTGAAAAAGACTATTCATTTGGTGCTCAGATTCTCTCCTTTGGATAATATATTCCATCTTGTCAATGCTCCAGAAGAGTTAATAAGGTGTGTTGAGCATCGTGACTCTTGTGAAGTGCATGAGTAACCAGATATGATAAGTGTAAAGTCTAGAGAACCTACCTTTACAGGAAAAGTATGCATATCTCTCCGGGAGGTAAGAGAAAGGAAACTTCCCCTTTCTTTCATTCTTGTACCTAGGTTTGATGTATGGCTCAAAGTAATTCTCCTCCAAGTCTTTTTGCTTGAACCATTTTTCCCCAACATTTGGGATTCCAGTGGCAGGTGATATGATGGCACTGTAGTTTATGGGTTCCTCTTCCAATGTGTATTGGTGTTAAAACCCTAGGGAGATGGAATGACAATGAAGAATGAGTTTTGGGAAGTGGGAATGGGATGGGAAAATTTAGGGAGATGGGGGAAAGGGTTTATGAAATGAGGTAGGTGACAGGGTGTAGTAATGAAAAGGGATTTAGGATAGGAAATTTTATTACAGGTTAGGGATTTTGGGAGCCTAAGCAAATGAGTAGCCTAGTTCTTAGGGTTTCAAAGGAAAGGGCTTAGGGAAGGGGATTATGATATAAGGGGTGAGGATAGGGTCAATTATGATGTGGAAATGGAATAAAAGTGCTAGGGAGTGAAATTGAAATGTAATTGGGATTTAGGGGATGATACTAGGGTTTCAAATTCAAAATAGACACCAAATATTTCAAACAACTTCAAACACCACAAAATCAGCTTGATAAGAAGAGGGATGGTCAAAATGGTGGCTTATTTGATTTCTGGAGGTTGTAGAGCTTCGTTTTTGAATATTGAAGGCGATGGGATGTGTTTTGGATCTCCCTAAGTGTTTTCGGGCAAGGGTGCAGCGCATAACACAAGGGCATAGTGCATAGCACACAACCCAGGGGCGCAGCGCAAAACACACAGGCGCAGCGCACAACAAAGGGGCACAGCGTTGCCTCTGTTTTCTGATCTATGGTCATTGGGATTAGCAGGAAAGTTTTCATGGCCATGAACCTCTTCTTTTCTTGCAATAAGTGGATCATGGTGATCTTGAACGAAAAATCCATATTTCATGGTGATTTTTTGTATTATTTCCTCTATTTTACTTACCAAAATGTTGAGTTTTACCTCTGAATATGTCAAGTGCTCTGCAATATCATTCTTCTTTTCTTCTTCTTTCAACTTTTCCCTTCTAATTAGCAGATTAACTTCTACATCTACTGCAATGTTCTCCATCTATTCAAGTGTTGCGAAGTTTCCTTCTCTTAGCTGAAACTCTATTTCCGGATCACAAGCCTTTGGATAATGCAAGAGAGCTAAGCCAGGAGGAGGTCTTATATTTACTGGCATTGAATAATAAACTTGATTAAATCTAGCACCATTGTATTGTCTCGTTTGGTTGTATTTTCAAATGATCATATTCTTCTATGATCATAAAAATGTTGATTTGAGTATCCATCTATCAAGGAAAAATTTGACAAACTGTTGGAAATTTGAGATGCTTGCAATAGGCAGGTTCTTGAACCAACTCTTTAATTTACTTTGAAAAGAAAGAGAAAAAATCCTGATACTAACATCATCTTCATCAATCTCAAATAGGTCCAGATAATTCTAAAAACCTTGAATATGTTTTTCGACAGTGATGTTACCATTTTCTCCATCAAACTTGGAGATATATTTGTAATAGTTATCAGGGAAATCATGGAGTATAGGAGGTAAGATGACTGGCTTATATCTATCCGGAAATTTACAAGGTATAGGAATACGTACAGGAATTGTAATATTTTTCTTGATTACTTGAGGCTTGTCAATCAGAAGATGATCATCATAAATTTCAGAAGAAAGTTGCTCAAAGGGATAAGGAGAATTTACATTTACAATCTTCAAAGGAAAGTAATTAAATACTAGTCTAAGATCTTTTCTAAAATACAATATACATTGAAAAACCTTCTTGATGAGAAAAAACATGATGTCTTGGATTATAATCAAGTTAGAAACCTGATCTTCCCATGTTGTTGTTTCAGGTTCATTCCTCCAGTGGAGTCTTGGATTTAATTTGAAATTGATTTCGAGTCGCCATGTGGATGATTTTAGCCTTTGTGTGTTTGATCACTGTCCACCATCATAGATTAGATTTGATTCTTGTATAATCTTTTTGAAGAAAATGCTCTTCCCCAGTATGTTCAACATTATGTTAGCACTCTATAATTTCTCAAGGCTAAAGAATAAATCACCGAGGTAACCACAAAACTACTTTGGATTTTAGGATCTAGCCCTCCTAAACTCAGAGAGAGCTCTCTCTGTATGATTTAGCTTTATTTGAAATAGATATTAGGCTAGTTAATAAGTACATAGTTGGTTTTTTGAACTGGTTTGGTCAGAAATGCAGAGGAATTCCATTGGGCAATGGAGTCAAAGAGACTTGGGTGATCAATCTGCAGAAGTATCAAGTTTAAGTGAAACAGGGAAAGGTAGACATTACTACTGGATCCTTTAGATGTGGATGAAATGTAATAAAAGAAGAAGGGAGACTCAGTTGAAACTAGGGAGCATTTAAGAATTCCCTAATTTGGATATAAGAACATAGGTTTAATCGAAACTAGGGAGCAATGAAGAATTCCCTAATCCGGATATCAGAATAAAACATGTAAATTACTAAAAATTAAAGGCAGAGTGTATGATCTCAACAATTTCTTCAGTAATACTCCTGTTAGACAATTCAGAATTAAGAAAACAATAAGATGGAAACAAAGGGAACCACATATACAATGAGGAAAACTTCACCAATGGATATGGCACATGAATCCTGAGACAGATGCTCTTTTATTAATGCAAATAGTCACTTAAACTTAGTGAACTGCATCACACTGAATGGTGAGGTTCCTGGTTACAAATCCCAACCAACACCCATAATACTTCGAATGATGAAGTATATATAGATAAATATTACAAACGGATTAAAATTTACACTGTCTCAACAGAAAGTGTATTATTAGCTAAAATTTGAAAAATAAACTCTAACAGAGACTAGATAATAGGTTTTGACAGAGTGGACTGATATCCTGGTAGTGTTTTGGAGGAAACAGTTGCTAAGTAGGCCTATTGGTAAGGCTTTGATGTCAGAAATGCTTTGTTGTCTCATTTTTTCATTTTATTCTATTTATGACTGTTTATTGGCTTTTCATCATTTTATTATTTTCATAATCTATTTTAGAAAAAAATATAAATATCCTTTTCCAAAATATTCGATTAAATTCAGGAACGAAATTTATAATAGAAAATTTAAACATAAAAACCATCATGTATTTCAAATATGTGCATAGTTTTCCCATTCACCTTTTCTCCGTAATTCCACCTGTTAATTCCTTTTATCCCTGTAAAAACCTATGGATAAATTTCCAAACCATGTGTTGTTTTTTTAGAAACCCTCGGTTTTTTTCTCTTCTCATATTTTTACAAAACCAAGTGTAGTTTTGTAAATCCATGCTTAGAAAAATATTTCATTATGACTTTTTATCCTTGTAAATAAAAAATATCTTTCTTCTATGTGAAAACTCGTTCACCTGTTTTTCCTCATATATGTAAAACTCACTTACATGAAGCTCTAAACCTATGTCTACAATATCTTCATCGAATTTTCTCTTGAAATTTTCTTGCATTGATGAATTCCATTTCACCTGTAGCTGTAAAATCAATTCACCCACTTAACGTTCCATTTCTTATGAATCTCATTCTACTTCATCTCTTTCCATCCATATAATTTTTCTTTCACAGTATTAAGAAATTTCATTCCCTCCACATTTATAAGATTCAAAACCAACAGTTAATGGTTTTCGCACAGGGGGGAAAGTAGTATGTGGTATTTGGAGGGGGGGCTATGAGAGCATGTGAAAATGATAGATAGTAAAACCCGGTAATAATAAACTGCCCATTTTGTACCCCCCTAGTTAAATGTTGGATGAGTTGGGTGTGAAACATAATTTTAACCATTCATTTATTGGGTTTAATTCTTAGTGCAGGGTGGGCCATAGGTTGACTTTGCAAGGGGAAGAGGTAGTATAGGTTTGCGGGGAGAAATTAATATAAAGTAAAAATTATATATCAATCGGGTTTTTGCAAATATAAAGAAACTCATGGAATTTTGGGGAGAAATTAATATAAAGTCCAAAACTTTATATTAATAGGATTTTGTGAAGGGGTAAAAAATCGATTTAATTAGTATAAACTTTTGGATAGTTTATACTTAGGATAGAATATTTCTCTACTCTCCTTTGTTATTAAATCTTTGGAGTTCTTAAATTGAGACAAGCATAATGATTCTTTTAGCGAGGTTTGTACCTACCCATTGCTTTTCATTTCTAACATGGGAATCCTTTGCAGAAATGCAAAGTATGCACAATATTACATGGTAAAATCATAGCCAATTCAAAATTATGATTCCCTATAATTATAGGACACTAACAACGGCTTCAATTGGGGATGGCATCTCCTTGTGAGATGTCCAAAACACTGTTGACTAGTGGCCTGATCCATTTGGCCGATCCCAAGCCTGTGCATGCTTGTTATATAATCTCTGTGACTGAAAATATCAAACTGAAATCACATCCTTTTCTGCAAACTGAAATATGAAACATGTTGAATTGAAATCTGATCTGAAACTAAAAAAAAGGTACTGCAACCCTCAAACCAAACTAATAGTTCATCAAGACCTTAGGGCCTTCTCCTCGGCTTTAAATATTAATGAATTCTATTAACACTTGCTGAAAACTGGAAACTGAGACTGAAATAAACTTGTTGATGAAAAAAAAATTCAATCAAACTGAAATTCTACCTACTTACTCTAATCAGTTGTACAAATGCTAATTAGGTAAATTGAAATAGCCAATGCAACCATTCAATCATTATATACATTGATGGATTTTGTTGCATTTTCTTGTTTGTGATCAAAACTGAAGTTCTACAACCCAATAGAAACTTGTCAACAAATATAAATTTGATAAGGAAATATTTAATTTCCTTTGTTGACTCCACAAACTATACAAAAGAATCTTCCAAGGCATATGCACTAATGTTCAATTAATCCAAGCAACTATACATCTATTTTGGATGGCCTCCATACCATGAAACTAAACTGTTATTTTTACCTTTATTTCCCTGCAAAACTAACCTATGATTGTCCTGAGATAATCGCAGATTTTCAGATAAGCTTTGTGATGATATTTCTACTGATGGAAATGTTAGTATTATCATACTTTTATCATCTTGATCTTGAAGCTCATAGTTAGTTAATGGAGAAATATTTTGATTTCATTCATCATCCAACACATCAGCTATTAAATCATGAAAAATTTGGAAGGATTGTTGCAACCTATTACATATGGGTTTCAATGGGACTTCATAGATTTCTACAGGCTGCTCATCCTTTGCTTTAGAGATATTATAAAAAAATTCCTTTAAAAACTGAAATGCTTCAAAACATAGTGGTATAGAACTTTCCTGTGTCATTTGATCTGGTATTTCAATGGAATTTGATAACTGTAATTGTGAAACTGAAGAATCTTGATCAAGAGTTTCATTATCTTATTTGTTGTCAATAACAATACCTAAAGACTACTGATTTTTTATTGCATTAAATTTGTCTCTGATGAACTGAAATGAAGCAAAACAAAGAGGCAAAATTCCTTCACTTATTTCCAAATTTTTTGCACTTTCTTCTTCACTCCCATAGCTGATATGTATTGGTTGATCACTATATTCAAGCTACTGAAACTGAATTTCCTCATCCCACAAACTAGCTATTGATTGCTCTGTAAAGTTAGCATGAATTTGGAGAACATAATTATCATCATACTGATCATACTTTGGCAAATCATTAAAATAAGGAATGGCATCAAACATACACATTAAATTAGCAGATTTCTCCTCCACATATTGATCTGTAAATCCATTTGCTAATCCATGGTAGTTGGGATTTGCAGGACAGTGTTTATGGCCAGCAACCTCTTCTTTTCTTGCAATAAGTGGGTCATGGTGATCTTGAACAAAAAATCCATCTTTCATGGTGATTTTTTGTATTATTTCCTCTATTTTACTTACCAAAATGTCGATTTTTACATCTGAAGATGTCAGGTGCTCTGCAATGTTGTTCTTCTTTTCTTGTTCTTTCAACTTTTCCCTTCTAATTAGAAGATTAACTTCTACATCTACTGCAATGTTCTACATCTGTTCAAGTGTTGCAAAGTTTCTTTTTCTTAGCTGAAACTCTATTTTTGGATCAAAGGCCTTTGGATAATGCAAGAGAGATGAGCCAGGAGGAGGTCTTATATTTTCTAGCATTGAATAATAAACTTGATTAAATCTGGCACAAAATCGTTGTATTGTCTCGTTTGGTTGTCGTTTCAACTGATCATATTCTTCTATGATAATAAAAAGGTTGACTTTGATTATCCATCTATCAAGGAGAAATTTGACAAACTGTTGGAAATTTGAGATGCTTGCAATAGGCAGGTTCTTGAACCAACTCTTTAATTTACTTTGCAAATAAAGAGAAAAAACCCTGATACTAACATCATCTTCATCAATCTCAAATAGGTCTAGATAATTCTCAAAACCTTGAATATTTTTTTCGGCAGTGATGTTACCATTTTCTTCATCAAACTTGGGGAGATATTTGTATTATCAGGGAAATCATGGAGTATAGGAGGTAAGATAAGTGGATTATATCTATCTGCAACTTTACAAGGCATAGGAATATGTACAGGAATTGTAATATTAGTCTTGATTACTTGAGGCTTATCAATCGAAAGATGGTCATCATAAGTTTCAGAAGAAAGCTGCTCAAAGGGATAAGGAGAATTTACATTTACAATCTTCAAAGGAAATTAATTAAATACTAGTATAAGATCTTTTCTAAAATACAATATACATTGAAAAACCTTCTTGATGAGAAATAACATGATGTCTTGGATTATAATCAAGTTAGAAACCTGATCTTCCCATGTTTTTCTTTCAGGTTCATTCCTCCAGTGGAGTCTTGGATTTAATTTTGAAATTGATTTGGAGTCGCCAGGTGGATGATTTTAGCCTTTGTGTGTGTGATCACTATCCACCATCATAGATCTGATATGATCCTTGTATAATATTTTTGAAGAATATGTTCTTCCCCAGTATGGTCGCCATTATGTTAGCAATCTATAATTTCTCTAGGCTAAAGAAATAAATCATCGAGGTAACCACAAACCGACTTTGGAGTTTAGGATCTAGCCCTCCTAAACTCAGAGAGGGCTCTCTCTGTATGATTTTTCATTATTTCAAATATATATTAGGCTATTTAATAAGTACAGAGTTGGTTTTGAATTTGTTTGGTTGGAAATGCAAAGGAAGGCCATTGGGAAATGGATTCAAAGAGGCCTGGGTGATCAATTTGCAGAAGTATCAAGTTTAAGTGAAACAGGGCAAGGTAGACATTACTAATGGATCCTTTAGATTTGGATGAAATTTAATAAAAGAAGAAGGGAGACTCAATCTAAACTAGGGAGAATTTAAGACTTCCCTAATCTAGATATAAGAATAGAATTTCAATCGAAACTGGGGAGAAATGAAGAATTCCCTAATCTAGATATCAGAAGAAAACACGTAAATTACTAACAGTTAAAGGCACAGTGTATGATCTCAACAAATTCTGCAGTAATACTCCTGTTAGACAATTCAGAATTAAGAAAACAATAAGATGGAAACAAAGGGAAGCACATATATAGTGAGGAAAACTTCACCAATGGATATGGCACATGAATCCTGAGACATTTTCTCTTTTATCACTTAAAATTAGTGAACTGCATCACACTAACTAGTGAGGTTCCTGGTTACAAATCCCAACCAAAACCCATAATACTTTGAATGATGAAGTATATATAGAGAAATATTACAAACTTATTACAATTTACACTATCTCAACAGACAGTGTATTATTAGCTAAATTTTGAAAAATAAACTCTAACAGAGACCAGATAATAGGCCTTGACAGAGTGGACTGATATCCTGGCACTATTTTGGAGGAAACAGTTGCTGAGTAGGCCTATTGGTAAGGCTTTGCTATCAAAAATGCTTTGTTGTCTCCTTATTTAACTGTATTATCTTTATGACTATTTATTGGCTTTTCATCATTTTATTATTTTCATAATATATTTTGGAAAAAATATAAATATCATTTTCCAAAATATTCGATTAAATTCATCAATGAAAATTATAATCGAAAATTTCAACATAAAAACCATCCTGTATTTCAAATTTGTGTGTAGTTTTCCCTTTCACCTTTTCTCTGTAATTCCACCTATTAATTCCTTTTATCCCTGTAAAAACCTATGGATAAATTTCCAAACCATGTGTTGTTGTTTTTTTAGAAACCCTCGGTTGTTTTCTCTTCTCATATTTTTACAAAACCAAGTGTAGCTTTGTAAATCCATGGTTAGAAAAATATTTCATTTTGAATTTTTATCCTTGTAAATCAAAAATATCTTTCTTCTTTGTGAAAAATCATTTACCTATTTTTCCTCATATATGTAAAACTCGCTTACATGAAGTTTTGTACATTAACCTATGTCTGCAAACTCTTCATCGAATTTTCTCTTAAAATTTTCTTGCATCGGTGAATTCCGTTTCACCTGTAGCTGTAAAATCAATTCACCCAATTATCCTTCCATTTCTTATGAATCTCGTTTTACTTCATCTCTTTCCATCCATATAATTTTTCTTTCATAATATTAAGAAATTTTATTCCGGCCACATTTATAAGATTCAAAACCAACAGTTAATGGTTTTCGCACGGGGGGCAAGTAGTATGTGGTATTTGGAGGGGGGTGCGAGAGCACATGAAAATGACAGCTAGTAAAACCCAGTAATAATAAACTGCCCATTTCACACCCCCCCCCCCCCCTTGGTTAAATGTTGGATGAGTTGGGGGGTGAAAAACATAATTTTAATCGTTATAGATTTGCGGGGAGAAATTAATATAAATTACAAAATTTATATTAATTGGGTTTTTGCAAATATAAAGAAACTCATGGAATTTTGGGGAGAAATTAATATAATGTCCAAAACTTTATATTAATATGGTATTTTGAAGTAAGGGGTAAAAAATGGATTTAATTAGTATAAACTTTTGGATAGTTTATACTTAGGATAGAATATTTCCCTACTGTCCTTCTTTATTAAATCTTTGGAGTTATTAATTCGAGATAAGCATAATGATGCTTTTAGCCAGGTTTGTACCTACCCATTGCTTTTCATTTCTAACATGGGAATCATTTGCAGAAATGAAAAGTATGCACAATATTACATGGTAAAATCATAGCCAATTCAAAATTATGATTCCTTATGATTATAGGACCCTAACAGGGTCAATGGCTACTTTAGGCAGGCAGCTTCCTCGACTTTATTTCCTTGCATGGTTAGACAGTCATTGTGGTCAGTTCTTCATCCTTCTTAGGATCTGAAGAGTTGAGTATTGTATGAGTAGGCTAATCCAGATTCCTTCCCTCCGAAAGGACCTTATTATATGAAGGATTATCGCTCCCTCTACTAGCACTAGCCATGGGAAGAGGAGCCAAACACAAAATTCACGAGTATTCGTTAGGGTTTTGTAGAAAAAAATCTCGGGTTTTGTAGAACATAATCCTCAACAACTTTGAATTTTAAATATATCAATAATATTTAACTTTGAAAAAAGATATATTTTTCAATTTATTGCACTAAGAGGCGCTCTCCAACCCAATATGGAAGCGATGTTGTAATGTCCTGTCTTTTCCTATCCAGTAAAAATTTTGACTTGGTCAAATTACATAAAAATAAAAACAAAAATTAACTTAAATTAAAAAAATAAACTAAAATATCCACGATGGGGGTGAAAGATCAGATGGAATGTGTGGCAATAAAATGGCATACGAATCACACCTGGCTTCCACGTGCACATCACTCTCAACATAATGGTCTCTCGCATCGTAATTAATACCCAGCAGGTGGGCTCATTTCCCGTGGGTTGTGTCATTAAAATCCCTTGGTATTCTGGAAAAGTTCTATGTGTATTGTGTTGGGCGATGAGGTCTAGGTCTACAAAACACTTGGGTTTCAAATTTTGGTTTTCCCGACAGCAATCATGGCTCAAGGTAGGTGAGGGAGGAGCGACATGGAATAGTTCGGAGCAAGGCGAGCTCTCTCCCTGGGGAGGCCCATGGGATCCTAGCACGCAGTGGGTGTTTGTGGTTTTTTGGCTCCGTCGAGGTCTTATGTGATTGTCATTAGTGTGGTCAGCTCCCCCCATAGAGGTTGAATTGTACTATGGGCCTCGCCACTGGTTCCTTTGTATGTGGTTCATTTCTAGTTCAGTGTCGTGGTGGGAGCAGTTGCATGTCGTTTATTTTGGCACTCAAGGGAATTTTTCGTGATTATTGTCTCATATTGTCCCTCTGGATTGGTGTACTTCGCTTCCCTCAGCTGGAGGGGAACAACTCGTGCAAGGTGACTCTGGGGTGGTGCAGATGATTTTGGTAATCCTCAGGCTCGAGCCTCTAGTCTTGGGCCAGTGGAGTCTGGTAAATGGTTTAGTATTTATGTGTTCAACTCTATTTGGTTTTCTCTGTTATATCGAAGGTCACTCTCCAGGACCTGTGGGAATTATTGCGGGTTTGATTGTTTTTATTCATTCGTTGACAACCACCCTTGGTGCACCTAATTTCCTCACCAAAGGGGTCGTCTGCGTCGAGGGGGTGTTTCTCCTCATCCTGAAGTCGAACAATCGCATAACAAGTGCAGCCACTTGTCCCTTGATGATGCCACCAACAAGGACACGGAAGCGGATGCGGCCATTTCTCTTATTCGGTCTTCGAGGAAAATTGTAGCTCCAATCACCCTGGACACGATTGATCTGGATTAATTCTTGATACCCTTTAAACTGAGACCTTTTACTTTGGTTGATGTGTTATAATTGCATTTAATCAAAGCGTTAATGAACATAAATGAACATCTTCATGTTGTAAATAAGAGGAACATAACAAGCATTAGCAACATACGATATTGATAATTGAGTTCGTCCAGGAAGGACTACGTCTTCGGGCCTCGATGTCAAGATGGTGTAGGCCACTGCATTAAGTGCTGGAAATAGTGAAGATGTACAATATGGATGGTGTTTTCTCTGTCGTACAAGTAAAATGCCCTCACACAGGAGTGGCTGGACCTCTCCATATGTTCCGCTACAGAAACTCTCACTCTCAAAAAGGGCTCCTATCAGTATGACAATAACTCACACATAACAACTATGAGTATCTCGCCAATATGGCAACAAAGGGATCTCAAACAAACATACATGTGACAATGAGTATCCCGCCAACATAATAAAAAAGGGATCTCAAACATAATACAAATCCATGATATAAATTACATCTCACATCAAGAACAAAACAATATCCCACATCAAACATCAACAGGGATCTATACAGCACAATGCATCTCATAGAAAAGAGACAAAGAAGTACATGATCACACTACATATACCTCACATCGTGGAGTTATCTAAAGAAAAGGATGATAAATTGTTAGATCTGTTTGTACCATCAACCTCACGGCATCGAAGATCATGAAAACGACTGCTCACATATTGAATGATGACACCTGGAACTCCACTTTGAAAAGTGGTCGAAAAAAATAAGGCTCAGATGGAAAATATGACTGCACTATTGAACTCATGTCACTAATAGGTGTAGTATCGACTGTCAATTTGTTGAATTCTGGAAAAGTTAAAATCTAGACCTTAGGGAATCTTTTAGATTCCCCTAGATTCCTCAAAGATGCTGCTCCACGAGGAATCTGGAAATCTACAACTCAAAACAGGAATTTGATCTCACCGTTGAGATCATTGCAAAATTCTGAGAAGAATGAGCATAAGGTTGACCTCATTTTGACACCGGCGAATTTCGACCTCCAAGGAATATGAAATATTCCCTCAAGTTTCTTGAAGATTATCGTCCACAGGGAATCTACAAAACCGCAGTTGAAAAGTAAAATCTAGGCACACCATCGCGTTCCCTGCAAAATTCTGGTTAAAATGCATATAAAGCTTAATACATTCTGAAAATTTTACCTCCTTGGGATCAAAAGATTCCCTTGGCATCAAATAGACATCTGTCTCAAACTACATGCCATCTGTTGCATCAGCATCTCCTCGAACTGTGTGCCCATCCTTGCTGCCTGCCTAGGCACACTGGGCAAGATAGGTTTAAATGAAAATTGAGGGCGGAGTATTCCAAGTACCACCTTTGGCGCGTTGGTAAAATCCCATGAATTGTGGGGAGGGGGTCGGGCAGTCAAACGCCACCCCCTCCCGCATTAGGCATCGTTGTTTAAATATTTATCAAACAGTTTTAAATATGGCATGTTTTTTAATTTAGGAGGGTCAACTTTGCATTTTGCGGTGTGCCCAACCAACTCCGCTGACGGCTTTTTAATATAACATGGTATATGTTTTAAATTAAAACATATGATATGTTTGTATGGTTTCCATATTTCGTTGGTTATAACCATAACCTTTTAATATTCAATGATTTTATTTTATATGGTTAGTTTTGATAACACAACCATATGACTTTAAATATTTATAAAACGGTTTTAAATATGGTGTGTTTTTTAATTTAGGAGGGTTAGCTCCGCATTAAGCGGTGCGCCCAACCAACTCCGCCGACGGCTTTTTAATATAACATGGGATATGTTTTAAATTAAACATATGATATGTTTATATGGTTTCTATATTTCATTGGTTATAACCATAACCTTTTAATATTCAACAATTTTATTTTATATGGTTAGTTTTGATAACACAACCATATGACTTTTTATTTGCATTTGTTTTATAATGATAGTGTTATATATTTATTTAAAATAACTATTTTAAAATTTAAATTTTATATAGTTATCAAAATAACTATTTTAGAATTTAAATGATTTTTTAAATAATTATTGTTTTTTAATTATTATTTTTGTCCTTTTGTGCAGGTTGAGGACCAATTGAGGGGCGCCATCTGTCAGGGCCTGGTAGGCTGCTATGTGGGTCCCACGTTCTCACTCGGATGCCATGTGGCATGTTGTGGGCCTCACTTCCCTTGTTTTAACAAAACTTCAAACTGCTCTACCTTCCTCATACGAGGTCAAAATTACATGTCGTTAGCACCATTGCGATCAGGGTGAAGAGATCTTCAATCTGAAGTTGAGTTTACCACCTTCTTGTCACTTTTATTTTTGAGCTTTGTGCTTGCCACTGGTGTGTGTAGATCCACCTGCATCAATCCTCCCCACTAAGGAGATTTTGGTCCTCCAAAATCATCAACAATAATCTACAACTGTTGTGTATAATGTCTGCACCACAAGTGTCCTGAAAAAGGTTCACCCTTCCATATCCTTCACCTTTGTTCTTCGGAGCCTTAAGCAATGATCCAACACCTACATCCTCTGCAAACCTATAGTACAATCTCTTGCAAATTACATGCTCAAATTATGACCGACTATGACCCAAAAATTTCCCTACTTTCCACGAGTTTATAACGCATACTCGGTGGCCAAGCTTACATCAAAATGGAAATCACACCTCATCTATCATTACAAGGCTCAAAAACATAATTTCTACATTTCGAAGTGATGGCAAACACATCATCACTTTTACATGAAAGAAATGCATCACGTGATTTATAAAACAAGGCCAAGAGATCATTGTTGGTGAACAAGTGATGGAAAACACATCATCACTTTTACAGTTAAAAATGCAACATATTATTTACAAACATGGCCATGACACACTACCACATCTATAAAAACCATCTCTCACTTATCAAAGTGAATGCATCTTCTCTTTGTGACACGTTTGCTTGTCGAACATATCTTTCGACTGGTTTATGCACTGATGCTTTGTCCCTAAGGTAATGCTCTGGATGGAGCCTCGAACATGTGGCTCTTTGATGACCACTTCGGTTGCACTGAATGTAAGAGGTTTTCTTCCTCCAAACTTGCTTAACCAGTTTCTTTTTTTGTTGTGGAGAACGCTTTCCACGCCTCATCCTCCTTTGTACTGTGATTCTTTTCCAACACTCAGCAAACACATGGTTATGTAAACCACAAAAAGGACAAGTTTTTTGATGCCATGAGTTATGACCATGATTATCAACATTCTTATAATCAAAATTAACTCTGGAATAGTGAGACTTGTTATACCTTCCCTAGTGGTATCTGGTGCGATCATGGTGATGAGAGCTTGCCTCAGCCCTTTCACTGCAACATGCATTACCATGGGATGATGGTGAATAGTTCCCATTATTCATCTTCCTTGGTGAGTTCAACAATGTACATTTTCCTTTGATTTCCTTCGAATATCCTCCTTTAGTGTATCCCAAATCCATGTAGCGAGGTCTCTATACAACCTCCAATGGCCGAGTTATGCATTGGCCACGAATGCCAAGTCCTCCTCCTTGGTACCCCATCTTGGTAAGGAGTCTCATTTCGGTACCTATAATGGGTATCTCCACACTTCCAACGGAAATGATATCATGTGAAGATGAGACTGAAGAGAAATCAACACTATTTACCTCAGCTGTCGATTTTGACACAGGTGAAGAAGGCTTCTCTAAGCCTTCGTTGTGCTTTAATTCCTCCAAGGCCTCTATCGCGGCTTGTAGCTGAAGCTGCAATCACTGCTTCTCCTCCTTATCTTCCTGTAGGAGTGCCTTTAATGCATCATGATCTGCTTGAATAATTTCGTTGTTGTGCTTCAATTCTTCCAATGCCTCTGACTTAGCTTGCAACTGAAGCTGCAATCGATGTTTATCCTCCTTCTCTTCCTGTAGGAGTGTCTTCAATTCAGCATTGTCTGCTGCTTGTATCTCATAAGCTTCGTACAACATGTATGTTTTCTCAGACACGCTGAGCATGGTCTCGCACACACTACAAGGAAAAGACCCTCTAGAGGAGGTTGTAAAGGAGGTTTTTAGTGTTATAAAATTGGTCAAAATTTTCAAAAAAAAAATTGCTACAACATCCATTTATGGTTACGGAGGTTTTGGCGGAGCTTTTAACGGAAATTCAACACAACTAAAAAAACTGGGCAGCTAGAGGTTATTACGAATGTTTTTTTCATCGGTGTGCTATTAAGGTTTCAATGCACCGATGTGTGTCATCTAGCCAGTGGCCCCGGGGAGGTCGAAGGTTCCTGCACTGGGCCGTCAAGGTATAAAAAACACCGGGCGCACTGTTGGTGATACAACGCATGGGACCGTACCAATTGGTCTTGGGATTTGTGCAGTGCCCATAGTTTGTCTCAACGCACCGATACATAGACTTATAGAAACACACTGGTGCATCGTATCAGACAAACGCACAGATATTTATAATTGGTATTGGTATTTATGCGGTGCCCATACATCGTACAAATGCATCGGTGCGTAGTCTCACATAAAAGCACTGATGCGCAGTATCGCACAACCGCACCAAGATTTTTAATTGGTTTTGGTATTTGTGTAGTGCCCATAGGTCGTAGAAATGCACCGATGTATAGTACCTGACACACACTGGTGTTTATTTTATATTTTTTAGAAACATCGACCTGTGACAGTGCAATTATTGTGATTTTTCTAAATTCATTATTCATCAAAAGTCGACACATCTTATAACAATATTCATATTAATTAAATTTTTATTAATGCATTTGAATATGATGTTTGGATTAATTTGTTATATCATATCATAATTATTGTGTTTTTTTAAAATTCATTATTCATCAAAAGTCGACACATATATATCTTATAACAATATTCATATGAATTAAATTTTTTTTAGTGCATTTGAGAACGACAATGGAGAACACAATAGCGACAATGGAGAACGCAATAGAATAAATTAAAACATATATTATTAATATTATCATTATATATATGTGAATAAAACATTCTTTGTCATACAAAATGGGACAGTTATTGGTATCCCTTTGTCTTTCAATTGGAACACTATGTCCATTACATTAAACAAAATGTATGATTTCACAGACATATTTCAAAAAATACAATGCCTTGCTTTTATATCCAAACATAGTGATCATCATTCTTCGCTTGAACTGTTGTCACTATTAGAGCTACTTCCATGACTTGGGTTATTTTTAGGAATGTTTTGTTCACGGTGTTGATTTTTTTCTTCTTCTTCGCCTTCCATCTACAAACATAAAAATAAACTGAAATGAGTGTATATACATTGGTGAGAATAATGAAAATTGCAATATTAAATAATATACATCAATGTAAATCGAAAATAAAAATGACATACCATAGCAATAATTTACTCATAAACTACACACATTCTTTCAAAACCATGTACCATGCCATCTTTCACAATTTCATTTGTTAGCACAGTTCCATACTTTGTTTCCTGCAAGTTTTATACCCCATAAAAAATCATATATTTAATATAAAAGATTTTTTTTCTATTAATTATAGACGGAGCTAAGTAAAACAAGATCGATAGATGCTTAAAAATTCCACAATTAATTTCTGAAATGCCAACATATACCCACAACTCATATTTAACCCAATTTCAATCAATTCGTCTTATGGTTCTTCTTTGTATCTTAGCACCTGTTTGAAGACATTCAATGATGACTTTTGTAAAACAACTTAAAAAATACAAAAATGAAATCTAGTTAAGTTGTTATAAGGAAGTAACAATTACTCACAAACTTAGATATCAACCCTTTTCTTCCTTGTCGTCCTATTTTATGTGTTGAATGGGTTCCATTTCTTTTTTTTTCTGCAAGAAAATTCTTAAAAATTAATATTTAATGCTAAATTGTTTATTTATTGTATCCAATGATCTAAAAATTTAATGATTACATATTACATTTTAAGCACGTCGTTGTTGAGATGACTCCTCCTGCGATGCAATTTTGTCCATTTCTTTGACCATCTCCTTGTACACCTTTTTGGACATTCCCACTGGCATATTTCTGATATCAGCTCGTTCATCTTTTAAGATTTTCATAATCTTCGTGAAAATGTAACATGACAATAAACTATTTAATTTTTATATTGATATATAAAAAATAAATATAACAAAAGCGATATTTATAAATAATTTTAGACAAACATTTAAAGAAATATTACTTTTTCATTCCTTCTTTTTTGTTGTTGTACGTTTTTTTATATTAAAAGTTTGACATGTCTCATTGACCAATTCTCTGGAAACCCTTCCTGTAGTTTAGATAAAATTTGGTTCTTGGAATCATTGGATTGGTTTTTGTATTGTAAGTGGAAATAACGTCTATACATTCGTTCCACTAGATCCCCCAAAATTTTATAAAAGTTTTTCCCCCTTTAGAACATTAAACAGATGTGAATTAATAGACTATTTGACACGTGTTATTGAATAATTTTAAGTATATTATTAATGAAAATTTAAAAAAAAAACTCATATTGGATCTATAGTATTTTTTTCATTCACCTGATTCATCCTTTTGCAATTTTTCCATCAAGATTTTACGCTCTTTTGGTCCTAGATCAGAAATAATCTTATCGAGCTTCATCATTTTGTGGTTCTGCATGATACACATTAAACAATACATATTAGTTAAACTTACATACAGTTCAAAAATAATATTTTTTATAAAGAATTTACAAAGAACTTGCATTTTTTGCTTTTCTTGATGTGTTATCAGTATTTTTGTTACTTGAACTCTTGTCAGACATTTCTTTATCACTCTGAAACATGTACCATATCATTAATTAATATATTTATAAATAAATCATCAACATTTCAAGTAAAAAATAAATCTCAAGAAACCGGTGCACCTTTCATGATATACGCACCAACGTCGGTGCGTGGAGGTATTAGAAATGCACCATAAAAACAATATAATAGACCCTACGGTGGGTGGGTATATTATAAACGCACCACAAAAACAGTGTAATAGACCATACGGTGCTATCCTCGTAACATAGAGCATCAATGCCCTATTTTAGATATGACGCAATGATTTTAAAAAAAAAAAAATTCAATTTTTCTATTACAGAGTACTTGCGTGGTGCGTTGTATAATACAGTGCACCGGTGCGCTAGGTTACGCAAGGTGCACCATTAAAAAAAAAATCCATTTTTCCCAAAAATTAATGCAAGGCCCGAATGGATTGGGATCCTACTATGCAAGTCATCTCGTGGGTTGTATGTCAATCTAAAATGAAAAGCCCTAATTCTGAAATCACAGAAACATGGAGAAGAAAGGGCAGAAACAAAAAAATGAAGGGCTTAGGGTAAAAATGGATAAAACTGCAAAAAATAATAATAATAATAATAATAATTAAATTTAATCACGAGATGGTTTGAAATTCTATGATACAGGGTTTGAATCACCAAAGGTTTGGATTCTGATTGTCTGAATACTTCTGTTCGAACGTATTTCTTTGCTCCACAGTGCTCCCGTGCTCTCTTGTTCTAGGTATGTCTCTTGCAAATCTCTGGCTGAAAATTTTAGCAAAAATAGTGAAATAATGAAAAGTGTTTAGTATTTTAAAAATTATTTTATGAAATTAGATTTTCGAAAATATTTTGCCGCCCATTTTTCAATTTGCTGCTTTTTTTTTCACTTAAATAAAATAGAGTTGCGCTTTTTTTATTTGCGTTTATTCGTCATCGGTGCGTCACTTAATAGAACCGCACCAGTGCATCCATTTGTAACACTGGCACTAGTGCACAGTAACTATAATGCACCGGTGCGGTTATATGTACAGTAGCACCAATTTGGGGTTAAGGCACCAAAATTACTTTTAGGTGTGTACACCAAAATTTAGTGAAATCCAACCATAGAAATTGAGAATTAAAATTTTGTTTATTCTTGAGAATTAGAATTATAGTTGAGAATTGGAATTGGATAAATTCTTGATGGAAATAACTATTCTTCCAATGCATTTTGTTTATTGCAGGAGGTCCCCAATGATTATGTGGATAGAATGCAATGTGGGGCGTGTGAAGATGCAATACTACAGGGCCCAAGTGGGAAATTGTGGCATGTGAACCTGTGCTATGCTAAGACGTGGACAATTTTCACAAATCGTTAGGAAAGTTTTGTTTCTGAGCAGTTTATTGAAGTTGGAGATATTTTAGTTTTTAGACATGTTGGAAATGTACATTTTGCTGTGAAAATATTTGGGCCATTTCTTTTCAAAACTACACCTCTTCTTCTTTCAGAAAAAGAAACTTGAACCTTTCCATAACCTGCAACAAGAAAAGGTGCCCCATGATCTGCTTGTTGACCCATGATCTGCTTTCTCATTTGTAAGTTTCTCCTCCATCTTGGCATCCAATTTCCTCTTTTCTCCTTTGTGCTTTCTATCTTGATCTTAACAAAATTTATACAATCTATGTTTTACGAGAAACTGACCTTGAATGTTCTGGGAGCAATGACAATGAGTCCTTCATTCTGCATTTCTTAGTAGAAGAAGACCGCTTTTCGACTAGACGATGCAGTTATTACATGTGGAGGCAATGGTTTCCCATAGAAAATGAGTATAGGGTTGAGTAGAGGAAAGACATTGCAAAATGGGCTATTAAATTAGCTTTTCTAATGGGAAACCAATTTGCAGTTGGAAATATGGTAGCTACAGGTATCTATGCTTTTCTTCCCACAAAAATGGTCATTGAATTTCAATTTATAATACAAGCAGAATTTTTACTGGTTTCATCCATGGTACCACAGCTCAGACAAGTTAGAGATGCCATTCAGGTTCAATTGAAAGTCGGAGATGTGATTTTATGCGACATTAGCTTTGTCGGTAAAAGTTTATGTAAGCCAACCAAAGCTCGGAAAATACTCCCATCTGCTTTTAAACGCATTCTGGAGAATCTTTCCCTTCATGGGACCTACCAGCCCGATCAACAATGTCAATTGATCTTTCTCTGTTGTCCTTAAGGGAATGAGAATTCTTCCCTTCACAGTGCCTCTTGGCTTTATCGACTGCCTCGATTGATCTTTCTCTACTGTCCAATCTTTCTCTGCCATCAACTTTGCTCTCCCTTTCTCCATCACGGGACCTCTTAACCCTATCGTTGGCCTCAACCGAATGCTCTCTGTCAGTCTCAACCTGTACTCCTTTTCTCCTTTTGTACTCTGTTGAGCTTTGTATCCATCTACATCCATGTTAGCGTCTTTGTCTGTCTTTCTGTTTGAATCACTCATTTTCTTTGCTATAAACTTCTCAGCCGAAATTTTAACTCTCTTCTTTTCAAACCCTCATCTCCTCAAAAAAATCATTGCCCGCGATTCGAACCCTCCGCTGCTCCAATACTGCACTTTACAGAATAAACCTGTTCTGGTGCGCAGGGTTTTATAGGCACACCAATGCGGTTTCGTAAGATCGAGGTTTATGTTTTGGCACGGTGTTTTATGACGAAATGGTGCGAAAGAGTTGTGAAGCACCGGTGCTTCTTAGTACTAAGACGCACCGGTGCGTGTTATGATGATAAGCGCACCAGACTATATAAATTTCTTTTTTTTGGTATGTAAGATCATAATAAAATAATGATAATTCTAAAGTACATGAATTTATTTGCATTATTTTCTAAACTTTATTATGTTACAAAAATTCATATTATTCTAGATTTATTATTTTACAATTATTTACAAATACAAATTTAAATATTTTAATAAAATCATTTCACATTAATACAATTAAAATTTTCACATTGATACAATTAAAATTTTGACAAATATTTTACATACAATTACAATTTTACAATTTCACATACAATTACAATTTTAATTTTACATACAATTACATTTACAATTAAAATCATTTCATAGTAATACAATTAAAATTTTACAAATATTTTACATACAATTAGAATTACATTTACAATTACAATTACAATTTCACAAATATTTTACATACAATTACAATTTTAGAATTTTTTATACAATTAGAATTACAATTACAATTTTACAATTTGTCATATATACAATTACAATTACAATCATTTCACAATAAATTAAATATTACAATTACAATTAAAATTTTACAAATATTTTACATACAATTACAGCTAAAATTACAATTACAAATACAAATACAATTTACAATTTTACATACAATTAAAATTTCAATTTCAATTACAATCACGACATAATATTTAATAAATATCATGATCATTTAATATTAAATTAATTAATAAACATCACCATCATGTTAACCATCGTACAAACATCATATTCAACTAAAAAACACATTCAAATTCACTAACATCATCGTGATTATGATCATCTAACAAAACACAATTAGCATTGTATAACATTTTCACAACACAAACATCAAATATACATCTCATGTCAAATAACTCATGCTATCACATACACATCTATCAGCTGCATGCTGAATATTAAATGAACATATCTAACATGACCTAACAATATACACATCATGATGATCACCAACATGTAAATTAAGTACAATTGCAACATGAACATAAAATACATGGGCTATATATATATATATATATATATATATATATATATATATATATATATATAACTGAATAATGTTAAAAATATACAATTGCAATATAAATGTCATGGATTAGCTGGTGGTACAACATCATCAATAGCAGTACTATTCAAGGCCTACTCAATCAATGGTGCAGCCTCGACGGTCGATGGTCCAGCATGCTCATGATCATGAGTACTGATGGATGCTACAGGCTGCTGACTGGACATGGCCAATGGTCCAGCCTCATCTCCATGATGACTGCTGCTAGATGCTAGTGGAGGCTCATGCTCATCTGGCACAGCGCGAGGTGAACAATCACGAGATGATGAGTCGTTGCTCGTAGACCGTCCATCATGTGCTGCGTCTCGTCAACCACGCCTATAACGTGCAATAATCCTCTTCGGTCATGTAACTGTTGTCGTAGCTCCTACGTCATGCCGCATCAGGATGTACATGTCATGCAGCATGCCTCTCCACATATGTAATAGCCTATCATCGGCCTATATGTCTCTGTAATGAGCGGACCTGATGCCCGCCTCAACAATCAATGCATTGAGTTGGTCACCCAACTCCATCCTGTATCTAGTATCAAGTCAACCGCGCCTATAAAAAGGCGGTACTGGTGCACCAACAGGAGCATGTATCTCTGCACCGACGTCCTGATGATCCTCGACATCTGGCATGCCCTGATCATCATCAAGATCCACACCTGGATCATCTAGTGGTGTCGGCATCTCCTCGCCATCAAAAGAGCCAATGTCTGTCAAATATATGCAAGTACACAACAATAATTAGACAATTTCATTACACAATTTAATAAAAACAAGTTAAATAACATGTTAGAATAAATTTAAATAAAACAGTGATATTACCTCTATCATCTGACGGCTCATCATCTGTGAAGAGGATGTTGGCATGCCCTCGCCAATCCAATCCAGCATAAGGACAGGAGACCATAATGAAGGGATGCAGCTCATCAACACTGGCTAGCAAGTCCAGTGCATCATGTGATATCCTGGCTAGAAACGTATTCTCGCCCCTCTTGGGCATCATCTTCCCCCACATGTGCATCCGTGCCTCCAACATCGGCCTACGAGGCTACCGAACAAAAGTACGCCTCATCTCTGGAAACCTCTCAAAAAATAAACAAAAAAGCCCTGAAGAAAAAGGGAAGTTGACCCTCCCTTGTGCATGAGCACGACATCTATCTAAGGCTGTACAGAACTGCCACAAAAAAATGGCAAACCACCTGATAAGTCGTGGCTCCTGTACTAAATAATCAACATAATATAGAAGCGAGCAACTAATGTGTTGTCCGTCACTTGTGTTGTGTGAAATGGTTGAAATGAGAAGTGAGAGGCACTCCATCTCCTCACTACCAAATGCACCAATACGTAACTGACCTCCAGCAACCTGAAAATCTGCAGGAGACAGTACTGATGCTCCAATGTATCTCTGGGAGTAAACTAACTGACTCCCTGCTACACAACCAGCTGGAACCTTTGGGAATGAGGGAAAATCCACCCCTCTCCTCGATAGCCCTGTAATGAAATATATATCCTCATCAGTGGGTGTGTACCATTGGTTAGGACCAACCTGGAAAGCCTGTCGGTGGGCATTCCACCTGCGGATAAGATGTCTCAAAAACACACTATGGGCCTTTAAGGAAGTAGCCTCCTCATAGAACTTGAGGAGGCCTACCTACCTTAGGAGCCCCTGGGTAGCTACTGTGATAAGGCTAGGGTATGCATCTCTCTCCCTCTCTCGTGCCTCCCACAGGCAAACCATGTCATACTGCTCCACCTGTTGTTGTTTTTGTTCCCCCTCTTCTCTCTAAATCATTGACATATTAAATAATTTTTTTTCTTAAATGAGACATGTATTTAGGAATAAACATATATAATTTTTTTTGGAAAAAAAAACAGACCAGTTGGTGCGCCACAAAAAATAGTCATGCATCGGTTTTAGTGCGTTTTTTGTTTGTCGCGCACTGGGGGCGGTGCCCCAGATGACATTCAACGCACCATATGCAATGCACCTGAAAATTTGTAAAGCACCGTTGTCTATGAATGGGGTCAGAAGAGCGTTGCGCTGACTAAAATATACACCCCGGCCCGTTTAGTTGTGTCAGCGCACCAACTTCCTGACTAATTACATAGTCAATGGTGCGATCTTTTACCAGGTCACACCGTTGACCCTGTCGGAATGCCAAATGCGGTGCGCTAACAGACACAGGGGTGGATATTTCCGTCAACGCACCGCGTTGCTATTCCACATGGTCAACGGTGCGGCCGACTAAAAGACCGCACCGCACTTTTTTTTTAATTTTAAAATAATGTGGTGCACCTTTCGGTACTGCCCCGAAGACAGTGCAGATACCGTTAGCACCAGTTGCGATGCGGTCTGTAAATTTTGCAGGCAGCACCGCTTACCGGTGCAAGCCGAATGGCTCGTGCGCACCGCGCGACAAAAAAAATAAAAAAATAAAAAATAAAATAAAAATATTTTAAATGGTTAGTTTTAAGGTTATTTGAAATTCAAATCGCTAAAAAGCTTAATTATGGAAAAACAAGAAAAATACCTTTACATTTCGTTGTCGAGGAGGCATATTGGCTGTAGAATTTGCAAAAGAAAATTTTCCCACCATTGTGCAAAATGCAAGCTAGAGATTGGTGGGCAATGCATAGCAGCAGCGCGTGCAATGGGTGCAATGGGAGCACCGATGTCAGGGTGGCTCAGACAAGGATAAATTGCACCGGTGCTTTAGAGCTCTGGAGCACTGAGAAAAGTGAAAAATACGGTTTTTTTGCCATAATTTTTTTTGTATTTAACCCTGTTCTAGTGCGCAGGGTTTTATAGGCGCACCAGGTAGTCTCTGTTTTGGCGCGGTGTTTTATGATGCACCGGCACGGATGAGTTGTGAAGCACCGGTGCTATACAGTAATACGACACACCGAATGAGTGTGTATGGAGCGCACGGTGTCCAGTGTATCAATGTTTTGTACGCATCGGTGCTTTCTCTTGTCGAGCACACCGGTGCTTGAGAGCTCTAGAGCACTGAGAAAAGTGAAAAATGTGGTTTTTTTGCTGTAATTTTTTTTTATTTAACCCTGTTCTGGTGCGCAAGGTTTAAAGGCGCACCAGTTCTATTTCTCACGAACGCACTGGTCGGTTTCTATTTTGGCACGGTGTTTTATGATGCACCGGTGCGGTTTCTTAATACCGCACTGGGCAATTTCTGTTTTGGCGCGGTGTTTTATGATGCACCAGCGCGGAAGAGTTGTGAAGCATCGGTGCTCTATAGTAATATGATGCACCAGGCGGGTGTGTACGGAGTGCATGGTGTCTGATGTGCCAATGTTTTGTGCACACCGGTGCTTTCTCTTGTAGAGAGCACTGGTGCGATTTTGGATGATAAGCGCACCGAGAGGAAAACATCCGCAAAACCCTCCGCCCACCAAACTCCTCTAGTAACCTCCGCTAGAAATGGATGTATGGTGTATTTTTAGAAGGGGTTCCTCAAAAACATCTACTGAGGGTCTTTTCCTTGTAGTGACATGTCTTTGACATCCTCCATTTCTCAACTCAATGAACGTTCAATGGCTCACACTTGCAATCCAATCAACAAGAAGACCACTCTGATACCACTTGATCCGGATTAATCCCTGATACCCTTTAAACCTAGACCTTTTACTTTGGCTGATGTGTTAGAATTTCATTTAATCAAATCGTTAATGAACATAAATGAACATATGCATGTTGTAAAGAAGAGGAACATAACAAGCATTAGCAACATACGATATTGATAATGGAGTTAATCCAGGAGGGACTACGTCTCCAGGCCTCGGTGTCAAGATGGTGTAGGCCACTGCATTAAGTGTTGGAAATAGTGAAGATGTACATGGATGGTGTTTTCTCTGTCGTACAAGGAAAATTCCCTCACGTAGGAGTGGCTGGACCTCTCCACGAGGTGTTCCGCTATAAGAACTCTCACTCTCAAAAACTTCTATCAATATGATAATAACTCACACATAATGACTATGAGTATCCCTCCAGCAAGGAAATGAAGGGATCTCAACCAAGCATACATGTGACAATAAGTATCTTGCCAACATGGCAACAAAGGTATCTCAAACATAATACAAATCCATGATAGAAATTACATCTCACATCAAGAATAAAACAAGATCCCACATCAAACATCAACAAGGATCTATACAACACAATGCATCTCATAGAAAAGAGAGAAAGAAGTACATGATCACATTGCATATACCTCACATCCTGGAGCTATCTGAAGAAAAGGATGATAAACTACTAGATCTGGTTGTATCATCAATCTCGTGGCGTCAAAGATCATGAAAACAACTGCTCACACATTGAACGTTGATTCCTACAACTCCACTCTGAAAAGTGGCCGAAAAATATAAGGCTCAGATGGAAAATATGACTGTATCGTTGAACTCGTGTCATCAAGAAGTGTAGGATCGACTATCAATTTGTTGAATTATGACAAAGTGAAAATCTGGGCCTTATGGCATCTTTTAGATTCCCCCTAGGTTCCTCAAAGATGCTGCTCCACAGGGAATTTGGAAATTTGAAATTCAAAACAGGAATCTGATCTCACCATTAAGATCCTTGTGAAATTCTGAGAAGAATGATCATAAGGTTGACCTCATTCTGACACCGATGAATTTCGGCCTCCAAAGAATCTGAAAGATTCCCTCAAGATTCTTAAAGATTCTCTTCCACATGGAATCTAAAAAACCACTTCTCAAAAGGAAAATCTGGGCGCACCATAAAGTGTAATAAATTTTGAAAATTTTACCTCCTTGAGATCAAAATATTCCCTTGGCATCAAACATGAATCTCTCTCAAATTGCATGCCATCTACTGCGTCGGCCTCTCCTCGAACTGCGTGTCCATCCTTGCAACCTGCCTGGACACATTGAACAAGATGAATTTAAATGAAAAATGAGGTCGAAGTATTCCAAGTACCATCGTTGGCGCGTTGGGAAAATCCCATGAATTGTGGGGTGGGGGTCGGGCGGTCAAACCCTGGCACCTCCCGCATTAGGCATCATAGTTTAAATATTTATCAAACCATTTTAAGTATGGCATGTTTTTGAATTTAAGAGGGTCAAGTCCGCATTGGGCGGCCCGCCGAACCACCCCCACCGATGGCTTTTTAATATAAAATGGTATATGTTTTAAATTAAAACATATGATATGTTTGTATGGTTTCCATATTTCGTTGGTTATAACCATAACCTTTTAATATTCAACGATTTTATTTTATATGGTTTGTTTTCATAACACAACCATATTAATTTTTATTTGTATTTTTTTTATAATGATATTGTTATATAGTTATTTAAAATAACTAGTTTAAAATTAAAATGTTATATAGTTATTAAAATAACTATTTTAGAATTTAAATGATTTTTTTAATAATTATTGTTTTTTAATGATTTTTTTTTTGTTTTTTTTGTGCAAGTTGAGGACTAATGGAGGGGCGCCATGTGTGAGGGCTTGGTAGGATACTATGTGGGTCCCATGTGCTCACTAGGATGCCATATGGCATGTTGTGGGTCTCACTTCCCTTGTTTTAACAAAACTTCAAACTACTCTAACTTCCTCATACGAGCTTGGATTGACGCGTTGTTCACACCGTTGCGATCAGAGTGACGAGGTGTTCAATCTGAAGCTGAGTTTTCCACCTTACTGTCACTTTGATTTTTGAGCTTTGTGCTTGCCACTGGTGTGTGTAGATCCACCTAGATCAACGATAGCAAACCAACTGCACCATATCCAATTGAATATAGATAGTATGAGGAACCAATGCTAGGAGGACCAGAACGAATGGGTGGCTTCAAATTAATGATGTGCAACACGTCCAGAATGAAATCCTGGACAATATGGAAAGCCTCTGACATCACCACCATCGCACCAACATTCACCTTCACACTGTGGAGGCGAAGATTGAACACATTGACTTCCATATGCATGATCATGCAACCCTCTTTGTTTCCCCTTCTAACTTTCCACCCAGTCTGCCTCCTTGAGAGGCTTTTCTTCTTGTAGATGTGGCTCAATTTTGGTAAATGTATGGTATGGCCAGCAGGCCCAGCAAAAATAAACTCTAATAGAGAGAGGAAGGAAGGTTAAGATCCATCTTAACTCCTATCTACCAAGCACTAAGAGAGATAAAATGTAGGAAGGTTAAGATCCATCTTAACTCCTATCTACCAAGCACTAAGAGAGAGAATCTTTTCACTCTAAACAAGCTTTACACCTGAAAAAATTTAACCCCTCATTAGACTTGATAGATCTTAAATTATATCTTTTTCAAAATTAAACATTTTAGAGTTGCTTAAAACTCAAAGTAAGTAAAGATAATATTCTAAAGAAACCCTAACTAATTAAAAAAAACATTTTCAAACATTTAATTATATCATAACTTCAAAGTCTTATAAAAAAAACAAAGTTGCAAAATAATAATAATGCCATAACTCCTAACTTACCACTTTCCATTATCGTTCCAATTTAATTATTCTTATCATAATCCAATACATAATTTGTATTTATAAAAAGTTTTAATTTTAATTTGTAAAAAAAATTAATGATAATAACTTCATAAATATCCAAGAAAATAATTTAATTATCGAATAATTAATTTGTAATTTCTTTGGGAATTAAGATAATTGAAAGTCAACTATCATAATTGTGGTGCCCTCAAACTAACTCCACTTTTACCTGTCTCAACCGCTTGTGATTCTTTGTACACTTCGCAAAGCCTTTTCGAAGGCAAAAATTGACAGTTGGCTGGTTTTTTCTAGAAGAAAAAAAATGAAGTTGTCTTTAGTGCGATTTTTTGAAGTTTCAGGTGCCGGAATACGGTGAAAAATTTTGAGGTAAAATCTTGGTTTTTGTTATTCAAACTGGTTTTTTGATTTTATATATGGATTCAGCACCCTCAAAAACCTCTAGGACACTTTGATTGTGAAAAATTAGCAATCAAACTTCTCTTTTCAATAAATTCCTGCCGAAATTTAGAGAAATTACACCATAAAAAATCACCGTAAATTTATATTAGACCAAAAACCAGTACATTTAAGTTTAGATATAACTCAGATATATGCAGAAATCTATTAACCATTCCCACCCAAAAAAACAATAAGATCCCAAGATAAGTAAGGATCTAAATTCGCATCTCTATAGTTGGTTGCCTCAACTAAGCATGTATCTTGTTAGTGTGGATTAGCGATTCTTATAACTGGCAATATTTTTTATTTATTTAAATATGTTAATACATAATAATATTAAAAATAACAAAATATATAATTTTTTTTAATTATCATTAGTTCTTGTCACATTAGGATTATAATAATTGATTTTTTTAAAGTTTTTATTAATTTAGTATTGATTAATATAAATTAAATTATAATGTTTATTTTTAAAAATTAAATTTTTATTTTTCAATATTATTAAAATAATTGTTTTTTCAAATACTATAATTCGAATGTCTTATTGTAAATTTTGTATATTACAATGATTTTTTGATCACTATCTGTTTAGCATTGATTAATGCAAATTATAATGTTTAATTTTGAAAAATAAATATCTATTTTTCAATATTATTAAAAAAATGATTTTTTCAAACATTTAATTGAACCATAACTTGAAGACCTTATTGCAACCTTTGCATATTACAATGCCATGGGATAATATTCAAGCCATGATTTTTAGATATTTGTGAAGTAATTCTTTATTGTAAGATTCACAAAAATACGACCCCAAATTAACTTCCTTAAAAAGAGCCCATACTTAGGTAGATAACATATTTACATTCAATTAATGCCCACCATAATTTAAGCCATCTTTGAATTAAAATTTGATGAGTATAAGATGTAAATAAATAAATTTACCAAGAATTGTTGCCCACCATTATATATGTGCTCTTTTCTATTATGGTGTTTGGGTAGGAAATTAATTTCTCCACTTCAAATATCAATTTATTACTCTTAGTATGTTTGTTTTCCTAACTTTACCAAACTCCTGTCAATTACAACTTAAGCTCAAATTTGGTGGACTCATCAAATGATTCTCATTTAATTTGGACACAATGAAATTATATTTCTAACTTGAGTGGCAGGGACTAAGCTGTGGTGCAACACTTTTTACCATATAAATATCAATTTTTATATTTAAGCTTCAGTTTTTACATTGAGGTTTTCAATGTAAAGATTTACACTAATTATGTTTGTAAATGAAAATGTGCATTAAAACATGTACAGTTGCATTTACAATATTATGTTTATGAATGAGAATTTACAATGTTTTTGTTTTTCTATATAATTTTTAATATTAACATTCTATACTTAATATAAATATTAAATATCCAAATTTCCTTATGGCATTTATTGGGTGTATTTGTTACCACATTTATTGCCGCTATAAAGCCCATTATGAATGCATCTACATTTTCTTGTATATTTATAACTTTGTCATAAAAGTGATCACTTTAGAACATTTATAAAAGTGATAATTCAAAGTATTTAATTAATCCAATTTATTAAAATTGTAAGAGAAGAAAGTTCCATAAAGTATAGGATAGAAATATTCTCAATGGTTAGCTCAATTGATTGAGGTCTCATTGCTAAAAAACCTTTCCATTGGGAGGTCAAATGTTCAATTCTCCTCAATGCCCTCGGGGTTAGGCTCAAATTATTTTGGTCGGGGGGTGTGGTACCTTTGGGTGGACCTACGCTGATTTTCCATGGAAAAAGCCCCCAGGGTTAGCACATGTAAACACCCACCCCACATTTACCAACTTTTACAAGCTCTCCAAGGTAAACATGAGTTGAATGCTACCATGACATGACCCGACCCGATCTTCAAGTTCCATTATGGAAATGGGGCCAACAAATTGAAATCTTATTGTCATCCCTCAAGGACTACAAATCACTCAGGGGCCTAAGAACCACCTAGGTGATAAATCCCTGAGATGGAACTCTTTTTCACCAGCATAACTCCACAACCACACCCTTGACACCTCATGCATGCAGTTATGAGGCCTCAACCTCACCCACAATCTAGTCTATCAGTGGTTATGACCCAAAACCCCCTGTTATGTGCATCCTTTTGCGTGATCTATACCATTTTTTCTAGAAAGCCTCCAGACCACTGCCCAAAACTATTTGTATGTTTTTAGAAACATAAATAAGGTGATAACAAGGCTAACAATTCAAAACTTGAACAATATATTGACCAAAACATGCCTAGTACATGATAGACATTTCGTCAAACATATGATAAACATATAATCTACATGTCATGAATGCATATCTTATCAAATAATTCTGAACTTCATCTAAGAATCACCAAGAAGGCGCAATGCCCTCTCAATCTAGCTACAACAACACTTGTTATCCCATGCCTTCATCAAACATTCAATAAATTATCAAATCATGATCAAGAACCATAGCTAGAGCACATCATAAAACATTGCATATAACCAGCATATAGCCATAATGGAAACTATGACAAATCAGCCATAAAATCACCATAATAATTAGTACAAGTGCTTAAAGATCACAGTAGGAAAATAAGCTCATATTAACATATGAAAATGCCAACCAAGTTAGGTGCCTCCAAGTACCACCTGACCATAGATTGGGATGAACCAAAACTCTCTTTCAGCCAATCATCCCCATGCCATATTCTAAGCATGAATGTGGGATCTCATGGGATAAACCAAAACATAATAAAATAGGGAATCCATAGGTTAAAGCACCTCCATCCTCAAGCTACCATGATCTCAACTAAATCGGTCCTAAGATCACAAAACCAAACCAAAATTGGATTCCTCATAATTTCTTCACCATACCTTGAGGAATTTTCCTATCTCCACCCACCTGTCGAGGGCTTCCCCGAGAAAACCATCTCCACCCCCAACCCTTGGGATTTTCCTGAGACCACCTCATCCTATTCACAAACCTTCTGATAATCCAAATCTCAACCAAGAATGAATCCCATCACATGATGGCTATCCAAGAAATGGCAAGGCAAGGATGAAACCACTGTCAAACTAGGAAAAACCCATGCCAATGACAATAAATGAACCTAATAAACAAATGCATACATTCCATGCATTCACATCCCAACAAGGAAATCACATATTCAACCTGCTACCTACAAAATCCTCCTATTGAAGTTTTTGATCCAACCTTTTCTTTATGCTCCCTTGCTTTCTTATGCTTTCCTTTTCTTTCCTTTGCTTTCCTTCTCTAAATCCAAGTGAATGTTAGAGTTCTCCAAGAATTTTCTAAGTGTGCTAGAGTGTATGAGAGTGTAAGAATAGAACTGATATTGAACTGACAAAAGTAATGAATTGTTTCTCTGATGTTTTTTTATCATATTGATTTTCCATTTTCTTCCATTTCCTTCATTTTTCCTCTAATTTCCCTTGCATGCATATTTGTGTCTCTTCATCTCCCTTTTCACCTATTTTCCTTATTTCTCATAATTAAATACCAAATTTTGCCTCTTTTCCTTTGCCAATTTCCATAGCCATCAATAAACCACAAGTGACACCCACTACAGTGTTTTCCCAACATTCATCTTGGAAGACGCGTCCCATGACCTTGGTATTATTATGTATAAATTAATGTGTAGATTATAAACTGCTCATAAAATTTACTAAATCACAAGACTAGAAGCTAGTCTACTGATTTGTGGAAGCTAATTCACGATCAAGAACACAAATCATAAACATGTATCAAGATTCAACACACATAGAAAGAGATTTATCTAGGGGAAAGAAACTACTCAAAACCCCTTACTATATTCATTTCATTAATCAAAGAATATAGATGAAACATAATGCTTTCTCAAACCTGAGCACACCCTGCAATTGTATATTCTATCTCTCTGCCTGACTGGCTGAACCTGACCAATACCGAGCCAAATTTTCAAGCCTCCAAGCTCTTATTTCCTTGTGTTTTTCCTTGAGGAATTCTCCCCATTTATGGAAATTCCTCAATTGGATTGTACAGTTCTTGTAGGCCCATCCTTTGATTGTATGCACCACCTGTACAACTTGTATTAGTTTACAACTGATAGTACACTTCCCTTGAACTCCAATATCAACTGGGTAACTCGAATTCTCTGCATGCATCAGTTATTTTGGGTCAATTTATTAGTTAACTGGATGACCACTGAGTGTGATTGAAGTTACACTGCACAACTTGACCTTCCACTAGTTTCTCCAATAGTTAGAACTAGTTTAATTAAAAATAACTCAACTTAACTGAAATAGATTGCTAGAAATTAGCAATCAATCATACTGAACTGAACTCAAGTGTCTCCAACTCAAATTAACTAAGATAACTGAGTGACAAGATCCATGTCACCTCAATTAACTACCTACAAGTATGAAATTCAAATTTTAATATAGTTTGTCCAAATCAAATTCAAAACTATATTTTCTTGTTGCATTTTCAACATATTATTTTGCCTTTAATATCCTTTATTACATGAAACTTTAACCTGGGGTTGTTACAAACCCCTCCCCCTTAGGGGAACATTATCTTCAGTGTTATATAACACCTATGACCAGAAAACCGTTGAAAACAAAACGTATTGCTTATGGAGCTTTATAACATAGCTCGATGTAGTATTTACAATGACATCTTATTGAAAAAAAATAAACATACAACTTATTGGAGATTTATAACACAACTTATTGTGGTATTTACAATAGCAACCATATATGCATATATATCAAAAAATCATTTACTTCAACCTATAAATATTGCAGGATATAAAGACTGCATCTAATCAGCCATCTCCCATGTATCTTCATTGGGACCAAAGTGCTTCCATTGCACTTTAACTTTCTCTATTGCTCGGTTCCTGAGCATGAGTTTTTTCCACTACAAAATGTACTAAGGTTTTGGATATAAATCTCCCTACGATTCCATCTACAATACAGACCAATCAATCACATGATAAACATCCTCTACATATCTCTTAAGCAATGAAACATGGAAAAAATCATGGACTTGCACTGTTGGTGGAAATGCAAGTTGGTAGGCCACTGGTCCAATTCTCTCAAGGATATCAAAAGGCCCACAATACCGAGGTTCTAGCTTGGCACATGGCCTAATCCTCAAGGATCTCCTCTTGGGCTTCATGCATACGTACACATGCTTCCCAACCCAAAACTCCTTGAATGCTTTATGTTGATCAACATAACTCTTCTTCCTGTCTTGTGGTGCCTTTAAATTCCTCTTAATAACTTTCATATCATGCTCCATCTTAGCCAACATATCTAGTCCAATCAGTACCCTATTCACTGGATCACTCCAACTGATAAGAGTATTACAATTCCACTCATAAAGAGACTCAAATGAACTCATCCTCAAGGATTCTTGATACCCATTATTATATGCAAAATCTACCAATGGAAGATACTCCTCCCACTTCCTTTGTTAATGCATGACATGCATCATTAGCATATCCACAAGAATCTTGTTAACCCTCACTGTCTATTCATCTATCTATAGATGATAAGTTATACTTAAGGCTAACTTTTCCCCCAGGGCCAGCAAACAATTCCTTCCAAAACCTAGAAGTGAACTTGGCATCTATATTTGATATGATTTTCTTGGGAACACCATGCAACCTCACTATCTCCCTGATGAAGATCTAATCTACCTCACTAGATGAATTAGTAGACTCCACTACAATGAAATGAGCTACCTTTCTCAACTTATCAACCACAACCATGATGGAATCATGTTTTTTTTATTTCCTTGTCAAACATGTAATTAATTCCATGGAAATGACCTCCCATTTCCATTTTGGAATTGAAATCGTCTACTATAGACTAGCTAGGTGCTTACACTCATCTTTAACTTGCTGACAGTCCAAACATCTAGCAACAAACTCAACCACCTCTTTCTTCACGTTCAGCCAATAATATAACTTCTTAATAGTTTTCAAAGTCTTTTGGTATCTTGGGTGGCCTAAATATGGCTTGACATGAAACTCCCTTAAGATAATCTTTTTTAACTCACTTCTATCCGGTACACAAATCTTGTTCCTGAATCTGACCAAGCGATCTTCCGTGAGGTGATACTACTCGTCTTTTCACCCTGCTACAAGCTCTATTTCAGATTTTGATACTTCTCATCATGCTACCCTGCATGCAAGATCTACTCCTGTAAATATGTTCCATAATAACTCGTATTTGAAATATGATTCACATGTGCTCTCCTACTGAGATCATTTGCAACCCTGTTCTCCTTGCCCTTGATGTACCTGATCTCAAATTCAAACTCACTAAGGGTAGCCAACCATATAGTTTGCCTGAAATTCAGATTGGGTTGGTCAAACAATTACCTTAACCCACTATGATCACTCGTCAAGACAAACCTCTTTCCAAGAAGTTAATGTCTCCACATCTTCAATGCATTAATGATAGCTTCCAACTCAAGATCATGAGTCACATAGTTCCGCTCGTGCTCATTCAGCTTCCTTAACCCATAGCAAACCACCTATCATTCCTGCATTTGGACCCCACTAAGTCCTTCCTTGCAAATATTTGTACAAGCCACAAACTCCTTATCAGGATATGTAATCTTTAAAATTGGATCATTTGTAAGCAAATGCTTCAACTGCTCAAAACTAGTTGCACACTCCTTAGTCCATTCAAACTTCTTCCCTTTTCTCTGCAAAGATGTGATATGACAATCAATCCTTAAGAAGTTATTGATGAACCTCATGCTATAACCTGTGATTCCCATGAATGATATGACCTCATCCATATTCCTAGGATTTGGCCACTGCATAATTTCTTTAATATTTTATGGGTCCACTTTTATCCCCTCCTTAGAAAGAACATGTTCCAAGTAGTGAATTTGAGACTGAAATAAACTACACTTGTTGATCTTGGCATACAATTGATGCTCTCTCAAGAATCTCAACATTGTTTCTAGGTGATCTACATGCTCTTCTTCATTCTTAGAGTAGATCAATATATCATCAATGAACATTATCACAAACTTGTCCAGGTAAGGACGAAACACATTGTTCATCAAGCACATAAAGGTGGATGGAGAATTAGTAAGACCAAAAGGAACCACCATAAACTCATAATGCCCATACCTAGTACGGAATGTGGTCTTGTAGATATCTTCTGCTTTTATTTTCATCTAATGATATCCTGATCTCAAATCAATCTTTGAAAACATTGTTGCTCCCATCAGCTGATCAAACAAGTCATTGATCTGTGGCAATGAGTCCCTGTTATTGATGGTCACCTTATTCAAATTCCTATAATCAATGAAAAATCTGAGAGTACCATCCTTCTTCTTTACAAACAACACTAGTGCACCCCAAGGCGACCTACTTGGCCTTATGTATCTTTTATCAAGAATTTCCTTAAACTACAACTTCAATGACACCATCTCTGGAGTGCTCTTCATGTAAGGTGCATTTGATGTTAGTGTTTCTCTTGGTACCAACTCAATAGATAAATCTACTTCCCTATGAGGCGGTAACTCTAAAATATTCGCAAGAAACACGTCCTGAAACTGCTGCAAAACAAGGTATCTCTTCAGGACTTCCTCATCCTCCACATCCTTCCCTTTGTCACTAGAAATATGCACTGAAAAAAATACACATGCCTTCTTGCAATTGTGCTTAGCTTGCATGGTTGTAACCATTATTACTGATGTAGGATTCTTCTTTCCTTGCAAGATTCTCCTTTCTCCATCATCATCCAGGAACTCAATGGCCTTCTCATAACAATCTACCTTGGTCCTATGAGTGAACAACCAATCCATGCCCAAAAGCATGTTATATGATCCCAAAGGAAGCACATTTAGATGTGTTGAAGTAGGAATACCATTCAACTTAAATACACAATATCTCACCCAACGATGAACTCTTATCTTAGTCCTTGTATCCAACTGCACCAACCAAAATTATGCATGCAATTCTTTACTCAAATGACACTGATCAGTCGAGTCATGACTAACATAACTAAAATTAGATCCAGGATCAATCAAAATGGAAACAACTCGATCATAGAGATTATCTTCCATCTCAAAAATGGATTTCTGATGACTTGCCTGCCTATTATCAAGTGATGCATAGATTTGAGGAATGCTCTAGCCAACATCCCCAAATTTTTGCACCTATTGAGCACTGTAGATATGAGGGATGCCACCCTGGTACATTGGAAAATCATTTTTGTGATTATCCTTGCCACAAATCCAGCACTACAATGGTCCCCTACCGTTACCTTTATTCTACTTCTCTTCAAGCTGAGATCCATGTCATTTCTTAGTTGCATTAAAATTCTTATAATGAACCACATTTTATTTCTCAGCTGCATCCTGAGATCTTCCCCGCTTCTGAGGCCACTTTCCTTTAGTATGATCATTTCCTTTCCAGTCATGTTTTTTCTCAGGCTTGCACTTTGTAATAACCTGGGGTTAAAATTTCATCTAATAAAGGTTAATAAAGGTAAATAAGACCAAGGTCACGAGACACATATTCCAAGTTGAATGTTGGGCAAAGCACTATAGTGGGAGTCAATTTCAGTTTATTAATGGCTACGGAAAGTGGAAAAGGAATTGGAAAAGGAAAAGAGGCAATAATTGGAATTTATTTATGAGAAATAAAGGAAAATAAGAGAAAAGGGAGATGAAGAGACACAAAATTTCATGCAAGGAAAATAAAGAAAATGGAGACTTTAATAATAAAAGGCATCAGAAAACCAGTTCACAACTTTTGTCAGTTTTAGCTTGGGTCAAGTGAGAAAGATAGAGAGAGAACCAAGAGGAGAAAGCAAGAAAGAAAACAAAGGAAGGAAAATGATTGAAAAATGGCAAGTAAGGACAAGCAAGGAAAGCAAAGGAAATCAAGGAAAAGGTTGGGTCAGCGACTTCAAAATTAATATTTTGCAGGTAATGTGTAACATGTGTGATTTACTAACTCAGGTGTGAATGCATGGTTCATGCATTTGTGTATTTCGTTCATTTTTTTTCATTGGCATGGGTTTTTCCTGGTTTGACAGTGGTTCCATCCTTGCCTTGCCATTTCCTAGATGGCCATGGTGTGATGGGATTCATTCTTGGTTAAGATTTGGATTGCTTGAAGGTTTTGGAACTAGCTGAGGTGGTCTCGAGAAAATTTCCAAGGGTTGGGGTTGGAGATGGTTTTCTCCGGGAATCCCTCGACGGGTGGTTGGAGATGGGAAAATTCCTCAAGTTATGGTGAAGAAATTATGAGGCATCCAATCTTGGTTTGTTTTTTCGATCTTGGTACCGGTTTAGGTGAGATATGGTAGTTTGAGGGTGGAGGTGGTTAAACCTATGGACTCCCTTGGTTGTTTATATCTTGTTTTATCCCATGATATCCCACATTCATGCTTGGAATATGGCATGGGGGTGATTGGTTGAAATAAATATTTGGTTCAACTCAATCTATGGTTGGGTGGTACGTGGAGGTCCTTGACTTGGTTGGATTTTGCATATGTTAATAAGAGATATTTTCCTATTGTGAGATATGAGAATTTGTACCTATTATTATGTTCCTTGATGTTTGTTCTGTCATGGTTAATATTTTAGTTATGTGCTAGTTATAAGCTTGATCTAAGATGTGCTCTAGCTATGGCTATTGTTATGATGGATAAGTTAATGAATGGTTGAAGAATTCATGGAATAACTAGTGTTGTTACAACTACTTGAGATGGCATTAGACCTTTTCGGTTATTTTCAGATGGAATACAAATATTTACACTGATATATGCATTCATAAACTTTAGCTTACATGTTTACCATGTGTTTGACTAAATTTCTATTGTGTTATAGTCATTCTAGGTAAATTTTTGACTTCAAGTTTGAATGATTAGAATTTTCATTATGAGAAATATGATTCTGGAAAGTTACATGGAGTTTTGGGTAGTGGTCTAGAAGCTAGCCTAGAAAAGTGGCTCAGATCTTAGGACCGCGGGCACAAAACTGAGGATCTAAGGTCATAACTGAATGGATCAAGGCTCATGAGTGTGGTTGGAGGCTCACAACTGCACGTAGGCAGTGTCAAGGGTGTGGTTATGGGTATAGGTAAGATAAAAATGGTTCCAACTCAGGGATTGGTCATTTGTGGTGTTTTTCCAGCCTCTAAGTGATTTGTGGTTCCTGAGGAAGATCAGTAAGTCTCAATTGTAGGCACCATTTCCTTAACTAGAACTAGGAGGTCTGGTCACGTCATAGTAGCACTCCACTTGAAATTTACCCGGAGGGCTTGTAAAAGTGGGTAAATGTGGGGTGGAAAGTTACATATCGATATCATAGCTTCTAGGTTCAGACACTTAGAATGGATGGGAAGGATGTGATTTTTATGCATGCATAATCACAGTGGCTATGGTTGTCATGTGTTTCGTCAGTGTTACAATTTGAGTTACCATGCATGATGATTGATATGATGTTGATTAGGTTGATATGTTGGTGTAATTATATATATACATGTATATTATTCTAATCTAGACTGATTTTTGCAGAAGAGATAGTCTCCCTTGAACTTCACTAACGTATGTTTGATTATGTTATATTTGGTTATTTGACATGGTATGTTTGCAGGAAGAGGAAGATCATATATGACAAGGATAATAGTGGATTATAGTTCGCATGACTCTCCTTATAGATCAATTGAGAAACATGGGGAAGAGTACTCTCTCGGCATAACAAATACCTTGAGAAGTTTGAAGGCATAAATTAGGAGTTTCAAGGCGAATTAATGACCGAATAATTCCATCATAGGAAAGGATTTACATGGCTCGGGAAAATAATTTTAGTTCAATGTAGTGATCCTTAGAAGCTTATTAGATTTGAAAATACAAGGACAACCAGGGATCAATTATGGACAGGAGGACAGGATTAATGGGGCGTATGGTAGCAGGTCTCATGGAGAGCACAGGTCAAATAGAGATGACATAGTCAGAGGTGGCAGATGGATGGATACACCTAAAAATAGAGTTAGTGGTTATGAGTTCTATTCTAGTTTTGGTTTAGATAAACATCATGGTCATCATCACTATCATCACTATCATCCGTATAGGAGGAGTGAGAGAGGATACTTGATGCAGGAGCATTCTGCTCAGAAAATCATTGTATATTTGGTTGACTTAGTGGGTGTGATGTTTTTAATTTATTAATAATAAATTTGTATTTTTTTAATAAATTATGTGAGAATGTGAGAGGTGTTTGACTTGTGAATATCTCATAGAGATCTTAGGGATTAGGGGATCCTAGAATAGAGGATTAGTTGAGTGAGTGCGGCTGGAGGTTATTACGGATGTTTTTTTCTTCGGTGCGCTACTAAGGTGTCAATGCGCTGGTGTGTGTCATATAGACGGTCGGCCCAAGGCATTCAAAGGTGCATGCACCGAGCCGTAAAGGTATACAGCCGCACCGGGTGCATTGTAGTTGATACAACACACAGGGCCGTTCTAATTGGTATTTGGATTTGTGCGGTGCCCATATGTTGTATCAGCGAACCGGTACGTAGTCTTATAAAAGCACATCGATGCGCAGTATCAGACAAATGCACCGATTGTTCTAATACGCATTGGTATTTGTGCAGTGCCCATATGTCGTATCAACACACCAATACGTAGTCTTATTGAAGCACATTGGTGCACAGTAACAGACAAACACACTGATTTTTTTAATTTGTATTGGTATTTGTTTGGTGCCCATAGGTCGTAGAAATGCACTAGTGCGTTGTATCGTACAAATGCACCGGTGTACACTAACTGACACGCATCGATGTTCATTTTTTTTTTTAGAAACATCGACCTGTGACCGTGCAATTATTGTGATTTTTTAAAATTTGTTATTCATCAAAAGTTGACACATCTTATAACAATATTCATATTAATTAAATTTTATTAATGCATTTTAATGTGATGTTTGGATTAATTTGTTATATCATATCATAATTATTGTGATTATTTTAAATTCATTATTCATCAAAAGACGAATCATATCTGATAACAGTATTCATATCAATTATATTTTTATTAGTGCATTTTAATGTGATGTTTGGATTAATTTGTTATATCATATCATCAGATTTCACATATATTCATTATAATATTTAATCATCCATAAATTTAATCAATGGTGTTACATTTCACAGTGAAAATGGAGAACTCAATAGAATAAATTAAAACATATTTTATTATTTATCTATATATATGAATAAGACAGTCTTTGTCATACAAAATGGGACAGTTATTGGTATCCCTTTTTCTTTCAATTGGGACACTATATCCATGACATTAAGCAAAATTTTTAATTTCACAAAAAAATATTTCAAAAAATACAACACCTTGCTTTGATATCCAAACATAATGATCATCATTCTTTGCTTGAATTGATGCCAATGCTAGAGCTACTTCCATGACTTGGGTTATTTTCAAGAATGTTTTGTTCACGGTGTTGATTTTTTTCTTCTTCTTCACCTTCCATCTACAAACATAATAAATTTGTAATGAGTGTATATACATTGGTGAGAATAATGAAAATTGAAATATTAAATAATATACATCAATTTAAATTGAAAATAAATGACGTAACATAGCAACAATTGACTCATGAACTATACACATTCTTTCAAAACCATGTAGTATGCCATATTTCAAGATTTCATCTGTTGGCACAGATCCATACTTTATTTCCTGCAAGTTTTATACCCCATAACAAATCATATATTTAATATAAAAGATTTTTTTTTCTATTAATTATAGATGGAGCTAAGTAAAACAAGATCGATAGATGCTTACAAATTCCACAATTAATTTCTGATATGCCAACATATATTCACAACCCATATTTAACCCAATGTCAATCAATTTGTCTGATGGTTCTTCTTTGTATGTTAGCACCTGTTTGAAGACATTCAATGATGATTATTTTTTAAACAAATTAAAATACACGAAAATGAAATCTAGTTAAGTTGTTATAAGGAAGTAACAATTACTCACAAACTGAGATATCAACCCTTTTCTTCCTTGTCGTCCTTTTTTATGTGTTGAATGGGGTTCCATTTTCTTTTCTTTTATGTAAGAAAATACTTGAAAATTAATACTTAATGCTAATTTGTTTATTTATTGTACCTAATGATCGAAAAATTCAATGATTACATATTACATTTGAAGCACGTTGTTGTTGATATGGCTCCTCCTGCGATGCAATTTTGTCCATTTCTTTGACCATATCCTTGTACACCTTTTTGGAAATTCCTACTAGCATATTTCTGATATCAGCTCGTTCATATTTTGAGATTTTCATAATCTTCCTGAAAATGTAACATGACAATAAACTATTTAATTTTTATATTGATATATGAAAAATAAATATAACAAAAGTGATATTTATAAATGATATTTATAAATAATTCTAGAAAAACATTTAAAGGAATAATACTTTTTCATTCCTTCTTTTGTTTTTGTCGTACGTTTTTGCTATTAAAATTATGACATGTCTCATTGACCAATTCTCTAGAAACTCTTCCTATAGTTTAGATAAAATTTGGTTCTTGGAATCATTGGATTGATTTTTGTATTGTAAGTGGAAATAACGTCTATACATTCGTTCCACTAGATCCTTCAAACTTTTGTAAAAAATTTTCCCTCTTTCGTTAACCTCTAGCACCACTCCAAATGAGTTAAGGAGTAATTCATTTTAATTTGCATGTTCTATTTTTTTTCTTTTCTTAGAACAACATTCCTTTTCTGAGTTGTTGGTCCCTATAGAACATTAAACATATGTGAATTAATAGATTGTTTGACACATGTTATCTAATAATTTTAAGTATATTATTAATGAAAATTAAAAAAAAGAAACTCATATTGGATCGATAGTATTTTTTCATTCACCTGATTCATCCTTTTGCAATTTTTCCATCAAGATTTTACGCTCTTCTGGTCCTAGATCAGAAATACTATTATCGAGCTTCATCATTTTGTGGCTTTGCATGACACACAATAAACAATACATACTAGTTAAACTTACATATAGTTCAAAAATAATATTTTTTGTAAAGAATTTACAAATGAACTTGCCTTTTTTGCTTTTCTTGATGTGTTATCAGTATTTTTGTTACTCGATCTCTTGTCAACCATTTCTTTATCAATATGAAATCTGTACCATATCACTCATTAATATATTTTATAAATAAATTGTCAACTTTTCAGGTAAAAAAAAAAATCAAGAAACTGGTGTGTTTTTCATGATGTATGCACCGGCATCGGTGCATGGTGGTCTTATAAACGCACTGCCCAAATAGTATAAAACATCGTACGGTTCTCTATGTCAACAAGGAGCACAGGTGTATTACATGTTAACCACCGAACCGATTAACAAAGACAAAATAATTAAAATCGTCTAGTGTTAGTTTTTGTAGAATATGGGAGCGGTGCGGCCTATTCTTATAAACACCCCACGTAAACAAGGGACCATCGTACGATGCTCTCTGTCAACTAGGAGACCCGGTGCGTTATATGGTACATGGTGCACTGATTAACACAAAATAAAAAATTGTTTTTTCCAAATAATACGTGAGTGGTGCGCTATAATGAAATAGCGCACTGGTGCCCTATTTTACAAATGCGCACGGATTAAAAAATAAAATTGTTTTTAAATTTTTTTCAAATAGTATGTGCGTGGTGCACTAGGATAAACCAGCACAATGGTGCACTAGGTTACGTAGGGTGCATCGATTAAAAAAAATCTTCTTTTTTTTAATTCATGCAAGGGCCGACATGGGTTGGGATCCGACTATGCAAGTCGTCTCGTGGGTTGGATGTCATAGGCCTATATATATAGCAATGAAAACCTAAAAATATAAAATGAAAATCCCTAATTCTAAAATCACAAAAACAGGAAGAAGCAAGAGCAGAAACAAAAAGAATGAAGAGTTTAGGGTAAAAATGGATTATTATTTTTTTTTGTTTCTGAAAATGAACAACAAATTGAAATTTTTTACTTACTGTGTAAAAAATACTGCATAAAATGTAAAAAAAAAAAAAAAAAATTAATCACGATATCTTTTGAAATTCTATGCTACAGGGTTTGAATCACCAGAGGTTTGGAATTCTGATTGTCTGAATACTTCTATTTGAAAGTATTTCGCTGCTCCACAGTGCTCTCGTGCTCTCTTGCTACATGTATGTCTCCTGCAAAATCTCTGGCTGAATTTTTTGCAAAAATAGTGAAATAATGAAAAGTGTTTAGTATTTAAAGAATTGTTTTATGAAATTATATTTTCGAAAATACTTTTCCACCCATTTTTCAATTTACCGGTTTTTTCACTTAAAAAAAATAAAGTTGCGTTTTTTTTATTTCCGGCTTTTCATCCCCAGTGCATCAATTAATAACACCGCACCGGTGCGTCAATTAATAACACGACACCGGTGTGTAGTAACTAGAACAGCACTGGTGTAGTTATTTGTATATAAGCACCGATAACAATAAGTCCATTTTTAAGGCACCGAAATTACTTTTATGTCTGTGTGCTAAAATTTATTATTGACTTTTCTCAAATGCAGGGAGAAAATATCATAATTATATCGAATGGAAATTTCTTCAAAATCTAGCTCGTTCCATAATATTTCTCAAAGTCCATCGCAGAGTTCTCCCTATCCATCTCGAGACATAATATTTACTTCATATTTTTTTTTTCATTATCTAATTGAATTTATGTTTTTTATCCATGTCAATCAACTCAATAAAATTTATAGTGTATACAAATTTGCAGGTTCATGCAAATTCAGAATCAAGTTCAGATGCACAAAATAACCAAATAGCTCCAAAACGTCAGAAGCTCTTATCAGTAGGAGCATACCTCAAGGCGCATTTGGTAGATGAAAATGGAAAGCTGCTTCACCCTACCAATTGTAACAATATTGCATCTTCTAGCCACAATCACGGGACAATGATGGTAATAATAATTGTTTGGTGTATTAATGTAATTATTAATTTCATCGTCAAACAAATTAATCATGCATTGTCAACTTTCTTACTAATTGATATCATAGATTTTGTATTAATCATGTTCAAATATTTTTTTTTGAAATTATTAGAATTCTAGTGATGATGAGCGACCTACCTACCGCCTTCTTTTGCACCCCATGACAATGTCAAATCGAGAGAAGGCTGAATTAAGAGAAAAAATCGGAGAGGAACGATACCAAGAATGGTTGAATCAACCACCGATTCAATTCCCGCTACGTCCAGATTCAAAAATTAGGAATGACTACATCAATAGTAGTTCTTCACAATCTGGAAATGGAGGTAATCAAATAGAAGTTGGTATGGATGATTACTTAAGGGACACGACTATCATGGAGACAACATTGTTAGATGCATTCCAAAACAATGATCAGCTAGGGGATGATGCTCAGATTGCTGACACCTTTTTCGAAAGCCTTAAATTTGCTTCCACCACCCCTCTCTTTGGACCTGGCGGTTAGTCAAAGTCTACCCAGTTAGGGAAAACGATGTTACTGTACAAATTGAAGCAAAATTTCGCTTGTCGAATGCATGTTTCTCAAAAATTTTGAGGTAAGTTACCATAAAGTCCTCCCTTATATAAATTTGAGAAATATAATCACACAATGAACATTACAAATGGTCAATTTTGTGAATGTTAATAATTATATTGTCATTAATGTACATTTAATAGTTTCCATGATGATCACCAATTACAAGTTATTCAAAGATAAGGTTCTTCTGAGTGATAATTTCTTGCTCGGTAGCTGCGAAGAGGCAAAGAAATTGTTGAAAATTTTGGGTGTTGAGTATATATCATATCATGCATGTCCAAATGATTGTATTCTATATAGAGGATAATATGCAGACAAAGAGATATGTCTGAATTTTGGGCATAATAGGTATGATAAATCAAAAAAGAAGGGTAAATCACATGGTCCTCCTTTTAAGATATTGAGGCACATACCTATAATCCCAAGGATTCAAAGGCTCTTTCATTGAAAAGAATTAGCTATGTTGTAGGGATGGCATGCCTCACACAGAAGTGAGTTGAGAGTTATGCGAATGCCAACTGATTCAATAGCCATGAAGCATATAGAGGATACATGGCCCAAAAAATTTAAGGATGAAGTATGAAGTCTACGACTCAGCATAATCATGGATGGCATCAACCCATATTCCCTCCAGAACACCAACTATTCTTTTTGGCCTATAGTATTGATCAATAACAATATCCCCCCATGGTTGTCCGTGAAGAATGAACATCTTATGTTGGCTCTCATAGTCCCTGGTAGAAGACAAGTGAAGAATATGGATGTCTACTTACAACCACTGATAGATGAATTGAAGGAATTATGGAATGGGATAAATGTATACGATGTATCAAGACCCATCGCAACGAAGAGGAGTTTTACGTTGTATGACATATGTGCTTACACGACACATGATTATCGAGGCTTAGATGTTTTCTCTGGTAAATTACATGTTTATTGATTTGTTTATATACGTAACAATATTCTTTCGCATATTAGTTATTTAATCCATTGTAATTGTTCTGATCTTCATGATATTCTTTAACGTGCCATGCATATAAATTGTATACAATAATCTCACAGGTATTGTAACAAAATGGTATTTTGGATGTAAATGCTTTGGACCTTCTCTAAAATCTAGATGGTCCAAGGACCTACGAAAGCTAGTGTATGATTGCTCCAGGGTATAATTCCTCCGAGAAGAACACCCTTACAGAAGAGCAGCATCTGCTTTCAATGCTAAACAAGAGAGAACCCAAAGGCCTCCAATAACGACACCAGTTGAATAGATTAGAGCATATGAGAGAGATAAGGAGAAGGAGTTCATATAAATTTTCGATTCAAATGGGGAGCCTATGTTCGATGATCCAAAATTCTTCGACACCTATGTTGAGAAATTTCCCATTAAGATGAAAAGGAAATCTCCATACGGGTCTTCACTACGGTGCTGCTTCACTGTGGATGACCATTTATTGGGGCTGAAATCGCATGACCATTTGAATCTTCTAAGAGTACACCATTTTCGCACAGAAAATGTCGATGATGGACACATCACACAAGACTGTGGAGCGGAAGTCGATTTTGATCAATCTCGTTGATCTAGCCACTGTGATCAAAACCTAGTACGAGGGACCTTAGGTTACGTCAGAAAGATACAAGATATCATTGAAGTGGATTTCTCTTATTTCCAATGTGTTATTTTTAGGTGCAAGTGGTGGGACACCTTTGATCGCAATAATGTAAAGGAAGATCGCGATAGTAGGCTGATATGTATCAACTCTAGAAAGATGTGGGATAAAGCTAAGGAGCCCTATGTTTTCCCCAAACACTGCAACCAGGTGTTTTTTTACCCAGATCTGTTGGATAGGGATTGGTGGTTCGTATTGAGACATGACCCTAGATCAAAACATATTTTTGAGAACAATAGTGTTATCATGCCATGCGAGCTGGAAGATAATGAGGGTTATCATGAGAACCGAGAGTGATATGGTACATGTGTTATTTCATCAATATTTATACTTTTTAAGATGGGTTTTTATAAAGAGAAGGACTTAACTACCTTATAACTTATAAGCTTACTCTTTTTTTCGAAACATTATAATATGTATTTTGAATTAATTGGTAATTTGCATTATGTTAATGTTAAAATTCATATTTCACTTGATAATTTGCAATTATTTTGATCTAAAAAACAATGGTGTATTGTATAAAGTTCTTTTTTTTTGTATGTAAGATCATAATAAAATAATGATAATTCTAAAGTACATGAATTTATTTGCATTATTTTATAAATTTTATTATGTTACAAAAATTCATATTATTCTAGATTTATTATTTTACAATTATTTAAAATTTTACAAATTTACGAATTTAAAAATTTTAATAAAATCATTTCACATTAATAAAATTAAAATTTTACAAATATTTTACATACAATTAAAATTACAATTTTACAATTTCACATACAATTACAATTACAATTTTAATATTTTACATAAAATTACAATTTTACAATTACAAACACTTCACAATAATACAATTAAAATTTTACAAATATTTTACATACAATTACAATTACAATTTTACAATTTCACATACAATTACAATTACAATTTTAGAATTTTACATTCAATTAGAATTAGAATTACAATTTTACAATTTTACATACATACATTTAAAATTAAAATTACAATTACAATCATTTCACATTAAATTAAATATTACAATTTCAATTAAAATTTTACAAATATTTTACATACAGTTACAATTACAATTTTAGAATTTTACGTACAATTAGAATTACAATTACAATTTTACAATTTGTCATATATACAACTACAATTAAAATTACAATTACAATAATTTCATAATAAATTAAATATTACAATTTGATGCCAGGATACTGGGTTAAATCAGATCCTAGCATATAAAACAGTGTGTTTCTTTTGGCATGAAATCACTCATCTAATTCTTCATTAACAAAAAAATTTGCGGCTTAAAATATACATACAGGAAAAGAGAGCCATCCAAACAAAATTATTGGCATAATAATAAGCATAATGAAATTTACAAACTCAAAACATCTGGCCCAATATTACAATGAATGTCCTTTCGGCTCTCGGCCCTTTACAAAAATCTCTCAACCCATTCCTCACTCTCTTTGTATTCCACACTTCCTCACCTATTTTTCATCCTCACACAACCCTCGTATTTATACATAAATATGAATTTATTCCATCCCATAAATTCCTTCACACAAATCTCAACTAAAATCTAAACTAGATTTATCTTTTTTTGGACTCAACTAAGTCTCGTCTATGGAATTCCTAATCCCTAGATTATCTACCTAATTCCATTCCACTCATATCCTTAATTATTAAAGAAATATTTACAATAATCCTCACATTTATATTTTCTCTTTTAATTTATTAAAATTGAGAAAAATAATTAATAAAAATATTAAAAAACCTCACCCCCTAAATCACACAAATAAATAATAAAAATTTAGCTTGATGCTCCTGCATCAGACTTCCAAGGTTGAAAATAATCATGATCTCCTGATCATGTGTTTTGGATCTTTTTCTTCATGGATCCCATACCTTGTTTTGCAATTTCCCATTTGTTGATGCTTTTGTTTGTTGTTGTTCTCCATGTCTCCACACTTTATGTTGCATTGCCCCACTGGTTATGCTTTCACGGTCTTCCACTGTCTTCCTCTTGCTGCTTCTTCTTTGTTTTACTGATGTTGTCTTCTTCTAGGATACTTCCATCATTATCCTCTTTATCAATTCAATTTCTCTGTCCAATAGATCTTTTGTCTATTGTGTACTTTCACCTCTTGATTGATGAACGTTTATACTTACTGCCGCCCTTTCATCCTTGCCCTCCTTTTTACTATTGTCTTGCACCTTCACATTCTTCATTTCCCAATATTGAAATTGAGATTCCTCTTCATGCCTTGAATCTTGATTCTTCAGCATAGTTTCCAGCAATCAAATCTCTTGGTTCCATGGATTACAATTTTCCAAAGAAATTTCTTCCTTTTCTTTCACTTATGTCAAATTTCCTCCAGCATCTGCAATAAAACCTGTACTCATAAAATAATTATTAAAATAAAAAACATAAGGCCTTAGTGCCTCTTTATCCTCTGGAAACATTTCAGTATGTTGCTCTGAAATTTCTTCTTCCATCAGCACATCAGTATGCTGATTTAAATTCTCTATGAGACTGTCAGCTAGTCCCTCCTCCATATCATTTGTTTCAAGAATGTCTCCTTGTTTTGTTTCACACTAATGAACTTCTTTGATTTGTTGAATCATTCCTACATCCTTATCCTTTGTTTCTTGATTATTATTTAGGACAATTTCTTTGTCTTTCTCTTCCAGCAACTCACCCTGAGCATAGATCCTCTGCTTTTCCAACTTTCTTTTGTGAAGATATAAATTTCTATATAACTCAACAATCTCAATTAGGGTAGAACTTGGAAACTTTACACAACTTTCCATGCCTTCACTCTTTGTTGACCAATCATCATATTTCCTTTTCTCCTCTTCTTCAATACTATGTTGTTTATTCCCATGAGACCCCTCTGTCTCCTTTTGTTTCTGAGATCTTGCTATCTCAGCACCATTCTGAAAAAATTTCATATTCAACTTCTTCTCCTTAACAAACTTCAAAGTTTTTTCAACATCCTGTGATGTACCTGCAATCACACACAAATCATTATTTTTAAAAACAATAGAACTTGTGGTCTCACTTGATGCTTCAGTCATTATATCTCCTCGCTGCTCTGAATCCTTCATTTGATTCAGTTCCTCTGTAGATTTCTCTTCTGTCACATCATTACTTCTAGAAAGAAATTGACCATATTTGGGCTCACATATCAAATCTTCCTTTATATACTCATTTAAATTGAGTAACTCTTCCTTCAATTGAGCATTCACTCTATGCTCCCACTTCACTTTCAATCTATGCCATTTGACTTTCCTCTTCATAATCCATCCAGATCTCTGGTCTACTTTACTTCTTTGTAACATTTCCATCAATAACTCAAGATGGAATTTTATCTCAGCTTTCTCCCACTCATAATCTTCATCAGTAAACTTCTCACATATGCCATTTACCTTGGCATTTTCCCCTTTCTGCCTTCGGTTGAGGTCTTTCTCAGAACCTCTGAAATGACTATCCACAGTCATTTTCTCCTCCTTTGTGAACTTCATCTGTTTACTTGTGGATTGCATTCGATCCCCTTTATCAGCAAGCCTTCATACTTATCGTTCAACAATGCAAGCTTTCTTTCAGCGCTTGAACTCTTTTGGTTCTCTATCTTGGAATCATCTCTGGGAAATTCTCTTGCTTCACTTTGCTGCAAACAACACTTTAGTAATTCTTGTATTACAATGACCAAACTCTTTGGGTGTCGAGCTCTGCCGATCATGCACCCAATTACATTCAAACCTTTGACTTTAGTTTATGACTCTTTGACTTCAGACTTTACATCAACTCTTCATCTTGGATGAAAAATACACCCTCTTATACCATAACTCAATCTTAACTCAAGCTATCCAAATTTTCATTTGACCTTAACATCTGTTTGACTTCCAAGCTTGACTCAATAATTTTACAATAGTGGATATTTTGATTTAATTCAAGTTATATAATCTTCCAATGAACATACACCCTTAATACATTTTATGATGTAAAATATTCACTCTCTCTCATACTCCATTGTTATTAAAGATCATCGGTTTCCCTTTATCATTTCACATGAGGCTGAAGTCTGAAATGCAATTTAGGCTTTCCAAGATTTATTTTATGGTGAAAATAAATAAACCATTCACTTTTCAACATTCAAAAATACATTTCTGAATTATCATAACTTATGCTCCCGTTAAGGTTATTAATAAACCTTCTCTTTGCAATTTCAACTCTCTGGACTCCACTCTTCTATGCCGTCTTTGTCACTATGAACATTCGCATGCCCTTCATTCAACTTTCTTATCACCTTAACACAAAAAATTTCCCTGTACTTCCATGCACCATACAACTGCACATTACAAATTGTACATCAATTCACATCTCTTCACCTGTGTACAGAGAACATGTTTTCAACCTCTTTGATGAATAATGTACAACTTGTACATTATGTCCATCCTAAATAACTCCTCTTTAGATGCTGCCACATGATGGTAAAATAAATATTCTAAAACAACAAGCAATTGTGTTTTCAACCTTAAACACGAATCAAAATAATTCTCCCATCCCAATTACAATCTTTGGTCCAAAATGTCTTAACCAAAACTGTGAAGAATCCACATTATGCATAATAAACCCTCTCACATTAAAATGCATGTTTCTCTTTATATCACTCAAGATTAGTACATTTTATTTTCCATTCATTTATACCTTCGCATTTGAAACATTTCCACTCTTTCATAACATTTACAAAAGATCAACTTCACGAGTATGCAAGGAAATGTAATCATCCGAATTTTAAAATACGTTTACTCAATGAATATTGATTCATTCAATGAGTACTTACCTTGAATATTCATGTGGTTGAAATTATCCAACCCTCCTCTCTCGTATTCATTTAAGAATACATTCAAGCCTCTATAGACTTTATCTCCACTAACGCTTGCTCATTGATTTTTCTGAGTCTTCTCATTCTCATGAGATATATTCTCTCTAACTCGTGTTCAGCAAAGCTGCATATTTCTCAAAATTTATAGATCTGTGGGTTATGGCACATGATCTAAACAAAACAATTTATTACGCAGCAATAAAATACATCAGTATTTTCTTCTCAATTATGGCCAATTCATTTGACACCTTTTGTATTTTATACAACGACGAAATCCCCACATGGATAATTTAGATCTCCGGTTTTTCATATACTCCACTCGCATCAGCAATATCCTCCAATTCTTTGGAATCCATTTGGAAAAACAAGCCAACGTACTTCTTAAAGCACCATGGATAAACAAAGGAAATCGAATTCGTTGATTATGGAATTTTCTTAAGAGAAAAAAATACTGCCAACTATTTGAGTCCACGGCTTTACGCCCTCCACAGCAATCAAGCAAATAAATATGGTTCCAGCTCTATAAGTTGGAATTTCGGTTTGAGCTTGCACTAATCTCCACGCAATGACTCAACGCAGATGATTGTGCCACTATCCATCAATATTAAGGCAATTCCTCCACACAAATTCCTATGCCACTATCCAGCAATGTTAACGTAATTCCTCAACGCTGATGATTGTGCCATTATCCAACAATGTTAACGCAGTTCCTTAACGCAGATGATTTTAGGTCCCTATATTACTAGTATAGTCCCTTATTGTTGTTAGTGTAACCCCCTTATTGTTATTATTGTACCCTTGTAACCCCCATATTGTTATTATTGTGCCCTTAAATTATTATTGTTAGGTCGGCTAGGATTACATTATGGCCCCAATAGGATTACACGGTGGCCCCATGAACTCCTATATATAGAAAGGAGGTTTTGTAGTTTGTATCATCCAAGAATTGTTCATTCATGTAATATATTGGAGGTTTCCCCCTCAAATTGGCTTATTTCTAAGGCATTTATATCTCTTTTCTTCTATTTTTGGAGCTGGTTTCACAACATTTGGTATCAGAGCCTTCGGATTCTATGGTTTCGCTGTGCCAAACAGGTCATCGTGGAATTTTCGCTATAACTATTTTTCTACGAAGGTTTAGAAGCTGAAATGTTTAGAGTGTGAAGCCGAAATCCTGAGGAACATCGTCGCAAAATTTCAGAGCTTGGTTTGCAATATTTTCGGAGATATGATCTGTGGAAGTTAGGGCTTTTCGCAGGCTCCTGAATTTCACTTAAAAATGTCATCGCGGTATTTTCGCTATAACGTTTTTTCTACGAAGGTTCAAAAGCTGAAATATTTAGAGCACGAAGCTGAAATCCTGAGAAACATCGTCGCAAAATTTCAGAGCTTGGTTCGCAATATTTTCGAAGATATGATCTGTGGAAGTTAGGTCGTTTTCAGGCTCCCAAATTTCATCTCAAAGAGGTGATCGTGGGAAAATATTCATAACTCTCCCTCTGAGCATCAAATTGGAATTCTATAAAAATTGACTAGAATTACATAGACTTTAGTTTCCTTTCTATAAATTTTAGAGCCAAAGGAGCAAACAGTGACATGTGGCAAGTCGTACAAGTTCTCTCTACTGAACCAGTCCATAATTAGGTCATTGTGGGAGATTGGACATAAATTTTCCTTGAAGAATCCAAATCAAGTCAGACCTGTGGCATTTGAAATAAGCTTCAGAGGACTACTATAGGGCCGAATTTTAGATAGTGAGGATCTGCAAGTATATAGATAATTCAATTTCAATATCGAGCTCATCAAAAGCAAGTAAAAGGTGTGTATTTTTTTCCGAATTGCATAAGTCTTGTTGAATTCATTCCAAGGGCATATTGTAGAATAGATATCAGTATTGGATTCTAAAATGGCCCCTAAAAAGAATTCAACACCCATTAAGCCTTTAGAAGGCTCTATTATGACTCATGAAGTCGAAGAATGGCAACATGACATATCAAAATTACAAGAGCAAGTGCAACAAATTTCACTCTCGCAAAGAGCAACAAAAAATGACATGGAAGTTTTGAAGAAAGACGTGGAAACTGAGATGGATGGTTTGAAGAAAGGCATGGAATTTAAGATGGATGGTTTGAAGAATGGCATGGAAGCTAAGATGGATGGCATGGAAGCTGGTATGGAATCTAAGATGGATGACATGGAAGGTAAGATGGAAAACATGAAGAATGATCTAAAAGAAGATATGGAAGGTTTGACAAAGTTGATACAATAAATGTTTCCTAATGGTGAAAATATAGTAGGGGAAACTCATGATGAGAACAAAATAAATGTTAATCGTGATTTCATAAACTCTAACGTTGGAGGGAAGAACCACCATATTCCAAAAATGGATATGGGGAAGTTTGATGGAAAGGATCATGTAACATGGATACTACAGATGGAGAAATATTTTGATCTCAATAATGTGCAAAATACACAAAAGGTACACATTGCAACTTTACATTTAGAAAAAAATACATTTTTATGGTATCGATGGCTTTGCTCCCGTAAAAAAATTGTCACTTGGTCAATTTTTACGGAGGAAATGATAACACATTATGAGGATACAAAGAGAAACACTTTCTTTAGACAAGTGATAAATCTCAAACAAAAGTGTTCAGTGGGGGAGCACATTGAGGACTTTCAAAAATTGAATATAAGGGTAATTGATATTCCAAAGGAACACAAGATTGATCTCTTCCTAGGTACTTTAAAGGATAACATCTAACATGAAGTTCACGTTTTCGAACCTGATTCATTGGAGAAGGCATTCAGGTTGGCAAGAAAAACTGAATGTAAAATTATGGCAACAAGGAATCCTACCACTCACTTATATAAATATGGAAGTGTTGCTACTCCTAGATTTCCACAACCTACAAGGTTGACACCACAACAATTGGAAGAAAAAAAAGCAAAAGGGCTTTGCTATAGTTGTGATAGAAAATACTCTAAAGGTCATAAGTGTGCCGAGAAGAAATTATTCTACATAGATTGTGAAGAGGAAGAAGAAAACGAATAAGAATCTTCAAAAGAAGAGGATATACACCAAGAACCAGCCCTAGAAGAGGAAGAAATGAGTCTGACCATATCATGTAATGCACTGGCAGGAATTACCACTCCTAAAACTCTCAAGATAGAAGGACATAACAAGAAGAAAAAGGTAATAGTGTTGACTGATTCAAGTAGTACACATAATTTTATTCATTGTAAGGTAGCCAAGGAATTGAATTGTTTCCTATACCCAGCACCAAAATATCAAGTGATGGTTGCAAATGGAGGAACTATAAATTGCTCTAGAAAATGCCATAATATCAAGCTAATCATTGGGGAATATGTATTGAATATTCCAATGCTTTCCATTCCTATGGGAGGTGCTGATGTTGTACTAGGAGTACAATGGTTACAATCTTTCGGGACGGTAGCTTTTAATTTTCAAGAAAATTTCTTGAATTTTTTTTCAGAAGGAAAAGAAGTTGAATTACAGGGTATTGCAGGGAAGCTGGGAAATATAATAAGCTCTAATGTCATGAAAAATCTTCTAAAGAAAGAACAATGAGGCGTAATTGCACAATTATGCTCACTATAAGTTCCAACATCGAAATCATCTATTTCTGCAGATCTCCAAAAAGTCTTGGAAAATCATTCCAAGCTGTTTGAAACTCCCAAAGGACTCCCACATATTCGCGATCATGATCATGCTATTCATTTGATTCCAGGAAGTGTTCCTCCAAACATCAGGCCTTATAGATATCCTTATGTCCAAAAGAGCGAAATTGAACCTATGATTACAGAAATGTTAGAGGCGGGTATAATTCAACCTAGTCAAAGTTCTTTCTTTGCTCCTGTAGTATTGGTACACAAGAAGGATGGATTATCGTGCATGTGTCCGGATTATAGGGAGCTCAACAAGCTCACCATTAAAGATAAATTTCTCGTTCCTATGATTGATGAATTATTGGATGAATTACATGGAGAAATTTATTTTACCAAGTTGGATATTTGTTCAGGATATCATCAAATTAGAATGAATAATGAATATATTCTGAAAACATCATTTCGAACTCATGAGGGTCATTATGAATTTTTGGTCATGCCTTTTGGCCTTACCAATGCACCTTCTACATTTCAAGGGTTGATGAATTCCATTTTCAAACCCTTCCTTAGAAAATTTTTGCTAGTATTTTTTTGATGATATACTAATCTACAACAGGTCTTGGAAGGATCATGTTGAACATGTTGACAGGGTGCTCAAACTATTGCAGGAGAAACAATTATATGCAAAAACATCCAAATGTTTCTTTGGAGTACAAGAGGTGGAATATCTGGGTCATATTGTATGTCACGAGGGTGTTAAGGTAGACCCTAACAAAATTAAAGCCATTAAGGAATGGAAAGTCCCCACAACCATAAAGCAGTTGCGAGGATTTCTCGGGTTAACAGGGTATTATCGCAAGTTTGTTAAGAATTATGAAAGAATAGCAGCACCTCTAACAACATTATTGAAGAAAGATGCATTTTCATGGACTCCTGAAGCAACTAAGGCCTTTGAACATCTTAAAGAGGCAATGTGCCTAGCACCGGTCTTAGCTACGCCAGACTTCACAAAAACCATTATTGTGGAATGTGATGCCTCAGGAAATGGAATTGGTGCAGTTTTAATGCAGGAAGGAAGACCCATTGCTTTTGAAAGTCGTCCAATCAAAGGAAAGTATTTACAGAAACCTATTTATGAGAAGGAAATGTTAGCAATACTGCATGCACTAAAGAAATGGCGAACTTACCTAATGGGAAGACACTTCAAGGTAAAAGCTGATCATGATAGTCTTAAACACTTTTTGGAACAAAGACTATCTTCAGAAGAGCAACAAAAATGGGTCACAAAGATGTTGGGTTATGACTTTGAAATAATCTACAAAAAGGGAAGCTAAATGTTGTTGCAGATGCACTCTCAAGAAAGAATGAAGAGGTGGAAGCATTGCTTTATGCCATTTCTATTATCCAACCAGATTGGATAACCGAAGCAAGGGATGAATGGAAGAAGGACGAAGAAGTGTGGACACTCATTCAAAAGTTGCAGCAAGATCCTAGTACATCTGATACATTTAGTTGGAAAAATGATTCCTTATGGTACAAAGATCGCTTATATCTTTGTAATAATTCCTAACTAAAACAAAAGATTCTTTTGGAATTGCACACTTCTCCTTTAGGAGGACACTCAGGATTTTTAAAAACTTACCACAAGGTGAAGAAAGAATTTTTTTGGGATGGCCTTATATTTGATATTCAAAATTTTGTGGCGGACTGTTTGGTTTTCTAGCAAAATAAAGTTGAGACAATTAAGACCCTGGTCTTCTACAACCTTTATCCATTCCAAGTCAATGTTGGGAGGAGATTTCAATGGATTTTATCACAGGTTTACCTAAGTCCGAAGGAAAGAGTGTCATCATGGTGGTAGTTGATAGACTTACCAAGTATGCACACTTTTGTGCATTATCTCATCCATTTAAAGCACGTACAGTTGCTACTACATTTATGGACAGAATTCAAAAGCTACATGGAAGCCCAAGGGTTATTGTGAGCGACAGAGATCCCATTTTTACTGGAAATTTTTGGGCGGAGTTATTTTCTTGTTTGGGTACTCAATTAGCTCATAGCTCATCTTATCATCCTCAATCTGATGGTCAAACTGAGATCGTAAATAAATGTTTGGAGGGATATCTTCGTTGTTTTGTATCTGATAAAAAAACACAATGGGTCAAGTGGTTACCTCTTGCTGAATGGTGGTATAACACTTCCTTCCATACTGCAGCAAAAATGACCCCATTTATAGCACTTTATGGATATCATCCACCATCCATCACATCATCTTTAAGGGAAAATTCGAAGGTTCAAGCAGTCAAAGATCACATCGAGCATCGGCAAGAAGTTCTCCAACTCTTAAAGGATAACCTGAATTTGGCACAAAATCGAATGAAACAACAGGCAGATCAACATCGCAGTGAGATAAGTTTTGATGTAGGAGATTGGGTTATTTTACGGCTACAACCATACAAACAAATGTCCCTCAAGCAAGCTAAGAAGGATAATAAATTATCGCCAAAGTACTATGGTCCTTAAAAGGTGTTGCAAAATATTGGTACTATGGCATACAAATTGGAGCTTCCTACTTCTTCACGAGTGCATCCGGTTTTCCATGTTTCATGCTTAAAGAAGGTTATAGGTGAAAATCTTCTAGTTCAAACAATAATGCCAGAACTTGATGAGGAAGGAAAAATCATATTGGAACCTGAAGCGGTCACGAAAACAAGAACTCGACAGCTACGGAATCGATCAATTTCAGAGTATCTCATCAAGTGGAAGAACTTACCCACTGAAGATTCTACATGGGAGGATGATAATTTTATACAGAAGCACCCAGAGCTACTCAAGTGTTGAGGACAACAATTTTTTGAAGGAGAGGGGCATGTTAGGTCCCTATATTACTAGTATAGTCCCTTATTGTTGTTAGTGTAACCCCCTTATTGTTATTATTGTACCCCTGTAACCCCCATATTGTTATTATTGTGCCCTTAAATTATTATTGTTAGGTCGGCTAGGATTACATTGTGGCCCCAATAGGATTACATTGTGGCCCCATGGACTCCTATATATAGAAAGGAGGTTTTGTAATTTGTATCATCCAAGAATTGTTCATTCATGTAATGTATTGGAGTTTGCCCCCTCGAAGTGGCTTATTTCTAAGGCGTTGATATCTCTTTTCTTTTATTTTTGGAGTTGGTTTCACAACAGATGATTGTGCCACTATCTAGCAATGTTAACGTAGGTTAAAACACAAAACACCACCATCGCATTTGCTTGACGGTACTGACCTCAACGCAACTGACATGCCACTCTGCCATACAGGAATGTCGAACTGTATATGCTAAAACATGAAACCATAAACCACGATGACTGTGTACCCATCTACATAGTTGGCTCATAACAATGATTTCCGCCTTCCAATTTATCCACAGTACTTACTTTCATGTCTGCACAACTTGAGGTTCCACTCCACACTTTTTCCAATTCTCAGCACTCGGTAATTTCATCTGCCTTTTAATTTCTTCTCAATATAAATTTTTTAGTAAAAACTCTCATATTTCCCAGGAAAATGATTTCGTCAATGCATCCTTTGCGAGCCAATTTGGGAGCCATGGAAGTGGGAAAATCGGACTACGACTCCTGCCAAACAGTTATTCCAATGCCGAGCCGCATATCTCATGGAAAATAAATCGACACCTTCATCTCGCTCTCTTGACCACAGTCACCACTCCATTGTTGTCAACCAACATCCGGTACTGCACATGGGCACGAGCTTTCAACTACAAACATCGCAGGCTTCCGGCCCTGAAGCTCTTGAGAAACTTCCACCCTTAATTTTTCAAATACCTCTCTCCTTAGGGTCACAAATAACAGGAAAGATTACTTCTACGGGTCTCAATTCAGCACCGTGGCAAGCTCCACAGGAAATAATTCATCGGTTCTTTTCCAATAATGCAGTCGTAGAAGACTCTTCACTGAGCCACTCCCGGCTGGCTCAAATACATGATCTCTATGAACACGGCGCTCTCGCTAATCACAAGCTGCAATCATGCTCACTGCAGTAGTTCACATCTCACAATCATTTCCAAGTCAAATGATGGGGGCCAACAATATTTGTCCCCACTGTAGCTCTACGCCACTCAACAACGATTTCTTGACCACGGATTAATTTGATCTTTAGGCTCTGATACCAAATGATGCCAGGATACTGGGTTAAATCAGATCCTAGCATATAAAACAGTGTGTTTCCTTTAGCATGAAAACACTCATCTAATTCTTCATTAAGAAAACAATTTGCAGCTTAAAATATACATATAGAAAAGGAGAGCCATCCAAAATAAATTGATGGCATAATAATAAGCATAATGAAATTTACAAACTCAAAACATCTGGCCGAATATTACAATGAATTGCCTTTCGGCTCTCAGCCCTTTACAAAAATATCTCAACCCATTCCTCACTCTCTCTATATTCCACACTTCCTGACATGTTTTACATCCTCACACAACCCTCCTATTTATACATAAATATGAATTTATTCCATCCCATTAATTCCTCCACACAAATCTCAACTAAAATCTAAATTAGATTTATCTTTTTTTGGACTCAACTAAGTCCCGTATATGGAATTCCTAATCCCTATATTATCTACCTAATTCCATTCCACTCATATCCTTAATTATTAAAGGAACATTTACAATAATCCTCACATTTATATTTTCTCTTTTAATTTATTAAAATTGAGAAAAATAATTAAAAAACCTCACCCCCTAAATCACACAAATGAATAATAAAAATTAAGCTTGATGCTCCTGCATCACAATTACAATTAAAATTTTACAAATATTTTACTTACAATTGCAATTAAAATTACAATTACAAATACAAATACAATTTTACAATTTTACATACAATGAAAATTAAAATTTCAATTACAATCACGACATAATATTTAATAAATATCATGATCATTTAATATTAAATTAATTAATAAACATCACGATCATCCTAACCATTGTACAAACATCATATTCGCCTAAAAAAACATTCAAATTCGCTAACATCATCGTGATCTGTTGAGATTCAACAAGATGATGAGCTTAGTGAAAAGAGTCGCCTTCACTAAGTGGGCCCGTAGGCTATTTTTGGCGCAAGTCTATTTTTAGACCTGATGATCATATTTCAAAAGTTGCAGGATGCTATTTGTGGATGGTTGATCAAGTTGGAAAAATAGATGAAATTCTATTTTTAGAATATTGGGTAAAGTCTATTTATAGATCGTCAATCTAAAAATAGATGCATGTCGATTATTATTAGCTCTTAATAATAATCAGACTCTAAACATCAACTTATTCTCTTGGAGCACTTTAGTTCAGTGCATAGATGTGGTACAACAGCTAATAGAAGGAATTATGCTATTCTTGATGGTTTACTGGAGCTATTGCATGGAGGACTCAGTTAGAACTCAAGTGGCAGAGTTATGACATAGTTGGAAGAAGTAGTTATGGATTTGTATTCAGTTTAACTTAGTTAGACTCAGTTGAGCTAGTTGTATCTAGTATAACTGATTGATACACTAGTGAGAGTGGAGTGAATTAATTAATTAATTAATTCACAAATAATAACTCATTAATCAACTGAAGAATACATCAGTTAACTACAATGCATAGCAGTTTCAGTGGAGACCAATGGAGTGATAGGTGAAAGGGAAAGATAGACTATCTGTTGTGACTATAGTGATGCATTGATTGCATCCAACACTCAGTGGAGATGCCAATGAGAATTGCGCATTCAAGGATGGAGTAATTCGAATTCATTCAGAGCTATTCTTCAGCATAGATTGCGCAGTGGAGGCAGGCTAGCAGGAGGCATAGATCGGTGCATGGATTTGCAAGATTAGGCTTGATTATGTATGATGATTGTACTGTATTGAGGGCTTGTGATAAGCTTTGTATATTTGTATGAGATTTTCATATGATCTCCATGTTACATAATATATAGTTGGGGTTTTCAGCTTCAGGCTTTCCCGGTTAAAAACTGTGTTATGTGCGATTGAATATTTTTTTTTATGCTTCACATGTGTGTACAATTAATTTTTTCCGCAAAATATCAACAAGTGGAATTGATTTTGTATTTTGCATAAAGTTAAATAGTGTGAGATCAGGAGAATCAAGGACATATGCATGCTTAGTGCATATAATTTCTACATGGTATCGGAGCTTTGTTGATTGAATATTGCAATTGTGAAGTGATTTTGTGCTGGTGGACAATTAGAATTTGCTACAGAATATTCTTGGTGCAGAAATTGAGTATACATTGAAATGTCTTTCAACGGGTTGATATTGGAGTATGCCCTTGATGGGAGCTCGAATTACATAGCCTGGAAGGACAGGATGGAGGTGGTGTTGGAGGATAATGGGCTGAAGGAGTTCATCGATAGCGATGTTCCTAAGCCAGGATCTAGCGATGTTGCATTACTTGATGCATGGAAAAAGAAGACTGCAAAGACGAGGAGAATTATGTTGGAAGGTGTGAAGGACCACATTGTGTCCAGCCTTCATGGGAAAGCCACTCAATTCTTGATGTGGAAGGCTTTGACAGACTTGTTCCAAAGCATAAGTGACCAGAGGAAGTTGGCGCTTAAAGACAAGCTCAGAAAAATAAAAATGGAGAAAGGCGACAGTATTCCAAAATACCTCACGAAGTTTGTCCACTACAATGATGAGCTGGGAAGTGTGGGGGTTACTGTTGATGAAGAATACTTGGTGAGCTTGGCTCTCCTTAGGCTTCCGAAGAGTTGGCATAGCTATGAAGACTTTGTCAATGGACGGGAGAAACTGCCAGGATGGGAGTGACTTTGGTCGGATCTTGTGCAGGAGGAGATAAGGTGCGGTACCAAGGATGGATCTTCATCGAAGAATGAAGATGAAGAGAATTGCGCTTTGGCTTCCAAAGCAAGGAAAGGGAAGGGGAAGAAAAATCCTTCTAAATCCGATGCGAAAGGCAAGAAGCAGGACTTGTCCAAAGTGAAGTGTTTTCACTGTCACAAGCATGGACATTTCGCCACTAACTGTCCACAGAAGAAGAAGAATAAGAAGGTTGTTGGATCTACAGATGGAGAGGTCTTAGCCTCGCAATTTGAGCTGGATTTTTCCTTGATCGCATGCTTGGTTTCAAGCTGCATGGGATCAGTGTGGTATCTTGACAGTGGTGCGTCTTTCCATATGAGGGGAGACAAAGAGTTATTTAGTGACTTGGAGGAGAAGGACCTCTAGATGCATATAGAGATGGGTGATGATGGTCAGTACATTGTGACTTTCATTGGGACAATTACCTTTGAGAGGGAGTCCAGTAATCCGTTCTTGTTGAAGAATTTCATGCATGTTCCAGGTTTGAAGAAGAACTTGGTCTCAGTTGCAATGCTGGAAGACAGGGGTTATGATGTTGCTTTCAATGAGGGAAAATCCTTCCTTCAACATAAAACAACGAGTCAAACCAAGAAGATAGGGGTTCAAATTAAGAATCTCTACAAGCTGGAGGTAGATGGCTGCGTTGCAATGGTGGGAAAAGCAGAAGAAGTGGTGAGCCGGGATGAGGGCGAATTATGGCACAGGAGATTGGGCCATCTTCACCATGGTGCTTTGAATATTTTACAGCAAATTTCTACTGGAATTCCCAAGGGTACTCTTGCGCAGTCATATCAGTGCAAAGGATGTACAATGGGTAAGTTTGTGAAGACCACCTTTCATGAGAAGGAGACCGTGCTTTGGTGATCCTAGAGAGAATTCACACAGACGTGTGTGAACCATTCTCAGTTGCTTCAACAGTGAAACATAGGTATTATGTGATATTTGTTGATGACTTTTCTCGTAGATGTTGGATCTTCTTCATGCAGAAGAAGAGTGAAACATTCTCAAAGTTCTGTGAGTTCAAGGCATTAGTAGAGAAGGAGTCGGGGAAGCAGGTGAAAGCTCTAAGGAGCGATAATGGTGGTGCATACATCTCTGGCGAATTCAAAGATTTCTGTAGCAAAGAAGGAATTCGAAGAGAACTCATAGCGCCTCATAACCCACACCAAAATGGGGTCACAGAGAGAAAGAACAAAACGATCGTGGGTGTTGCATGAGCGATGTTGCATGACCAGGGCCTACCGATGCACTTGTGGGCGGAAGCATGCAACATTGTGGTTTATGTGAAAAACCGTTGTCTTCATAGAGTACTTGGCATGAGTACACCCGAGGAAGCTTTTACTGGTAAGAAGCCTGATATTTCTCATTTGAAAATTTTTGGCTCACCTGTTTACATTCATGTGACGAAGGATGCCAGGAAGAAGTTGGAGCCGACTGCAGAAGTTGGGATATTTGTGGGGTACATAGAAACACCCCATAACTATCGTGTGTATTTTCCAAACAGTCGGATGACTGTTATGCAATGGGATATAAAATTCAATGAGGTGAAAGCCATGAAGTTGTCGCTTGAGAGGGAGCTACACTTGCATGCGGAAGAGGAACTTCTTGTTCCCAAAGATGAGCCTCTGGATTTGGATCAGCCACAGGAGGATATTCATGGAGTGGAGGAGTCCACTCATGCAGAACCAAATATCAGACAAGGCAGGAAGCATACCACAGAAGCTGAGAAACTGAAGGTGGATGTGGCACAGAATGTAGGAGTTCCTACATCACAACGCAGACAGAGACAGTCACCTGACCGATATACTAGATACATGGCTCTTATGAGCAAGTGTATTGTGACAGAGCCATCTTCTTTTGAGGAAGCAGCGCAGGAGCCCACATGGGTAGATGCCATGGTGGAGGAGTATGACTCCATTGTTAGAAACAGTGCTTGGGAGATTGTTCCAAGGCCGGTGGGAAAATTAGTTGTAGGATCAAGATGGATCTACAAGGTAAAGAAAGCTGCTGATGGGAGCGTCTAGAAGTATAAGGCAAGATTTGTTGCCCGGGGCTTCTCACAGATTGAGGGAATTGACTATGAAGAAACCTTTGCACCCGTCGCACAATATTCTTCCATACAGACCATCCTTGCTCTCTCAGCGCAGATGGGTTGGCACATTCATCAAATGGATGTGAATACTGTGTTCCTTAATGGAATCATTGAGGAAGAGGTGTACATTGAGCAGCCTGAAGGATTTGAGATCTTCAGCAGCGAGTCGCATGTGTGCAAGCTCAAAAGAGCGTTGTATGAGCTGAAACAAGCACCCTGTGCTTGGTACACTCGAATCAACAGCTATTTCACTGGACTTGGCTTCACCAAGAGTGAGGCGGATGCAATCCTGTACCAGATTATGGTTGAGGGTAAGCTTTTGATCATTGTACTTTATGTTGATGATTTGATACTAACAGGTGATGAGGAGTTGACACACTCATGCAAGGAAAATCTTACAAAGGAGTTTGAGATGAAGGATTTAGGCCTCCTTCATTATTTCCTTGGATTGGAAATATGGCAGCGGGAAGGTGAACTGTTTGTGTCTCAAGGCAAGTATGCCCGGGAGATACTGGAGAAGTTTCACATGCAAGGCTGCAAGTCTATCGACACTCCTCTTCTAGGAAATTGGAAGAAAGAGGATGCTACATCGGAAGAGGTAGTGGATGCCACTGTTTATCGACAGTTGGTGGGTTCGCTCATGTATTTAGTCAATACAAGACCAGACATATGCTATGTGGTGAACCAGCTTTCACAAGCAATGGTTAAGCCTACCAAGATATTTTTTAAGGCGAGCAAGAATGTATTGAGATATCTCAGGGGCACATCTGAGTATGGTTTATGGTACAAACAGACGAATGAGGTGAAGTTGCATGGCTTCACGGATGTAAATTGGGCAGGAAGCCCAACAGATAGAAAGAGCACATCAGGAGGTATTTTCAGTATCAGATCTTCGGTAGTTTCTTGGTACAGCAGGAAACAAATATATGTGGCACTCAGTTCAGCAGAAGCAGAATACATGACAACAAGTTTAGCTGCATGTGAGGCTATCTGGATGAGGAAGATTCTGGTTGGTTTTTTCGGTTCACATTTAGATCCCACGGTGATTCATTGTGATAATCAGAGTTGCATTAAACTCTCGGTTAATCCTATGTTTCATGATAGATCTAAACATATTGATATCCGGTATCATCATATCAGAGATTGTGTGCAGCGGAAGATCATGTTGCTTCAGTACATTCCCAAGGAGGATCAGGATGCAGATATTTTGACGAAGGTGCTCACCAGGAGCAAATTCAAATACCATAGAGGCAGGATCGGGGTGAAGGATAATCCATATCTTGTTGAGAGGGAGTGTTGAGATTCAAAAAGATGATGAGCTTAGTGAAAAGAGTCGCCTTCACTAAGTGGGCCCATAGGCTATTTTTGGCACAAGTCTATTTTTAGACATGATGATCATATTTCAGAAGTTGCAGGATGTTATTTGTGGATGGTTGATCAAGTTGGAAAAATAGATGAAATCCTATTTTTATAATATTGGGCGAAGTCTATTTATAGATCATCAATCTAAAAATAGATGCATGTCGATTATTATTAGCTCTTAATAATAATCAGACTCTAAACAGCAACTTATTCTCTTGGAGCACTTTAGTTCAGTGCACAGATGTGGCACAACAGCTGACAGAAGGAATTACACTATTCCTGAGGGTTTACTAGAGCTATGGCATGGAGGACTCAGTTAGAACTCAAGTCGCAGAGTTATGACACAGTTGGAAGAAGTAGTTATGGAGTTGTATTCAGTTTAAATTAGTTAGACTCAGTTGAGCTACTTGTATCTAGTCTAACTGATTGATACACTAGTGAGAGTGGAGTGAATTAATTAGTTAATCAATTCACAAATAATAACTCATTAATCAACTGAAGAATACATTAGTTAACTACAGTGCATAGAAGTTTTAGTGGAGACCAGTGGAGAGATAGGTGAAAGGGAAAGATAGACTGTCTGTTGTGACTATAGTGATGCATTGATTGCATCCAATACTCAATGGAGATGCCAATGAGGATTGCGCAGTCAAGGATGGAGTAATTCGAATTCATTCAAAGCTATTATTTAGCAGAGATTGCGCAGTGGAGGAAGGCTAGCAGGAGGCATAGGTCGGTGCATGGATTTTCAATATTAGGCCTGATTAGTGTATGACGATTGTACTGTACTGAGGGCTTGTGATAAGCTTTGTATGTTTGTATGAGAATGTCATATGATGTAGTTGGGTATTTTAGCTTCAAGATTTCCCGGTTAAAAACTGTGTTATGTGCGATTGAATATTTTTTTTTATGCTTCACATGTGTGTGCAATTAATTGTTTCTGCAAAATATCAACAAGTGGAATTGATTCTGTATTTTGCATAAAGTTAAATAGTGTGAGATCAGTAGAATCAAGAACATATGCATTCTTAGTGCATATAATTTCTACATGATCATGATCATCTAACAAAAAAAAATTAACATTGTATAACATCATCATAACACAAAAATCAAATATACATCTCATGTCAAATAACACTTATCACATACACATCTATCTACAAGCTTCACATTAAATGAACATATCTAACATGACCTAACAATATACACATCATGTTGATCACCAATATGTAAATTAAGTACAACTGCAACATGGACATAAAATACATGGACCATATATATATATATATATATATATATATATATATATATATATATATATATATATATATATATATATATATATATATATATAATTCTGTAATATAAATGTCATATATCAATTGGTGGTACATCATCAATAGTAGTACTAGTCGAGGCCTACTCAGTCAATGGTGCAGCCTCGACAAGCTCAGATACATGATGATCATCACGTGCATGTTGATCTGGTATTGGTACCTCCTGTTGATTAAGATCAACTGTCGCTGCTCATCGTGATGAATCGACATGGTCGATGGTCCAACCTGCTCATGTCATGAGTACTGCTGGATGCTGTAGGCTGCTGGCTCGACGTGGCCGATGGTCGAGCCTGCTCTCCATGATGATTGTTGGTAGATGCTTCAGGTTGGTCATCCGGCATGGCGTGAGGTGAACAATGATCACTCCCCTGATCATGATCATTGGATGATGCGTCACTGCTCGCGGGCTGTCGATCACGTGTTGTGGCTTGACCATGCCTATAACGTCGAAGTGCCCTCCTCAACCACATAACTAAGGTCGTAGCTCCTATGACATGCCGCATCAGGCTGTACATGTCACGCAACATGCCTCTCCACATAAGTACTAGCCTACCATCGGCCTGTATATCTCTCATAGTGGTGGGCCAGACTCCTGCCTCAACAAAGTATGCACAGAGTTGGTCACCCAACTCCATCCTCAACCTACTATCAAGCCTACCGCGCCTAGCAAAAGGCGGTACCGGCGCACCAGTAGGAGCAGGTAAGTCTACACCAGCCTCATGATCCTCAGCATCTGCCATATTCTGATCGTCATGAGGATCCACACCTGGATCATTTGGTGGCGTTGGCATCTCATCGCCATCAAAAGACCCAATGTTTGCAAAATATATATTTAAGTATAGAACAATAATTAGAAAATTTCATTAAATAGTTTAATAAAAACAAGTTAAATAACATGTTAGAATAAATTTAAATAAAATAGTAATATTACCTCTATCATCTGGCGGCTCATCATCTGTGAAGAGGATGTTTGCACACCCTCGCCAATCCAAACCAGCATAAGGACAGGGGACCATAACGAAGGGATGCTCGTCAACACTGGCTAGAAACTCCAGTACATCATACGATATCCTCGTAAAAAACTCAGTCTCGCCCCTCTTGGGCATCATCTGTCCCCACATTTGCATCCATGCATCCAGCTTCGACCTACGAGGTTGCCAAAAAAAAGTAGGCCTTGTCTCTGGAAACCTCCAAAAAAATAAACAAAAAATATCTAAAGAAAAAGGGAAGATGACCCTCCCTTGTGCATGAGCATGACATCTATCTAAGGTTGTACAGAACTGCCGCAAAAAAACAGCAAACCACCTTACAAGTCGTGGCTCTTGTACTAAAGAATCAAAATAATATAGAAGCGGGCAACTAATGCATTTCGCATTGCTGGTGTTGTGTGAAATGGTCGAAATCAGAACTGAGAGGCACCTCACCTCCTCACTACCAAATGCAGCAATACATAACTGACTTCCGGAGACCTGAAAATATGAAGGAGACAGTATATCCACACTAATGTATCTCTGGGAGTACACCAATTGAATCCCCGCTGCATAGCCAACTGGAACCTCTAGGAACGAGGGAAAATCCAACCCTCTCCATGATAGCCCATTATTGAAATATATTTCCTCCTCAGTGGGCATGTACCACTGGTTAGGACCAACCTGGAAAGCCTGTAGGTGGGCATTCCACCTGCAGATAAGATGTCGCAAAAACACACCATGGCTCTTTAGGGAAGTAGTCTCCTCATAGAAATGGAGGAGGCCTACCTACCTTAGGAGCCCCTGGGTAGTTTCTATAATAGGGTGAGGGTACGCATCTCTATCCCTCTCTCGCGCCTCCCACAGGCGAACCATGTTATACTGGTCCGCCTGTTGTTGATGTTTTTCCCTCTCTTATCTCATTTCACGTCGCTAAATGATTGACATATTAAATACAATTTTTTTATTAAATGAGACATGTATTTATGAATATACATATATAATTTTTTTTGAAAAAAAAAAAACAGTCGGTGCGCCACAAAAAAAAAGCATGCACCGGTAACGGTGCGTATTTTTTTGTCACGCACCAAAGGCAGTGCCCCATAAAATTTTCAGCGAATCGGAGGCGGTGCACCTACAAATTTTCAGTGCACCACCCTCCTAGAATTGTTCCAAAGTCAATGGTGCGGTGGTATAACAGACCACACTGTTGACTATGGCCCAGTGTCGAGAGGGCGGTGCGCTGACCAAACTATACACCCCGGGGCGTATAGTTTGGTCAGCGCACTGCCCTCCTAACATCCGTACATAGTCAATGATGCGTTATTTTACCAGACTGCACCGTTGACCATGTCAAAATGCTGGAATTTTGTGTGCTGACAAAATCACTCGCCCTGGGGCGGATATTTCTGTCAACGCACCGCATTCCCACTATTCCACAAGGTCAACGGTACAGCCGGGTAACCGACCACACTGCACTTCTTTGAAATTTTAAAAAGTCATGGTGTGCCTTTCAGTACTGCACCGAAACTAGTGCGGCTACAATTAGCACCAGTTGTGGTGTGGGCTATAAATTTACAAGCAGCACTACGAACCGGTGCGAGCCGAACGGCTCAAGCGCACCGCTCAGAAAATTTTTATTTTTTTTTAAACGATGAATTTTAAGCTAATTTACAAAACTAATCCACTAAAAGGTTTAATTATGGAAAAACAAGGAAAATACCTGTACATTTTGTCGTCGAGGAGGCATATTGGCTATAGAATTTTCAAAACTAAATTTGCCACTACTTTGCAAAATTTAAAATGGAGATGGTGGGCAATGGAAAAGAGTAGTGCATGCAATGGGAGCACCGATGGCAGGGCGCCTCACACAAGGAAAATTTTCATCGATGCTCGAGAGCTCTAGAGCACTGAAAAGTGAAAAATGAAAATTTTTGGCAGTAATTTTTTTTTATTTAACCCTGTTCCAGTGCGCGGGTTTTTATAGGCACACCAGTGCGGTTTCGTAAGACCGCACCAGGTTGTTTCAATTTTGGCGCGGGTTTTTAGAATGCACTGGTGCGGAATATTTGTAAAGCACCGGCATGCTACAGTAATAAGACGCACCGAGCGGGTTTGTATGGAGCGCACGGTGTCCCAGTGTGCCAATGTTTTGTGTGCACTGGTGCTTTCTCTAGGTGAACGCACCGGTGCGGTTTAGGATTATAAGTGCAACAGAAGAAAAACATATGCAAAAACTTCCACCTGCCAACCTCCTCTAGTAACCTCCACTACAAATGGATGTCTGGGGTATTCATATAAGGGGTTCCTTAAAAAAATCCGCTAAAGGGTCTTTTCCTTGTAGTGAATAGTTTATTTGTCTATCCTTGATAAATTCCAGTTTTTGTGTGGGGAGATGTTTAGATAAGTTATGCACGTCGTGAAATATTATCTCTGTAAATACATTTGAATCAAATTTTATAATTAACGAAAGTAAATTTGGGTTTCTATGTGAGAAAACTCTACAAATGATGACGAAGAATCATTGATGGGATGATACGCTTCTATGTTTTTAATTCTGAAGCACAATGAAGGCCTTGGATTGCAGCATTGGCCCTTGTATGTTCTGGCATATTCCTACGTTGAAGGCGATGTGTATATACAGTGAATTGGAAGATTTTTATTTTCCTGCGTATGTTCTGTCCATAGAAGAAATGCAAATGGTGAATCAGTCAAGATTACAATCAGTAGAGAGTCTGTGTGAAGCATTGGGGAACGATGTTAAGTTTTCCAAGCTTGTGTTAAACCCTGTGGTGTAAAGCACTGATGCCCTCTGGTTGTGGTTTTTTGGTATTTTGCATCCTGTATATGGGAGAAGATTGTGTCCTATCTTTGAGAGGATGTGCAACGTTAAAGCATTGTGCAACGAACTTGTTTGGAGAACATTAAAAAAAAATGACGGATTGAGAAAAGTAAGGAGTTGATATATGTAAAGGCCCTTGTTGTGTGTGATTTACATATTTCCTAGTGCCAAATATGTGTTGTGTGTAAAACCAATTTATGGAGGATAACATAAATTGTTTTGTCTAGTTTTCTGTGGAGAAAAGAGCCTGCACATTAGTATTTTGGAAAATTTCTTTGTGTTTTGACCAAAGCCCCATAGACTTGACACCAATGATTATCACACATGGAAATTTAAATTGATTTCTGGTAGCATGGGTTTAGACGTACAGACAATTGAAAACACATTGGTATGATTTGAGAGCCTTGCATGGAATCGGATCAGTCTCAGAGAATGTGTGGAAGAGAGGCTGACTATTTCAAGTCGATGTTCTGAAGCATTAAATCATAGCGTGAACTAAGTTATGAGTGGGTATTTCTGGAAGAATCGTTGTTTGGAAGTTTTCTTTAAAAGCAAACGCAATTTCTGTGTAGAAATTGGTGATGCTCTGTGTGAGTAATTGATGGTCACCAGGATGTGGAGCAACAAAACCAGTCTTGCGTGGATCAATACAACAGATCCAAGTATTGAATTGAACCCTAAGTGTTGATATTGTGTACAGGCAGAGTAATCATAGGCAGTGTTTACAATGCAAAGTTAAGTGACTGTAAACTTGGGAAAATGCCGGATCTGTATCAACACCGTAATTATGGCATGATTATGGCAAGAAGATATGATAGCAGATGAAGGGTAGTTTAAAACCCAAAGGCGTAGCTAAGGAGGGAGTTATGTTTTTTAACCAGTAGTCATGTTCATATTCTGGAGTTTAGTTCTTGTTCCGGAAATTGGGTTTCGGTTCTCAACTCCAGTTTTTTCACACATCTAGCAAGACTGAAGGTAAATGAGCACATGTATTTAAGGAACATAGTGTTTACATGCTCTTGTGTTCCCTTGATCATGCCCAGGAAATCCAGAAAGCGCAAAAAAATGTTGAAATTAATCCTTCCAGGTTTATACATATTGATTTTAAAGGCATTTTTTACCAAATAGATGGGGATAGGAAGGGTTGGAGTCTCTATCTCGAGACTTATGATGTAACCTTATTTTTTTAGGAAACTGAATATGGAGTATTGACCTGGCAGGGTCATCAGTACTTTCCAGATGAGTTCAAGAAAACCAAGCCTCCTACATTTGATGGAGATTTGAAGAAACCGAAAGAGGTAGAATCATGGTTTCTTGGGATGAAGAAGATCTTCAAGTTACATGAATATATAGAGAACATGATATCCATGATATATATTTTTGTTCTCAAGGGAAAGGTGGATATTTGGATTTTATGATAGATAAAGAGTACATGATTATGTTTATGAAAATTTTGAGGTATTTTCCTTATCTTAAGGATGAGAAGACGAAGGTTCAAAGATTCATTAGTGGAATGCCATTAACATTCAAGGATCAGATTAAGTATGATGAACCTCGGACGTCGTTGGAGGAATTCATTGGGAAGTTGAAGCATTGTTATGAGCAGTCGAAGCACAAGGCTGAGCCTAAGCATGGCTGGAAAGGAAATTATAAGGCAAAAGGAAAATGACCTCCAAAGCAGGAAATACCTTAGGTTGCAGGTGAGAAATAAAATGTGGCCCCTTATAAGAAGTCCAGTACAATGAAAAAAGGGACATGTATCTTAGCCTAGAGATCAGCATAATAAGGGTCGTGGCAGAGCACCACTAGTGTTGGATTTTTGGAAATGATCATCACAAGAAGGATTGTTCGTTGTACCTAGGTGGCAGACCTCAAATTTATATGGCTCAAGAGGCACATACATTTGGGGATGTTGGTAAGAGAATTCCTTGGATTTATGCAGCATTAGATAACAAGCAGGCGGATCACCAGACATCCATTATTGAGATGGAAGGTAATCTTTTTTATCTAATTATAGTTATGTTAATCTATACCTAGTGGATAAGTGTGGCTTGAGTAAAGAAGTGCATGCAAAGTATTGGTTGGTGAAGTTGGATGCGAGGACTAATAAAAAGTTTCATCATTGGGTGAGAGATTTTGCATTTGACTTGAATGGTATGCATACATCAAGACATATAACTGTGCTTCCTTTAGGTTATGTTAATGGTGTTGGATATCGCTAGCATACAGGGGATCTCCCCGATATAATGTCCCAACTAGACCTCACAACATTTGGTGTAGGAGTACCATCCGGAATATGAACTCACTGTCATTTACTTAAATATATTCCTTGGCTTTAGTTGTCAGCATGAGAGAGAAGTGAAAATTTCCTTTTGAATGAGCAATATAGTGCGCTTTGTGAATATTCAATTACAGATGTATTAAAATTCTCTTACTTCATAAGGGAAAATAAAGTGATACTATAATAGAGAAGTAATAGTACTACCCTAATGGAGACACACTCAGAAGAGGAAGGCTCATCTAACATCAAGCGAAATAGTTCACAAGGATGCAACGATCATTATAAATATAACAACATGTTTCCAATAATTAAGCATCGAATTCACTGAAATAGTTCAATTACTCAAGTAAGGTGAAACACAACATGAACCACAAACATTCAAAGAATAATCTTAGAAACATTCACAATCCATGTGAGAAAATGTGTTGGCCTGAAAGGCATCGATACTAAGCAAAAGTCCCAAGATACATAAATACAATAAACATCACTAGCTCCAATAGTGGAGCATTAGAGCCACTACTTTCTCCCTAAAAGTACTAACTCTATCTCTCTAATGCCTTGTGGGAGAAGCCAATTTTAAAATTCCTTTACAAGAGAAATGAGGATCTATTTATAACTTGAGGAATGACCTTTCACATCCTCATGATTCTTGACTTTCCAACCTCTAGTGACCTTTGGACTTCTACAACCTTTGGAATTCCAAATTATTTTTGGAATTACATATGAATTTTGGTATTACATGTCTTTTGGACTTCCATGACTCTTCAATTCATACATGACTCTTATAATTCCACTTATTTGTCTTTACATTGATTACAACAATACATCATGACTTCCACATCATTGTGTGATGAGAATGTGACATGTCACTATATTTGATGATTGGGACTACTAGTGATTGATAACGTGGACTTTCTCTAGTGCTGATTGTCACTTGTATCTTTGTTCTTCTTGCAACTTCAATCATTGATGTCTTCACCCTCCAAAGGGTCTTTGATTTAATGGAGTATTCAGGGTGCTTTGATCATAAATATTCAAGTGTGTACTTCATTATTTCCATGCATCCTTTATTTTTTTCCTTTCCCTAAATTCCTTGTGTGTGCTTGTCATGTTGTTCCTGGAATACTTGTGTCCGCAATCATTCATGACAAGAAACCATCAGCCTAAAATTCTCCTATTTTACCATGTTTTATCCAAGTTTTATATTCATTCATTTTCGATGTGCTTAAGAGGGGAAAAAGGAGCTTTTGTGCACATGGTCTCACTTTCAAAGGCTCGAGGGATGAAGGGGAAAGACTTTGAGGCTTCAACATGTGCTCATGAATTCAAGACAAGGAGACAGTCAAGGAAGGGCGCATGGCGTAAGTCCGAAGGATGAAGGGGAAGGATTCGGGCTTCCCATGTACAATGTGTGCTAAAGGGAGAGATCCAGGGCATAGGGTACACTCCTAAATTCTGAAGGACGAAGGCTTCAAGCCTTCGAGGTGTGCTCATCCACTCAAGTGGCCTAGGAGGGGGCATGGCACAAGTTTGAGGGATAAAGAGAAGATCTTTGTGCCTTCAGAGTGTGCCCATGTGCTCAAAGGGTCTGGAGGGCGCATGGTACATTTGGGAATGATGAAGGGTGAATCTTAAGGCCTTTAGGGTGTGCCTATACACTCAAGGAGTGTGCACTTATTCGAGTCGACGAAGTGCACTCAAAGGAAAAATTAGTCTCTTAAATGGCGCATTTCAGAGTAAGGAAGGGGAAAGAGGCGTAAGGAGTGCCTTGCACTCTTGGAGGGTGCACAGCACACTTTCAAACAATGAAGGATTCCCCGTCAAGGATTTAGAGTGTTCTTATGTGCTCTTGGCCTCATTGGGTTTTCTTTTAAGCCAAAGATATGTCTAAGTGATATAGGGCGAGGGGCGAACATGATGATTTTAGACATAAAACCATGTGCACCACATACCAAATCATCAAGAAAACTTATAAAAAATTAAACAATGTAAATATACATCAATATAATTCCACTTTCGAGTGAAGTGTGTGTGAATGCGACTCAAAAGTGTCATTTTACAACAAAAAAGATGATATGATCATGAAATTCACTTAAAGGTATTCTAATCAATGCATGGACACTCTGGACCATTCAAGGACACTTGAAACACATAGAATAGCATGAGACGACATTTGAAGATCAAAGTGACACTAGGTACGATGGTGATAGTAGGCTCCAATATTCGAATGTAGTGAAATTTTGGAGGGTGTTGTAGTAGTGACAACACATGACGACAAATTGGGTGAATTCCAGCTTCTATGTCAGCAATATATTTCGTTTAAGGACCGTATCTTCAGGAAGTATTGATTGCCTCGATTTCCCCCTTTTGACCTAGTTTTATACATAACATCTCACTTTCCTCTACTTGGTTGGACACACACAAAATATACACCATATCACAATTGTTTCAATCCAGGAAAGAGTAATGTGTGTGGAGAGTTTATGATATTCAGAGTATGAGTTTTCATCTTTGGTGTTGCTCTGCTTCCAGCAGTCCTAGACAGTACCCCAACGGATTCACTTTAGGATCACAAATGTTGCTCCGCTGCCAGTGAGCCTGGACAACACCTCAGTGAATTTGCTTGCTTCACCTCCCTACACAAGAAGCATTTCTCTTCTTTCACCCTTTATTTATTTATTTAATATAAATTTTCATCAACACATTATTTTCAACGGGTGGAAGAGGGTTCCTAACTTATTGAGAGTAGAGGAGGTTTCCCCTTAAGAGAAGTATTTTAATACCTCTGATATTGGTTGCTTACTTCCCCTTATCCCTTCTCTACTAGATTGGACAAGCGATAACACACAAGTAGATATACACCAAGTTGATTAATATAGATACTAGAATAGGCATGGATCTAATGGGTTCCCTCAAGTTTCTACTATTTGACAAATCGTATTTTCTATCTGGACTTAACTCAACCTATGGAATTTTCCCAAACAAAGAAGAAGATCAATAGAAAGCCAAGCATTATAGTTGTCACACTTATCTTTCATTACAAGAAAAAGTCTTTTGAGCATTGCACTTTTACAGAAGGTTTTATTTATGTACAATGACCAATAGACAAGACACAACAAGACACGACAAGACATGACTATCATATCATATGAACAACTGAAAAAAACCAAAGGAAGAAAAGACACAAAACAAATTGTACAGGAAATGAAAATTGTAGTTTCTACTGAAAATAATGTTTTAAATCTCGGACATTTACAGCAATGGGGTTAATCCTCATCTCTAATACTTTCATCTTGAAATTATTGTGGCTGAGATTTTCATCAATAGTGAATGGTCCAATCCACAAAGGTTGGAACTTTGTGTGTACTTTTCCCTTTACTTCTTGGGGTTGATCCCACTTCAGTAATAGGTCACCCACATCAAAGCTCTTTTCCCATGCAGATTTATTATCAAATCAGTGCTTTACACGATTATGATGCATGAAAAATTTGTCTTTGGCCTTGAGCCTTTCTTCCTCAAGTTTGAGTAAAGTGTTTATCCTGCTCTAAACCATAAGGAAAGGTCTACCTTTTGACTCTTGAGAGAGCTGCAAGGATGGAAGATATGTGTTCAGGGGAAAGATGACTTCTTTACTATAAACTAGAAAGTACAACAAGGTTCTCAGGGAATGGTTTGAAGTTCCACAGTCGACCCAAAGTGCATTGGTCAAAGCTTTATGCTAGATCCTTTGTTGTGAGAAGATGGTTTTCTTGATTATGCGGATAAGATTCTTATTTGTTGATTCAACCAAACAATTTCCATGTGGATAATAATTAGATGCATGTTTCAACACAATTCCATTTTCTAATGCGAATTCATAAAGTTTTAATGATGGAAAGTAAGTTTCATTACCAAAGACAAGTGATGTAGGAACACCAAACTTGGTTATAATATTTTGTTGCAAGAAGTGGATGACTTCCTGGTCATTTACTTTCTTGAGAGGAACTTCCTCTGACCACCGAGTGAAATAATTTGTCACCTTGAGAATATATCGATGTTGCTTTGATGAATGGGGAAAAATCTCCTCGATATCATCTAGGCCCCACTATTGGAATGACTCCTCAACTGCTACTAGTAGCAGTGGGGAAACTAACCTTTTATCCTGACTGACCCATCTTTAACAAGCTTGGCACTTGCGGACATAAGCATGAGCATCCTTGAAAATAGTGGGACAATAATAACCAACCTACATAGCCTTGTGTGCTATAGTGTCGCCCACATAGTGGCCACATATCGGTCTGTCATGTAAATATTTAAGGACCTTATCTTTATCTTGCATCTCAAGGCACCTAAGCAGGAGACCATTATGGTGCTTCTGGAAAAGCACTCCATGAACTAATTGATAAGATAGAACCTTTAAACAGATTTCCTTCTTATGGTTATTCGAGAAGTTCATGGGAAAGGTTCTATGCTCCAAAAACTATTGTAATTCTACATTCCATGGCGTTGTAGATGTGGACTGTGGAACATGCTCAATGTTGTACATTTCTATCTCTTGCTCCCAACCTGAAATATATTGCTCGGGAGCATCTCTTCCTTTAGCTACTAGCTTAAATAGGCCATGACCCTTTATGGTATGAACTGGATTGGACTCCAGATCATATTATTGTATAGAGGTCATCAAATTAGCCCTCTTCATACCCAATTCTTGCTACATAAACAATGTCCTTATGGACAGATGAGGTACAAATATGATTGTGTGAGTTTTTAATAGATAGGACATGAACTACTTAACTTCCTTATATACAACATATGATTGTTTTTAAATGGAATTATAATTTAATTCTGGACCTTGTATACTAGCACTCAATGGATATAGGTTTCTCATTTCCTTCAATATATTTCTGAGTCAACACAACTGCAATCGACTAATCCAAAGAAAATGTATAGAACAAGAAATATTTTCCATAATCTGTACTGAATAATGTGGGTGCATCAACAATAGCCTACTTAATCCAAGAGAACACATCCTTCTCCCATTTATCCCTTTTTTATATTGCATATTTCTTAATCATCTATTGTATGGGATTGACTATTTGAGCATAATTAGAGATGATTTTCCTCAGGAAATTAATTTTCCCTAAGAAATACTCCATGACCTTCTTATTCAATGGGAACAGGATCTGTGTGATATATTTGATCCTCTCCGCATCAATTTTAATTTGGATTTTCGCAATGATGTGTCCTAGTAGAATACATTCAGACACACCAAAGATGCTCTTCTTGGGATTAAGGGAAATCCCATAATTTTTACACCGCCCGAATATTTGTTTCAGATGACATATGTGATCTGATCTTTTCTTGGAAACACACTAACATCATCCAAATAAACAATCACGCTTTGACCTATAAGGACATGGAAGGCGATGTCCATTGATCTTTGGAAAGTCTCCCCAACGTTTATAATACCAAATGAAATTATCTTGAATACAAATGTTCCCCATTTGGTCTGGAAGGTAGTTTTCAATGTACTTGGTTCCGCTACTAGTACTTGATTATAACCAAAGAAACCATCTAGTAGCGAAAACATTTCAGACCTAGATACTGTCTAAAGGATTTGTTCCATGGATGGCACTAGGTAATTGTCTTTATCAGAAGCCTTATTAAGATTTATAAATTCAACGCATATACATATTTCACCATAATTCTTTCTAACTAATACCAAGTTGGAAACCCAAGTGGAGTGTCTGACTTTAAATATGATCCGAGCATCCAAAAACTTTCTCAATTCCTTTTGGATAAGGGGTTCCAGTGTTGAATGGAATTTTCGTAATGTCTACTAGAAAGGCTTTACCCCTTCTTTTATAGGAATGACATGCTGGATAATATGAGTTTCATATGTCTTTAAATCGTCATATGTCCATGCAAATATGTCAATGTACTTTTTGAATAGGCGTACAAATGTTTGTCATTTTTCTAGAGAACAACACTTATCGAGGTTCACATACTTCAAATCTTCCTAGGTCACAAGACTAACTTGTTTAGATGATAGATTTTATCTCTAATTTTTCACATTTCTTGGTCCTCTAAATCGATTATGCATGTCATATAACTTCTCCAGGGACAACCCACCCTTACACATAATGTTTCCTTTCGTTACATGGGGTGTAACCTACAAAGCACGATCGTGCTCATCCTCATCTATGGCAACATGTTTGAATACATATGCATTATCCATAAATTGAAGTATATGTTGGTCATCATTGAAAACACGTAAATTAGTGAAATTATCAGGCACAAATGGTTTATATACAATTTCAATATGAAAACCACTTTTCAATGGCGACATCCTACCTGATACATTTTCCAATGCATCTGTTGCGGCATTTCTGAGCCTAGGAACATAAATAATATAAAAATATTTAAAATGATTCGTTAGACACCTTAGCTCCTACTGGTAGTGTTTAAGATGTGGTGAGACACAATGGATAGTATTTCATACTTGACGAGTGACCACCTCTGAGCAAGTGATTACCTTGAGAATTTATACCTTCAGATCAATGGTCTTTTTCAATCAATGGAAGAGTTCTTCATATTAGGCAGTATTATTAGTACACTCAAATTTCATACAACATGAAAGGATGTGCTTCTTGCTGCATGGGTTTTTAAGTACACAACCAATTCCAGAACTGTCCTGCACCTTTGAACCATCAAAATAAAGAGTCCAAATATCATGATTTGATGAGCTACTTCCTGTACTATTATTATTGTTATTATTATGTACAGTTATATTACAAGATTCATTTGTACCAGGTGGATAACACAAAAGGAGCTCCAATGGAATGAGTGATGGTTATTCTTGATAACACTCGAGGTCAATTTCAAGGAAACGATTCCCAAATATTAGATCAAAAAAGCAAGAGGCTCGTTGTGGCCCTCAAGTGGTGACACCATGTGTTTCATATACGACTCACTACTCACTCAAAACTAGTTATTCTTGCCCTTATATGGAAGCCACAAATGTGACTAGTATGTTGCAAAATACCCTTCCAATTTTCTAGACCGGTCTACGCTAATAAGTACACCACAGGATTCTTGTATGTCCACAATTACAATATTTATACGTTGAATAACTCAATCGTCTTTTGATAATTTGATGAGCACATTCTTGAGTTCACCAATATCTTGGAAAAGAGATCTATCCAGTTGAATAATTGTGCATTTATTTCATCACATTTATCATTTATTTTCTTTGCAAAAATTAGGGCATTACATTTATAGATGCACTAGAATCGAATAAACAATTATGGACATTATAATTAAAAATTTCAAAATTCAATAAAAACAGAGGGAAAAGAGTGTTAGCTTCTAATGTTACAACGTTCACTACATATTCAAGGAGACCAAAAATATCACTAGACACCTTTTGAGAGGAAGAAGCTTTATCACGTGTTTAAGGTTATGAAAAGGTTTGGAAAATAAGATCACGCTGACTTGCAATATTTGCGAGCTCATAGATAATAATATTTCCTCACGTCTTCTTCATATATTCCACTATGTTATAATCAGTTTTTTCGCATATAGTAGGAAATGCTTAAGTGTCTGGAGGAGTGGATTTATTCAACACTTCCGGAGTGATGGACTTAATCTTATTGTTGGAGGAAGTGTTCTTGGAACTAGTTACCTCTCCAGAATTACTCTGTTCCTTCTGAGAGAGATTGATAGGTAGTGAGATTCTTCTTAGCAACTGCTCTTTTAATTTTTTTCTTGTCAATTATTGTTTAGATATGGGCCCTTTACTCCTTAAATTGTATCGACATTTTTTCTTCTAAGGAGGGGCCTCACTCTAGGGTGGATCTTCAACATTTTACCTGTCAGCGTTGTAAAAACAATGAAATGCATTCACTGCATGTCCAATACCTTTGATTTCTTCAGCTACTGCAAGTTCTATTTATTTTGTATGTTCTTCCTACTCATCTACTAATAGAGTATCTACAATGTGTGCAACCAGAGTGTTTATGTTGTGGTTCCACTGAGGGCATGTACTTTCTGAGTGATATCTTGGTGGAAAGAATAATAATTAACCATGTCGATACTTTTTATATTCATCACAAGATTCAATTGCAGTGTGGATTGAATTAACGAGAAAAATGTTGTAGCTCCTAGAGACAGTCTTAAGGTTCAAAATACCAGTGCCTAGGACATATTAAAATCGGAGGTTAAATGTAAACAACTATAAGGATGCCTCTGACAGAATATGGAATAAGAGAATAATGGTTTTGGTGGTTCAATAATGGATAAGACCTTGGAGTTTGATTCATGTGAATTACCCTATACTACGAGAGGGCTCAAGAGGTTGTATGACTCGGTAATTTTCAAATGGGCCAAGTATGAAACAATGAGCAGAGGCTTTAAATTATGCAGAGGTGTTGAGAAATAATGGAGGAGGAGGAACCCGTGAGAGACAAGCTTAAAAGTCTTAAGAATCTGTCTCCCATGAACTCAGAAGAAGTGGATGCACGTGGAATATGACCAACAACAAAGATTTGTGGAGTGTGAATTAAGGGAGCATAGCAAATCCAACACATGAGCATTATACATACATGAATTCATGGATAAAAATGCATACCAGTGGCAGTTACATTACACAAATCATCTAAGCAATAGATTACTGATAAACAGGAGAATACAAATACATACTACTCATTTCTCCATCTAGAATACAAATAAACAGTGTTTTATATCAGGTTAGATTCAAAACAACTCTCCCAAATATGTATCTCAAAGCATAAAGAGCACAGTTACACAGGTGACTACAGAAAAAATTCTCCAAAATTCAGAACCTTTCTTTCATCTTTGAACTCCCTACATGAAGAGTTCTCCTTGAGGGTTCATGATTGAATAATCATTCATGATCGACCCACACATGTGAAAATCAAAATATCCTAACCAACTAACAGAGCGTGCATCAAGAAATCACTCCTGCAATCAGAAAATCAAAACAAAATCGGGTGAAATTGGTATTTCACCATAAAAACATTGCAATCAAACAGTAAAATAGAAAACATAGTTGGTCACGAAGGTCAAGTCCTGGAATCTTCAAAATGGGGCGGTGAGGAGTGGTCATGAACAGGTGGGCAATCTGGCTTCCACTCCTGATTCCATCTGCTGTGGAAAGCCTCCACTCCCTCGTTCTCATGATTTCCATAACCGTCGTGAAACGGCCTATCGTGTTGTTTATGCCTAGCTCTTCAAGGGGGATTCATTTGACAAACTGAATATACCTCTGTTGTGTTTGTCCCACCTAAACCAATGTTGTGTTTGACTTGCAAAAACCAGAGACCGGATTTCAGATGGGGGCATAGATGGTTTGTGGTATTGGATGGCGAGGGGTGCAAAATCATTGCAAGATGACATGTAGCACCGAGGGCGATATAAAAAACCGGCCATTTCGGACCCCCCCCCCCCCCAATAACCTTCAGAAAGAGGGGGGGTGCGAAGTAAACTTGTATCTTCAGATGTATTGATGGGGAGCGAAGATGAAAGAGAGATGTCAGGGGCTTTACGGTGATAAGATGTGTGAAAAATGGATGGAAATGGCAGAAGTAATGGTGGGGCCAATAGTATTAACACATGGCAGAAATGGTTTAAACTGAAAAGAGCGGGTTATAGTTTGGGGGATGGCTTTAGATGATGTGACAAGGAAGGTGGGGCCCTATCTCATATCTCAAATAGCATTCGGAAGGTTTTACATATGAGAAAGCGAGGGATAAATCTTTAGACTTGTGATTTTCAAAGTGTGACGAGTGGAGGGTGACGTGGCCAAACGGAGGTGGGGTCGCCCGTAGATTGCAAGCGAGAGTGTTTATTTATGGTAAAGTGGGGGTAGGTATTATAGTTAGCAAAGTGTGGTGGCGGAAAGGTGATGTGGAGAGGTGCAAGTGGGGCCTTCCTGAACATCACATATCGCAAGTTTTAATCATGGGCAAGCGGAGAGTAAATGGTATGAAAGGGAATGTATGATTTGTGATGGGCGGAGAGGTGACGTGGCATGACCAAAGTGGGGCCTACCTACAGATCGCAATCGGAAGTATTTTGATATGATATGTGGAGGGTAAGGGTTATACCTTGCGGGGAGTGATGTGCGATGTGTGGGAGATGACGTGATGTGGCAGAACTAGGACCTTCCCACAAATCGCAATCAGAAGTGTTTTGTCATAAGAAATGAAGGGTAAATGGTTGTGATCTATGGAATGTGATGCGCGATGCGAAAAGGTATATGGGTGTCGATAAGGGTTTAGAGCGGAGAGGAGTGAATTATTGATGATAAAGGTTCATACTGAAAGGTGAAAATGTCTAAGTGTTGGAGAGGTAAATCCCCTCTGCGGATAGAGGTGATCCCTACTAGCCCAGATCAGGTCTAGCAAGAACCGAGTCATGCTAAGACGCGGGTTCCTAGTTACAAAAGACCAAGATGTGACAAGAGGCCTACCTTAAGTCCTACGCTGTTGTTTCTTGCAAAGAAGATGGCGCTTCCATCCTTCACTTTGGTAGATCACAATTCTCTTGCTTAGCACGTTCGAACACCTGCACGTACACGAAGAAACAACAACACACAAGCATAAAACCTAATACATGTAACTATGTATCAGTCAGAGAGGATACAATTCATAACATAAGACATGAACATATGAATGGAACCATAATCGAAGTCGTTTATTATTAATCACAACGAAAGAAAGATACAACCTGAGCTCTGACGCTGGATCTTCCTTCGGCAGGTCAACAGCGGAGCACGTCTCGATGAAGCTCGTCGGGATGGGACAAGGCTCTCTCTCTTCGGCTGTCTAACGATAGTCTCCTTACTACTGATCCAAATCTATTCAGGCTAGCTTGCAAAGGGAAAATGACAAGCTTATATAGATGGTGGAAGGGGAGTTTGGATCCCTACAATGGTGGGATTGGCCCTATCCTCAAGGAAGCTTCCATGATAGGTGGAAAACCACTTCCCCTACATGGAGATCTGAAGCCAAACCTCCCAACTCATTTTAGAGACTCGTTCAGGATTTGGTTGGAATCAAACTTCCGCCATTTATTTTTTTTAAACAATCCTTATTAATCTTGGCACGAGTGTATGATAGAGCGCCAGTTGGCGCGCCATCTTTGGTGGATTTCCCCCATTGGCGCGAGGGTTGAACTGGCTTGTCCCGCCAAGGCAAAAAGGTCTATTTTTAAGGCTTTTCACAGGAAACTATCTTCAGAGGAATGATTGTCCTTGTCAAGGGGGATACCATGAAAGTGGTTTCAAGTCATGTCACTGCTCACAGGTCATGGAATAGGCCCTCCAATGTGCGGGATGGGGATTGAAGGGACGGTGACAAATTACTGTGTAACAGATGCCCCATAAAGCATGAGGCCCGAGAGAGAGAGAGGGGTGAAATTCTTTACGAGAACGTGTCCAACTGAAAACACTGCCGTCGGAAAACCTGTGTAGACAAGTACAACTGATATCTCATATACATGATATGTGGTATGGGCACAGCCATCCATAATAGAGTATACAATAATCAAGATCCAAGGCATGGACGTAGCCATCCAGTGAGGATCGATAAAAAGACTCAGGTATGGTCGCAGCCATCCAGTCAATGATTCATGTAACCAATCATGATAATCCACAAAATCGCAGCCTGGATTCCAACAGACAAAATCCAGGGTCTTGCGCACCATCTCGACCCAAACAGAGTACAAGTTCTAGCATGTGAATAAGTGAGCTGAATTCGAACATGCAAGAACATCGTCTGATTACCAACCAGTAATGAAATCTGTTAACAAACGCGAGAGGAACCACCAATAATGAAAATGGCCCTCCAGGTAATATAGGTACAATCCACGGAATGTGAACAGTGAGCTGGCGTCAAACACCCGTAGAATCATCCAATCGAAGGTCAATGATGAAAACCTTGCGTCGAATGAGAATAAATTGCCATTGAGGCATGCAGGCTCCAAGGTACCGGAAGGGATTCTCTAGATTAGCTTCATGGATAATGAGCTGAAGTCGACAAGAAGTAACCTTGGTCCAAGGTGGGCCATAGTGTTTCCCACATCATTGATGCGAGACAGAGGAACATAATGTTTGTGAATTAGGATCAGATGAGAATCAGAGGAAGGTTGAAACTGCAGAGGTCAACTTCTCTTGAACATATCGGTGGCACGACAGTGCATTTGGCAGTATTTGACATCAAAAGATCAGAGGTCATGATGACGAGGCAAAGAGCAGATGAGAGGTAAAAAAGGATCACCTAAACCCATGAAGGCAAGCAGAAAACGAGATGAGATGTCCCCAACCCAACACAAATGCAGACAAGTGCCATGTTCAAGAGCGACATACTACCGACACGACGATGATACTGGTTTCACTTTTCCCCCACCATTTCTGGAGAGTACCTCTTTATTTTTACACAAGCTTGAAGAGGATACCATATGCTTGTCATATAATTTTTTCCTTCAGACAAATCCATCCTAGTACATTTAACGAGCCCTAGGAAGGAGAAACTCGAATATCGTCATTACGACTGAATCCGATGTCATCAGGGTTTAACGAGTCTGACAAAGGAAAAACTCGGCGTCTTTTCATGTCTAGAGAGTTTGAAAAGACAGCGGAAAAGTAAACTCCAACAGTACCTTTTCGTAAATAGTTCCTCAGATCTGAAAAGGTAGAAAATTGTGTCTGAGAAAGCCTCCTAGTCATGATAGGCTAGGGTATTCCTTTTTTGTAAATAATCTATCCCAGCCCAAAAAAGGGGTAAACGTATACTAGGTAGATGTCGTTTAGCAGCCAATTTTAACGAGATCAAAATGACAAGCGACTCGGCAATCTTTTCAGTTTTGAAGAGTCAGAAAAGAGCTTAAAGTTGACTCCTCCTGGAGGAACGAGTGGTATAAAGGGCAGCAACTAGTTCCGGTGATGGTGGAACTACTCAAAACAAATAAAGGTTAAGAGGTTGGCTAACAAGACCACTCATCGCAGCAGTTCCTCAGGAATGGGTAAAACAACCAGTGGTAACTTTTAAATGTCGAGATAACTTGTTATGGGTGAAAAACCAAGGCTCTTCCCATGTGGTGATAAAATGACGTCTGAGAAATTAAATAGAATAGTTTCATTTTTTAAACTTGAAAATGAAACTACCTTACAGTTGGTTTCATTTTTACCTAGCTTGAAAAATAGAATAAACTATACTTGAAACGGTTTCCATTTTACACAGCAAACGAGCAAACTATGCTTGAAAAAATGAAATGCCCCTAGCATGGTGACTCAATTCAAGGTACATGCCCCCCAAGCTTCAGTCCATATGAAAGGCAGATGGAGTGAAGGTTCAAGTTACGAGATCAAGAGAAAGACTTGACTGGGCTTTTACGAGATCTAATCAAAGATTCGAATTGAATAGGAACGTGTTTCATTATTTTAATGAGGTTGACACATTAAAATAACTATCCTCAGATGACCTTGTTTCATTTTTTAAGGAGCTTAACACAAGCAGACGAACCATGCTTTGACAACCTTGTTTCATTTTTTAAGGAGCTTGACACAAGAAAACGAACTATGCTCTGAAGAGCTTATTTCATTTTTTAAGGAGCTTGACACAAGAAAACAAACTCTGCTCTGAAGACAACTCATAATGATGAACAAGAAGTCATGGCTTCCAATAGTTCTACACCGGATGGGAGAACAACATCTCGGCAATCAGGACCCAGTGCCCCCAGCACACGATGTACAACGGCACTATCACTAATTACAGGCACAGGGTAGGTAGCCACATAGTTGACCTGCAGTGGGGAAAATACAACGGGTGGATAAAAACCAGGAAGGGATGATGGCAGGCCAGCTGCCACATCAGGACCAAAGAATGAAAGTTGATCAATGGTCATGATATGTCCTTCATGTGGAAAACAGAGCACACGAAAAAGGGAGGAGACAAGCGCTCCCATGGCATAGGTGTAATCGTGCCCCAAGAGAAGATTCAAATCCAAGGGGCATGGAACAACCATCACGTCCATATGGATGGTTTTACCTCCCAAAGTAACAGGTAACCTTGGAAGGATCCCTAATGGTTGACTAATTCTTCTGTTAAATGTTAATAGATTCTGTGTAACAGGCGCAAGCGGTGGTTAACTGAAAGCTTTCCAAGTAGTTGAGGATAAAATACTAACAGACACGCCTTCATCTATAATGGTGTTGGGTACGACCAGACCAGAGGTTTGTACCGTTATCTCAAAAGGCACATAAGATGGAAGGCGGTATCCTACAAATCGACTCCAGTCAAAGGAAGCGACCAAACTACTCGGAGAGGCTACCATCAAACCGATATGGTCTTCCCCTGGTGTTACGAAAGAAGAAGGAGCATCATCCATGACCTCCATCTCGAAGGCGGGAGGAGTATCCTCTGGGACCTCCATCACGGGAGGCAGAGGAGCAGCTTCTTAAGGTATAGGGATAGGAGAATATTTCTCCAAGTCCAAAGAATCTGAAGAAACAAGAAGAACATGAGGGGTGCGAGATCCACTCTCCACGGAAAAGACCTGGTGCACCGCAAACGGGGCCAGCTCAACTGATCCCACGACCAATGGTTGGTCAGGAATGGATTCCTGAATTTGAATTTCTGGGGGAGCGAGATTGACCAAGGATGACTCTTGACCAATTGTAGGATCAGCTGGAGGACTGAAAGAAATCCGTTTAAAACCAGCCTGGAGGCATGGTGTAGAAACAGTTGAGTTGTCCAAAATGCCCTTGACTTCATCCATATACGGGCAAAGGTGAATGGCATGCTGCCCTTCACACAACTTACAGGGATTGGTGAGCTTACCCTGCTTCTTAGGAGCCTTACCAGCACAAGCTAAAGACGTGCCCCCAACCTGACTCCTGGAAGCCAAAGGCAACGGTGGACGACCGTTGGACCATAATTCGAGCACCTCGGGAATGCCAGGGCAGTCTCGAAGAATATGGTCTCCTATGCACAGGATTCAAGGGAAATTGACTTTCCGCAGAGGGTTGGGAGGTTTATCAAGAGGATATGTTTCAGAAGTAGTAGCCGCAGCTTTAGCCTCTCTCTTATCGGACTTCTTCTTCTTTGTCTTCTTCTTCTTCTTCTTAGCCACCTAGGTACTAGAATCTGGACTTTAACCAGGTGAAGTAAAAGAGGAGGATGAAGAAACAGGCGAAGAAGGGGAGAGGTCCACCTTGGAATCAACATGATGTTGTTCAGGTAGAGGAACTGATTGAACAATAGCTGAGACATTCGGGACCATAGAGGTTGAAAACAACCAAACAGGCAACCCAACAGTTAACCCAGGAAGGGACAACATTCCATATAAGGAGCGCCAACATTTCCAAAAGGAGGAAAATGACCTGGATTCCCATTGGAGGGGATTCCTTGGTTGGTGAACTGTGGAAAAGTTTCCATCGGAGACGACCCAAAACAACAGCCTAAGGAAACTAACTTTAACTAGGAATATTTCATGGGCATTTAATTTTTTTAAAACATTGAAACACAACTCTGTTGTTTCATCTTTTAAGAGTCGAGAAACAGACAAAAGGTGACTCTATCGCTTTCAGATTGGAAACAAGCGTGAAAGGACAAGCGCTTGATGATCTTTTCAAATTTATGAGTCTAGAAAAGACCAAAATGACTACTCTGGAACTCTAGGCAAAGGGTGTACCAGATGTCTGTGAACTGCAATATACACCTTGGTTTCAAAATGAAAGAGAAATCAACCAAGGACTTGACGTACGTGTAGGAAATCTCCCTGAATGTTGTGTCCAGTGTATCACGAGTATAAGGCGGCAGACTCGGCTTCCTATGGATAAAGGATAGCAACCTAGTGGGGTCTCCCTTTATATACGCGATGGTACGTGGAGCACAAGTTCGTACTAGTGCTGTCTAAAGCCAAGAGGCGAACAATAGCCACTAGGTTTAATGACACCGGAACACGTCACTAGCCTAGACCTCTAAATATTTCATTAATGTTTCAATGCTGCCTTAAGGTAAATTGAATAAATTTTAGTGTTGATCTTCAATTATGTTTCAATTTTCATGCCCTACCGAATGTTATGTCTCAAAATCCTCTAAATGCACACTACATGCCACAATGTATCACTTTGTTCGATGAATAGCTAACTACAAGAAGGTTGAGAGCTTTCACACAATAACAAAATGAACAGAAAACAACCACTAGTGTCTCTAATGCACGCTAATGAAACTAGAAGCTTTTCCTTCAGAGTTATATAACACTAATAACGCAGAAAAAATTTCAATTTACATTAACTAATCACAAGAAAAAAAGATTTTATTTTTATATTTTCAATGTTTAAGAGCAAAGTGCACTAAACAAAATGAAAACTAATGAAAATAACAATTTGAGAAGTGATGGCAAAAGAGCAAAGACAAGCAATTTCACTCAATGCAAAACACACAATTAGACCTCAAACTAATGAATAAATCCCTCAAATCAAAGAGGAATCCCAAAGACTCATACGAACCGTGTACTCTAGGCTCGAAACGAGACAAAGCGAAATTCGAATGAGAAAGAAACCAATCACTCAAATAACGCAATAAAACAATGGAAAACCACCAAACGAATGCAAAGAAGCAACAACAAAGTTGGCTGGACAAACAAAAACCAAAAACTCCCAGGGAGGCTCAGCACATTATAGCACCTAGATGCCCTAGGGCTATAATGTAAAACCAATAGTAGAGGGCAAACAACTGGAGGATAGAGGTCACACACAGTCAACCAAGGCTTCGGGACACTCAGGCAATCGAAAAAATGACACCAAAACCAAAAATCAAGCTCAGAAGGCCCAGAAAGGAGCAAACCCTAGCACCACATAGGATTAGCGCGACTGTCTAGCTAAAACTAGCGCCAGAGAAAAATTGGCGCAGGGGTTGAACTAGCAACAAGCGCCAGTTGGCACGACTGTCAGGGCAAAAACCGTGCCATTCGAGTTTACTAAGGACAAAAATACAAAATATCAAACAGGGAGCAGATCAGGTATGGTGAGGCTACACAGAGGTTTAACACTAGAAAAAATTGAACCAAAAGAGCTGATCAAGCAGACAAAGACCAAAAACAACCAAAAATACAAGACAAACTCCAATCAATGTCTCCCCAGCGGAGTCGCCAGTTTTTTGGAGAGGTAAATCCCCTCTATGGACAGAGGCGATCCCTACTAGCCCAAATCGGGTCTAGCAACAACTGAGTCACGCTAAGACGCAGGTTCCTAGTTACAAAAGACCAAGATGCGACAAGAGGCCTGCCTTAAGTCCTACGCTACTTTTTCTTGTAGAGAAGATGGCACTTCCCTCCTTCACTTTGGCAGATCACAATTCTCATGCTTAGCACGTTTGAACACCTGTACGTACACAAAGAAACAACAACACAAAAGCATAAAACCTAATGCATGCAACTATATATCAGTCAGAGAGGATACAATTCATAACATAAGACATGAACATATGAATGGAACCATAATCGAAGTCGTTTATTATTAATCACAACGAAAGAAAGATACAACCTGAGCTCTGACACTGGATCTTCCTTCGGCAGGTCAACAGCGGAGCACGTCTCGATGAAGCTCATCGGGATGGGACAAGGCTCTCTCTCTTTGGTTGTCTGATGTAGTCTCCTTACTACTGATTCAGCTCTATTCAGGCTAGCTTGCAAAGGGAAAATGACAAGCTTATATAGATGGTGGAAGGGGAGTTGGGATCCCTACAATGGTGGGATTTGCCATATCCTCGAGGAAGCTTCCATGATAGGTGGAAAACCACTTCCCCTACATGGAGATCCGGAGCCAAACCTCCCAACTAATTTTAGAGACTCGTTCAGGAGTTGGTTGGAATCAAACTTCCACCATTTATTTTTAAAAAACAATCCTTATTAAGCTTGGCGCGAGTAATACACTGGGACAGAGCGCCAGTTGGCGCGCCCTTTTTGGTGGATTTCCCCCATTGGCACGAGGGCTGAACTGGCTTGTCGCACCAAGGCCAAGAGGTATATTTTTAGGGCTTTTCACAGGAAACTATCTTCAGAGGAATGATTTTCCTTGTCAAGGGGGATGCCATGAAAGTGGTTTCAAGTCATGTCACTACTCACAGGTCATGGAATAGGCCCTCCAATGTGTGGGACGGGGATTGCAGGGATGGTGAAAAATTATTGTGTAACACTAAGGTTTAATCGCATCGGGGGTTTTGCGAAGGAATGAAATGGTAAATGTATGGAGTTTTGAGATATGTGATCAACAATAAAAGAAGGGCCCCACTTCTCCACCTTCTGTGTGGTCACAGGCCAAGGCCAAGAGGTATATTTTTAGGGCTTTTCACAGGAAACTATCTTCAGAGGAATGATTTTCCTTGTCAAGGGGGATGCCATGAAAGTGGTTTCAAGTCATGTCACTACTCACAGGTCATGGAATAGGCCCTCCAATGTGTGGGACGGGGATTGCATGGATGGTGAAAAATTATTGTGTAACACTAAGGTTTAATCACATCGGGGGTTTTGCGAAGGAGTGAAATGGTAAATGTATGGAGTTTTGAGATATGTGATCAACAATAAAAGAAGGGCCCCACTTCTCCACCTTCTGTGTGGTCACAGGCCAACATTGGCTCCATTTGGGGACAATGTGTTGTTCTAAGTGCATTGAGAACCTACATACCTAAATTCCTGTGCTTTATTGGGCACATGGAGTCGCAAATGCATATTGTAAGCCTGAATTAAAACTACAACTGAGTTGTGTACTGCCAACTATCAAAATGGAAATCACTTCCGCACCCTGAAAATCTTGAATGTTGAATCTGAACTATGCTGAAACTGGAAACTGAAACACATTTGAACTAAAAATTGCAAAGAAAACTGAAACTAAACTGGAAATATTCTCATAGCACTGAGCTTATTTGCACACCTACCTACCCTAATCTGCTAGAATTACTGCTATTCTAAATGATACAATAATGCCAGTGTAACTAGGAAAGAAACTACTCTAATAACTTTGTTCTTTCACTATTTTTCACCAAACTTAGGAACAAACCTGTTAATGGTATTTAATAGGAATTCCCAGCCTGATCTTCCTTGCAAGGAGATTGGTAAAATTGAACAACAACAAAAATACTGGAAATTTATGATGGCCTTGTGATGAATAATTTCTCAATATAGATAGCCACTAGATCAAGATACACTTGACCTATTTCTGAATATTCTGACCCAATCGATCCAACTTCATAACTTGGTACTGCACATGTGTTCTCCATGTCTCTAAACAACTTAGGGCATGTTTTCATTTTCTCTTATGAGTTAAGGCATAAAGGTGAAGAATCAAACTTAATCAATTCTTCCTTTGTTTTAAACTTTGCCTCTTTATTCAGCAGGTTTACTTCCACATTAACTGCAAAATTTTGCATTTCTTCAAGGGTTGTAGTGTCCCTTTCTCTTATTAGGAATGCCATCCCTGGATTAAAGGCATTTGGGTAGTGCCAGAGAGCTACTCCTGGGGGTGGCCTTATATCAACAGGCATTGAATGATACACCTTATTGGACATGGATGAAAAATAATGTACTGTCTCCCCAGGCTGCCTTTTTAAACTTCCATATTATTCTATGATAAGAAAGACATTTTCCATGATTAACCATCGACCTAGGAAACTTGCATGAATTGATGAAAATTTCTCATGCTATCAAATAGAATATTCTCAAACCAATTTTTTACTTTACCTTTCCATGGTAGGAAAAACATCCTGATACATACATCATCTTCTTCCTTTACTGGTGACTGAAATACACTGACTGAAGGATCATGGTAAACATGCAACATAAGGTCTTCTAGAATATTTGTAATAGGAAAACAAACCTCGTTCCAAACCGCTTCTTTACTTGTGTGTTGAAAGTGGTTCTCTTCAAACAGCAAGGGAACCAATTGTCTTTCCTCACTATCCACGGTAGTCAAGTGATCTGAGTGTTTTTTGTCTTTCTCTTTGTCACACAGAAGCTTGTAAGGGAGCTGCAAACTCTCATTAATTTCGGGTGAAGGAACATGATTTGCAAAAATCTGTTGTACTACTAAAAGAGAATTTGAGACATGGTCTTCATCATGCAAATATGACTGATATTTAATCTCTAAAGGAAACGCTGCTTGCTAAGGATGCTCTTGTGGATCTAGACAGTTAAGATTTGCTGCCTCTGTTTCCGGATCACTAGAACATTGTTGATTTTTAGTGTTGTCCTCTGGGAAACACTCCAGCTCTTCTCCTTCTTCATGGTGCGTGAGCTCACCTCGCTCTTCTTCAGAATAGGCTAGGAAATGATTTTCTATGTGCGGTCCAAAAACCACCATGGGACGTTCTTCTTGGATATTAAAGGGTGCGGGCCTTTTTTCTGTAATGGCTTCTTTGAATTCCCTTTTAGGAGGGTCGGGTATATTCAAGGGTATAGATGTGGACTTCTTATTTTTGGGAGGTTCAGCTTCTTGCTTTATGAAAGTGAATGTAGTGGCCTTATGAGGGGTTGAATCTTCTAATGGCTTCTCCCCTTTACTAGCAGGACTAGGAGGGGTTTGTTCTCTTGATATTTACTCTTCATTTTGTTCTTGCCCTTAATTTCTCTTTCTGGAGGATCTAAGATCATACTTCTTGTGGATTTGAGCTTGCATGAAATCCATAAACTACCTACAGTAATTGTTAATATCTTGGTCTTCTGGAGGGACTTCCTTCTCTGCTTGCTCCCCTCGCAAGGTGATTTTACCCTCTTCATTGTAAGAGTAGGCGAGGAATTGATACTCTTCGTTGTCTGTGACTTCCTCATCCTTTCCCTCCACTTCTCCCTCCAAGTACAGAGGAGGTTGAATGTGATCTTATTGTTCCTTCCTCTCCCGTTGCAACAACTATGGAGGGGGCTTCTAATATTGATGATTAAACTCTCGGTTAAGAATAATTTGGTTTGGATGAGTAGGAGAATTCTTGGATCCAATTCAAGCTTAATCAGCTTATTTGAAAGGTTCTTTATTATATTATTCATTTCTTCAATTCTATACTCTTGTGATTCCCTTTCCTGATTTGATGTAGAAGCCTCCTCCCTATTCTTTCTTCTAGCTTCATACTCTATATTCCCTTTGAATTTACTAGTAGAATAAAATTTTGCTTCTACCTCCAATGAATCAATCTGGACCTGATCCAGATGTGGATTTTATTTCTCTTAGGGTGAACCCAAACTCCGGTTCAAAAGCTCCTGCGAAGACCACCTTAGTAGCTACTTGGAGAGGCTTTATCTCAGCAGGGAGATTATTATAGAGCTTATTGAACCTCTTTATGAATTATGTTACATCCTCATTGTGTCTATTTTTAAGAGCATTGAACTCTGTGAGAATGTATCCATGATCCCTCTTTTATCCCCATTTTAATGTGAAGAAATTTTCCATTTCTTCCGAAGTGTGGACGGTGTTTTTGGCTAGATACTTGAACCATTTTTGGGCTTCTCCCTCCAAGGATTGGAGGAAAAGCCTTAATACCACATCTAAGTTCTCTACATTCACATTCTCAGCGAATGTGCAGAAGGTTTCAATATGTCTTTGCACAGAAGTATTATCTTCCCCGGTGAACCGAGGCAACCGCTCTAGATAGTCTTGTGGAAAATCATTTAGAGGCTAAGGGAGGGCCAAGGGGGGCATACTTTTTCAAAAGGAAACTTGACACAGATATATGATTTATAGGTGGGGGTATATGGTGGGTCTGAATCTGGTGTGAGGCCTAGTGAAAACCAGGTTTACTTCTGATTATGATTGTTTTACAGTGGAGTCGCCAAGGTGAGGAATACACAACTCCCAACCCTTCCTGCTCACCTGTATGAAGGGTTGAATTTATGTTGTCTCCCAGGGAAATGATTTCTTCATTCATATCCCCAGAAATGGTGCCAAAAATATATTTTTTCTCCTAGAGACAACCTTGAGTTGCAAAAGACCAGTGCCTAGGACATCTTAAAATCAAAGGTTAAATGTAGACAACTATAAGGATGCCTTTGACAGAATATGGAATAAGAGAATAATGGTTTTGGTGGTTCAAGAATGGATAATACCTTGGAGTCTGATTCATGTGAATTACCCTATACTATGAGAGGGCTCAAGAGGTTGTATGACTCGGTAGCTTTCAAATGGGCCAAGTATGAAACAATGAGCAGAGGCTTTAAAATATGCAAAGGTGTTGAGAAATAATGGAGGAGGAGGAACCCACCAGAGACAGGCTTAAAAGTCTTAAGAATATGTCCCCATGAAATCAGAAGAAGTGGATGCAAGTGGAATATGACCAACAATAGATATTTGTGGAGCGTGAATTAAGGGAGCATAGAAAATCCAACACATGAGCGTTATACATACACAAATTCATGGATAAAAATGCATACCACCGAAAACTACATTACATAAATCATCTAAGCAGCAGAACATTGAAATATAATTATAAATAAATAGGAGATGACTGATAAACAAGAGAATAAATATACATACTACTCATTTTTCCATCTGGAATCCAAATAAACAGCATTGCATATAAAATTATATTCAAAACAGCTCTCCCAAATATGTATCTCGGAGCATAAAGAGCACAGTTACACAGGACTACAGTAAAACTTCTCCAAAATTCATAACCTCTCTTTCATCTCTGAAATCCCTACATATAGAGTTATTCTTGAGGGTTCATGATCTAATAATCATTCATGATTGACCCACACATTTGAAAATCAAAATATCCTAAGCAACTAACAGAGTGTGCATCAAGCAATCACTCTTGTAACCATAAAATCAAAACAGAATCGGGTGAAATCGATATTTCACCAGCAAAATATCGCAATCAAACAGTAAAAGAGAAAACATAGTTGGCCACTAAGGCCAGGTCCTCGAATCTTCAAAATGGGGTGGTGAGGATTTTCCTTGAACAGGTGGGAAATCTGGCTTCCACTCCTGATTCCATTTGCTGTGGAAAGCCTCCACTCCCTTGTTCTCATGATTTCCATAAGCGTCGTGAAACGGCCTGTCACACTGTGTATGCCTAGCTCTTCAGTGGGGGATTCATTTGACAAACCTAATATACCTCTTATGTGTTTGTCCCACCTAAACCAATGTTGTGTTTGACTTGCGAAAACTAGAGACCGGATTTCGAAGGGGGGGCTGGATGGTTTTTGGTATTGAATGGGGGGAGGGGGGGTGCGAAATCACTGCAGGCTGACACATAGCACAGGAGGCAATATCAAAAACCAGCCATTTCGGACCCCCCCCTGGCGTTAACCTTCAGAAAGAGGGGGGTGTGAAGTAAACCTGGATCGTCGGATGTATTGATGGGGAGCGAAGATGACGGAGAGATGTCAGAGGATTAGCAGTGATGGGATGTGTGAAAAATGGATGGAAATGGTGGAAGTAATGGTGGGGCTGATAGTATTAAAACATGACATAAATGGTTTAAACTAAAAAGAGCAGGTAAGAGGCTGGGGGATGACTTTAGATGACGTGACAAGGAAGGTGAGGCCCTAGCTCATATCACAAATTGAAATCGAAAGGTTTTATATATGAGAAAGTGGGGAATAAATGTTAAGACTTTTGATTTGCAAAGTGCGATGAGCGAAGGGTGACATGGCCAAACAGAGGTGCGACCACCAACAGATCGCAAGTGAGAGTGTTTAGTTATTGGAAAGTGGGGGTAGTTATTATAGTTAGTGAAGTGCGAAGTGTGGTGGTTGGAAGGTGACGTGGCGAGGCGGAAGTGGGGCCTGCCCGCACATCACAGATCACAAGTTTTAGTCATGGGAAAGCAGAGATTAAATGGTGTGAAAGGCGATGTGCGATTTGCGATGAGCGGAGAGGTGACGTGGCAGGACTGAAGTTGGGCCTACTCATAGATCGCAATCGGAATTATTTTGATAGGAGATGCGGATGGTAAGGGTTATACCTTGCGAGGAGCTATGTGTGATGTGCGGGAGATGACGTGGCGTGGGGGAAGTGGGGCCTGCCTACAAATCGCAATCGGAAGTGTTTTGTGATAAGAAGTGTAGGGTAAATGGTTGTGATCTGCGGAATGTGATGCGCGATGCGAAAAGGTATATGGATGTCGATAAAGGTTTAGAGCGGAGAGGAGTGAATTATTGATGATAAAGGTTTTTGCAGAAAGGTGAAAAGGGCTAAGGTTTAATCACATCGGGGGTTTTACAAAGGAGTGCAATGGTAAATGTATGGAGTTTTGCGATATGTGATCAGCGATAAAAGAAGGGGCCTACTTCTCCACCTTCTGTGTGGTCACAAGCCAACACAAACTATGGCACCATGTTGTTGCTCTGCCCTCTAATGTATAAGGGAAAAGTCTACAAGTAACATCAACATACCACACATCCAACATTCGTAGATGCATGTAAAAATTGTCAAGGTGCTCTTCTGCCTTCATCTTCTTATCTGGATCATAATTTGATAATAGATTTTCTAGATTTTTGGGCATCTTATGAATATTTTCCAAAAGATCAAGAGGCCCTTGTGCCATCCAATCCAAATCTTGGTTAGACATCTTCTCGTCTTTATGTTCCTTCTTATCATAATATGAGGAATCTTCTCCTTCACCGTCTAATGCATCAAAAATGTTGTCAAAAATAACAACGTCATGCTCGTACCCCTCGTTAATAGGTGGAAGATGATATTGATGCATTGTATCATCTGTGGATTCTGCCAACTCTTCAAGAGTGGCAAAGACGAAATATTCCACAGTAGAGACTATTATACTGGTACGAATTGTTTCTTTCTTCTTTGAAAAATGTGGAAGATTATGCACTCTAAGAATTAATCTGATAGCGTTTGCGTACCAATTGTTTATAGGAAGAAGTGCCTAGATTCATTCGTAAGTAACCTCGTAAGTCAATTCTGAGCCAAGATGAGAAGATCCTCCTACTTTAGGAATCAGAGTCGGAGTGATGCTTAGAATATTTCTACCTTGTCCATAAGAAGAATGATTTGGTTGTGCAGAGTTATCAGCAATAAAAAATTGGTTTCCATACTTCTAGTGCCAGAATATTGACGTTGTTGGATACCACTAACACATAGGGTATCCCCCCGATACAAGGTCCTAACTAGATCTCGCACTATTTTGTGTAGGATTCACATCCAAAATATGGCTCGACTATCATTTACTTAAAGATGTTCCTTGGCTTTAGATGTCAGCATGAGAGATAAGCGCAAATGTCCTTTTGAATGAGCAAGCTAGTGTGCCTTGTGAATATTCAATTGCAGATATATCAAGGTTCTCTTACTGCATAAGGGAAATAAAGTGAGCCTATAAGGGAGAAGTAATAGTACCACCCTAATGGAGACACATGTAGAATAGGAAGGCTCATCTAACATCAAGTGAAATAGTTCACAAGGATGCAACAATCATTATAAACATAACAACACATTTCGAACAAGTAAGCAATGAAGTCACTGAAATAGTTCAAATAATATAGTACAGGTGAAAGCAAACATGAACCATAAAAATTTAAAGAATAGTTTTAGAAACATTCACAATCCATGTGTGAAAATGTGTTGGCCTGAAAGACTTTGATATTAATAAAGAGTCGCAAGATACATAAATACAATGAACATCACTATCTCTAATAGTGGAGCGTTAGAGCCACTACTTCTTCCCAAAAGTACTAACTATGTCCCTTTAACGCCTTATGGGAGAAGCCGAGGTTAAAATTCATTTACATGAGAAAATAATATCTATTTATAACTTGAGGAAAGACCTTTCACATCCTCATGACTCTTGGAATTTCCAACTTCTAGTGACCTTTCGACTTCTACAACCTTTGGAATTCCAAATGACTTTTGGAATTACATATAACTTTTGGTATTACATGTCTTTTGGACTTCCTTCACTCTTCAATTCATATGTGACTCTTGGAATTCCACTTATTTGTCTTTAAAATGATTACAACGATACATCAAGACTTCCACCTCATCATGTGATGAGAATGTGACATGTCACTATCTTTGATGACTGGGACTAATAGTGACTAATCACATAGACTCTCTTCAGTGGTGACATGGTTGCCACTTGTATCTTTGTTCTTCATGCAACTTCAATCATTTATGTCTTCACCCTCCAAAGGTTCTTTGATCTAATGGAGTCTTCGAGGTGCTTTGATCATCAAGATTCAAATGTGTTCTTCGTTCTTTCCCAGATTCGTTTGTTTTTTATCCTTACACGAACTTCCTATAGCCTGCTTGTCATGTTTTTCTCAGAATACCTGTGTCTGCAATCACTCATGACAAGCAACCATCAACCTGAAATATCCTATTCCACCATGTTTTATGCATGTTTTTTGTTCATTCATTTTTGGTGCACTCAATATGGAAAAAAGGATATTCTTGGCACATGGGTGCACTTTGAAAGTTGAAGGGTTGAAGGGGAAAGGCTTTGAGGCTTCAGGATGTGCTCATGCACCCAAGAGAGGGATAAAATCAAGGAAGGACACATGAAGGAAGCCTGAAGGACGAAGGGGAAGGATTCGGGCTTCCCAAGTGCATTGTACGCTCAAGGGAGAGATGGAGGGCGCACACCTGAAGACTGAAGGAGGAAGGCCTCAAGTCTTCAGGGTGCGCTCATGCACTTAAGAGGCCCAGGACGGTGCATGACACAAGTCTAAAGGTTGAAGAGAAGAGCTTTGTGCCTTTAGAGTGTGCTCATGTTGATCCAGGTGGATATTGGTGGCCACCCTCCTATTCCACTTAGACCCCCACCTTTGTTTCTTTCAGTATTTCAGTTTCCTTAATTGTAGCACAGTCTACTATTTTTAGCAGTTTTTCGGGTCCTGAACTCCCAGAGTTATTTTGAGGCCCTAAACGAATTATTTTTGGGAAAAATAAGAGCAACATTGGTCTTTAACCAATATTTCTTACTCAAAATTTGTTTTCCTCAGCTAGATCTTTCTAACGAGGTATTGTGTGCATCAAGCAGAGATCGTATGCCAAAGTTATGTCCCTCGGAAGTTAATGTACCAATTGTTGTGGAGGTAAATCCCCTCTGCGGACAGAGGCGATCCCTACTAGTCCAGACCGGGTCTAGCAACAATCGTTCACGCTATGGTGCAGGTTCCTAATTGCAAATAAACCAACTAGCGATGAAGGCTTACCTAGAATCCAACGTTGTCGCTTGTAGAGAAAGTAGCGCTCCCATTCCTTAGCTCTGGCAGATCACAATCCTCACAATCTCCGTGATCAGACACCTACACACACCAGAAACAAAACAAACGCAAGCGTAAAATCCATTATATGCAACTATATGTCAGTCAGAGAATACATAACTCATGATCATAATCAACAACAAGAGTGGAACCATAACCAATAGTCGCTTATCATTAATCAATCAAAGAAGAATACAACCATAGCCCTGACGCTGAATTCTCCTTCGGAGGGTCGCCAGCGGAACACGTCTCGAAAAAGCCTATCGGGGATGGGGAAAACCTCTCTCTTCGGATGTCTCGAAAATGATCTCCTTGCTTGGATTTGGCCTTAAGGGAATTATGGAGCCTCTTGCACCATCAGGCTCTTGGAAATTTGGGAACTTGAAGACTAGCTTGCAATGGAGGTGTGCAAGCTTTTATAGATGGAGGAACGGGAGTTGGGATCCCTATAATCGTGGGATTGGCCCTATCATCAAGGAAGCTTCCATGAGAGGTGGCAAACCACTTCCTCTCTATGGAAATCCATAGCCAAACCTCCCAACTCAAGATAGATAGCAATCCAGGAATTTGTTAAGATGAAACTTCTGCCATTTATTTTTAAAAAACACTGCTTAAATTGGCTGGTGCGAGTGCGACTCTGGGACAAAGCGTCAATTGGCGCGCCCTCTTTGAAGGATTTCCCCCATTGGCGTGGGTACTGAACTGGCTGCCCGCGCCAATGCAAAAAGAGGTGTTTTTAGGGTTTTTTGCAAAGAGATGTCTTCAGGGCAATAAAAGCTCATGTTCAGAGGGATGTCATGAAAGTGGTTTCAAGCCATGTCACTGCTCACAGGTCACGAAATGAGCCCTCCAATGTGCGGTACAGGGATTGCAGGGACGGTGACAAATTACTGTGTAACAGATGCCCCCTAAAGCATGAGGCCCGAGAGAGAGAGGGGTGAAATGCTTTACGAGAACGTGTCCAACTGAAAACTCCGTCGTCGGAAAGCCTGCGTGGAGAAATACAACTGATATCTCAGATACATGATACATATGTGGTATGGGCGCAACCATCCATAACAGAGTATACAATAATCCAGATCCAAGGCATGGGCGCATCCATCCAGTAGGGATCGATAAATAGACTCAGGTATGGTTGCAACCATCCAGTAAGTGAGTCATGTAACCAATCATAATAATCCACAAAATCACAGCCTGGATTACAACAGACACAATCCAGGGTCTTGCGCTCCATCTCGACCCGAACACAGTACAAGTCCAAGCATGTGAGTAAATGAGCTGAAGTCGAACATGCAAGAACATCGTCTGATTACCAACCAATGATGAAAGTTGTTAACAGACGCGAGAGGTACCACCAATAATGACGATGGCCCTCAAGGTACTACAGGTACAATCTATGGCATGTGAATTAATGATCTGGTGTCGAACACCCATAGAATCACTCGATCGGAGGTCAATAATGAAAACCTCGTGTCGAATGCGAAGAACCTTCCATTGAGGCATGCAGGCTCCAAGGCACCAAAAGGGAGTCTCTACATCAACTTCCTGGATAATGAGTTGAAGTCGACAGGAAGTGACCTTGATCGAAGGTGGGCCATAGTGTTTCCCACATCATCGACACGAGACAGAGGAACATAATGTTTTTGTGAATCAAGATCAGATGAGAATCAGAGGAAGGTTGGAGTTTGCAGAGGTCAACTTCTCTTGAACATATTGACAACACGATAGTGGATTTGGCAGTATTTGACATCAAAAGATCAAAGGTCACGGTGATGAGGCAAAGAGCAGATGAGAGGTCAAAAGGGATCACCCAAACCCACGGAGGCAAGTGGAAAATGATATGAGATGTCCCCAACCTGACACGAATGCAGACAAGTGCCATGTTCAAGAGTGACATACTGCCGACACGACAATGATACTGGTTCCATTTTTCCCCACCATTTCTAGCGAGTACCTCTTTATTTTTACACAAGCTTGAAGAGGATACCATATGCTTGTCGTATAAGTCCATCCTAGTACATTTAACGAGCCCTAGGAAGGAGCGACTCGAGTAGCGTCATTTCGACTGAATACGATGTCATCAAGGTTTAACGAGTCTGACAAAGGAAGAACTCACCGTCTTTTCATGTTTAGAGAGTTTGAAAAGACAGCTAAAAAGTAAACTCCATAGGTCCCTTTTCGTAAATAGTTCCTCAGATCCAAAAAGGTAGAAAACTATGTCTGATAAAACCTCCTAGTCGCGATAGGCTAGGGTATTCCTTTTTCTTAAATAATCCATCCTAGCCCGAAAAAGGGGTAAATGTATACTGGGTAGATGTCGATTCGCAGCCACTTTAACAAGACCGAAAGGACAAGGGCCTCGGCAATCTTTTCATGTTTAGAGAGTCAGAAAAGAGCTGAAAGATGACTCCAAAGTGACTTTTTCTTGTTTTTACCGAGTTCGAAAAAGTATAAAATACAACTCGTTTCACCGTTTTAGTCGCGTAAAAACCTGTTACTGCACACCGAGGCAAGTGTAAAATCCATTTTTGACAAAGTATATTAAAACATTAATAAAAATGACTTTTTAAACCTAGTTAGGGTTCAAAAGTTATAAATAAGTCTCAAATGGTAAAAATAAAATTACTTTTACTATTTACCTCATTTGGAGAGCAGCAGTGGTTCATTTCGTGTGCAAACTTCTGACGGCGATTGCGACCGATCCGAACTACCATTCAGATTCCCGTCTGTTCCAGGTAAGAGGCGCTTCCATGTACTCCATTTTAATCCATTTTTTCATAGTTTCCAGTGCTCATTGGATCTTTGTGGAAGGATTCTAAAAATTTAGGGCTCCTCCCATTGGCGCGGGTATTGGGCACGGACCCACGCCAATGGGCTTTTATATACACAGGTCCCGCGCCAACTGGTGCGAATGTTTTGGAGACAGTCGCGCCAATGGTGGAACCAAATTTTTCGCCCAAAATTTCTGAATTGTGAGTAATTTAAGTGAATTTTTAAGCATGACAGAGATCTAATCAAGGGTTTTGATCATGTTGATGCAGGCAACCAAGCAAAATGGTGATTGAATGGAGAGAGAGGGAGCACGGGAAGAGGATGAATTAGCCATGGAAAATGAAACTTGTATGAATTCCCTCAGGAACTGTGGGCTTAAAAAGTTTTTCTTGACACCTTGCTTACGAGCTCAACCCGAGCTTCTACAGTACATGATCAGTATTTGGGACACAAATGAACAAGTGTTCAAGTTGCGGGATCAAGTATTGGAACTGGAGGTTTCTGACGTATACTTCATAACCGGACTATCGCGCAGAGGTCCAGTACCCATATTGACTGGGAGCAGACCATCAGGTGAAAAGATGGAGCAGGTAATGGCGAGGGTGTGCCCAGGGGCACAAACCGGATCAGGAAGTGGAAAGGTAGACATTCACACTATCGAGGATCTAGCACTCAGAGTAGTGCTACACACCATTACGCGGGTTGCGGGAGCGCAGGCCCCGCATGAAGCCACCAAAGCCCAACTCATACTCACCTCTGAGTGTATGATTCCTACACTATTTGATTGGGCCATAGCAGTGACAGTCAACATGAAGAGGCAGCTGACAAAATGCAAGCAAGCCAAGCTGAAACAGTTTGGCTACAGTTCTATCCTGGTATCGTTCATCTTGGAACGATTACCAATCTTCCAGGGCCAAGGGGCCATAGTAGCTGAGCCGATACCACGAGAGCCGAGAATGGCTCGCTGGGCAGCACTAATGCCCAGAGCGGGAGGGGGCCAACAGATGTCTTGGAGGCCGGAGTTTTTTAGGTGGCTACAGCATTAGTTGATCGTAGTCGAAGACTGGCCATATGCAGGAACCGATTTCACTGGTGATCCAGATCTTCCACTCTCGGAGGGAGATGAATGGGACGAGGAGTTGGGTAAGATCATCTTTTGATTTTATGCATTTATGATTTTTTTTGGTAATACATGTTCGTTCTAAAGACATTTGTTATGTGTGTATGCAGATATCGGCCCAAAGCAATCTGCCGGTATGTCTCCTATCTCACGGAGAACTCAGCCCGCAGCTGACCCTCAGGCAGAGGGTGCCGAGGGGGGAGAGTTGATCCAGAACCTCGAGGGGATCACCCGAGGAATTCCAGACTACGCCCGGCTGGCAGATGTCCCACTAGCATACCAGAGACATACGGTGGGAGTGCCTAGCCGCCTCCACCGTATCCTGAGAAGGCTAGTGCGTGCAGTGACTTGTTATCATGAGCACCACGCAGATTAGACACCTAGGGTTTATTTCATGCAAATTTTTTGAGAGACATGTCGTCTCCAGATGTATTAAGGCGAACACGTATATTTTTTTATTTTATGCGACGCACACTATGTAAACATTTCGATATCTATATACATACATATCTATTTCTGGATGGATATTTCTTTTTACATGTGATGTTGTTTTACAAATTGCGCAAATGTCTATCTAGCACCAAATTAGCTACTGCATTTGTTAATGTATTCATATGCCTGGGTATATGTTGATATGTAATATAGTCAAAATTTCTTTCCAGTAAACGAATACGCAGATACAGACGTAAAATGGATGGGTTTCTGACTGAATAGTGACCATTAAGTTGTAATACTACAAGTTGTGAGTCTAGATACACAATTAATTCACAGATACCAAGGTTTACAGCCTCAGTTAATAATTCTAAAAAAGCACTATATTCCGCGATGCTATTTGTAGCACGTCCCAGACACACACCTTGCAGGTTGACCAACTCACCAGCAGGATCGTAGATTACCCAGGCTACCGAAGACAGATTCCTGGTACTGCGGGAGGCACCATCCGCGAAACCAACAAACGGATTGATGGACATCTGCACAATCAGGAAGACCCGATCAGCAGAAATATGTTTACGTCGCACACCACACCACACATGCACACAAATGAAAAACACACACCTATGTACACACACCACACCAAAAATCACTTCAGGCGTAGTATTTTTTGAGGTACAGCCCATTTCTGGGCTGCGCCAGCAGAACTCCTTCATAATCTATAAGCTCATAAGCCCCATTTTTCAAAACGCGTTTTACTATGTAGGGCCCATGCCACATAGGTTGGAACTTACCGGCCCCAAGCTTGTCATGCCCTTGATCGTATAGGAGGATGAGGTCCCCTTCGATAAAGGAACGTGGAGAAACTGATTGATCAAAGTGAGCTTTGACCCGCTTCTTTTGTGCTTCAATGACTAAAGCAGCTAAACGGCAGGTTTCATCTAACCGTTCCAGATACAAAAGATGCTCTTCCTCAGCAGAAGTATCGGGTAGAAGTTTTACAGCTAATTTCAAAGAAGGAATCTCGCATTCAACCGGAAGAGTTGCTTCCAGACCATACACCAATTGAAATGGTGTGAATCCAGTTGCACTCTTTGTAGACGTCTGGTATGCCCATAGAGCTGAGAACAGTTGGAGGTGCCAAATGGATTTGTGAATACCAACTGTTCGTTGAAGCATAGTGACCAGAACCTTGTTCACTGCTTCAACCTGGCCATTTTCCTGAGGGTAATATGGCGTTGAGCTATCGTGGCATAAGCCCAATCTTGAAGTCAGCTCGGCCATCATATAATCTCAGAAATGAGTACCATGGTCAGTAACGATGGCCTAAGGGACCTCGAAATGTGCAATGATGTGGTTGAATATGAATTGGGCAGTTGTCTTACCGTCGGCAGCTAGTGTAGGCATCGCTTCGGCCCACTTGGTGAAGTAGTTGACAGCGACGATTATATACGCATGCCCCCCGGCCGAATGAGGGTTACACGTCATAAAATCCACGCCCCATTTCACAAAAGGGCCGACGGTAATAACAGGATGCAAAGGGAGAGGCAGCGCGCGCATCTTGCACTGAAACACTAGGCACGCGTGGCATTTACGGACTACAAAAATACAGTCTTTGAATATGGACAGCCAGAAGTAACCTGCTCGCATAATTTTCTAGGCAGTGGCATATCCAGACATATGTCCACCACAGGTGCCACTGTGGCAGTCATTTAGGACCTTTTCAACCTCTTCCAAGGTTAGGCACCGACGGAGCACCGAATCTACTCCAACGCAGTATAAAGTATCTCCTACGATGCGGTAGGGTTGAGACTGATGCCGAACTCGACGTCGAGCATCTTTAGTCAACTCAAACCGAAATGTGGAGGTCTGAAGATACACAATTATGTCGCCGTACCAAGGTTCGCGAGTACTGATAAGGAAAAGATTTTCGTCTGGGATATGATCCTCGGAGTGTAAAGGAGTGGAGTCTGTCGGGAGTGAGCATATAAGATCCACGAAAACAAGTGATTTGGTTGACTTAGCAGTAGTGAACTCTAAGTCAAACTCTTGCAGGATAACGATCCATTTGGAGTATTTTCCCCCTAGTAATTTTCGAGAGAGAATATATGTCATGGGGTTGCAATCTGAAACCACTGTTATCGTACGCAAGAGGATGTAGTGGCGAAAACGCTGCACAGCATGTACTGCGGCTAACGCAAACTTCTCGACGTGAGCATAACGCGTTTCTGTGTCGATAAGTTTCCGTGATAGATAATAAACAACATGCTCATTACCATCATTGTCATCCTACACCAGAACCATGGCTATGGTGCTAAATGCAGCAGCGAGATACAAAGTGAAATCACGGTGGTAGTCCGGAGGACGAAGCAAAGGAGAATTAACGAGTAACGTCTTCAGCTTCTCAAAGGATTTTTGAGCAATTTTTTCCCAATGGAAGGGAACGTTCTGCTTTAATAGGCGCGTGAATCCTTTGGCCACCTCGGCGTAGTTCGGGATAAAGCGTCGAAGGAAGTTCGCTTTTCCCTGAAGACTCTGCAACTGATATAACGAAGAGGGTGATGGGAGATTGATGATAGCCTCGACCTTTAAAGGGTCAAGGCGAATCCCGTCTTTGGAGACTATGAATCCCAAAAGACGGCTAGAATCCACGCAAAAGACGCATTTATGAGGATTAAGCCTAATATTGTAGTGCCTGCAGCGAAGGAAAATCTGGCGGAGGTGTTCAGGGTGGTCCTCTCGCCTAGCTGAATGAGCTGGAAAGTCGTCCAGATAAGGCTGAACGATATGGCGTATGTCATGGAAAGCGTAAGACATCGCACGCTGGAAAGTGGCTCCAGCGTTCTTCAAGCTGAACGGGAGCTTTTTATAAGCGAAAGTGCCCCACGGACAGATGAATGCAGTCTTGTGGAAATCCTTAGGTAAAATATTGATCTAATTAGACCCCGAGAAACCGTCCATCAAGGAATAAATCTCACTTCCGGCACATTCGTCGATGATTTGGTCTATGAACGGAGTGGGATAGTTATCCTTCGGACAGGCATGATTGATGTCGCGGTAATCAACACAGACCCTAATAGTACCTTGCTTTTTATCGACAGGGACAATGTTGGAAACCCATTCTGTGAGGGGGATGGGATAAATAAAGCCCGCGTTCAGAAGTTTTTCAACTTATGCCTTAACTGCAGCGGCTTTGCGAGGATGCACAGGGCGTAAGCGTTGGCGCACGGGCTTCGCACCAGGGTAGGTTGGAATCTCATGCACTAGGATACTGGGATCAATCCCAGGAATTTCCTCGTAGGACCAGGTGAACACATCTCTGAATTCTTTAAAAAGATCAGTATAGACTTGAATCTCATCAGGAGAACAAGTCACTCCCACGTGTATATTCTCAACGATCCCCGGTTTAACGGAGATGTTGATCGGGATGGTTTGAGTGATATTACTCAGGTTTCCCTCCGAAAGAACCTCGTGCATCAAGATGGGCGTTTGGAGAGGGGGAGTGGGAACCTGAGATGCGAAATGCTCTAGACAATCCGACATTTCCCCCAGGCCGGGCATAAAAGAGGAACGATGATGTCCATCGCTCCATGGCAGCTCCTCCAGAGACATGGTTTCAACAATGACTTCATCAGAAGGAAAAGTCTCTTTGAGAGGATCAAGCGAATCGGCCTGACCGAGCCAGGGGGATTGAGAATAGATGTCGAGAGCCATGCTCGAAGGAGCATGCTGAGGGGGAGGATCAGATGCAGCAAAAATTTCACAGTAGCTAATCTCTACTGGAGTCAAGGGCATTGATTCTCCAAACTCAAGCACCTACTCAGGTGTAGGGATGAGCCAAGGGTCATCAAACCTGGAGATCATATTAACTTGAGTGGTGTGCGGTGGTGGCGCGGGAAAAATACCCATAAGGACGGGGTCTTTGAAAATACCGGGCCCTACACTGTCAGGGGGATTTGGGATCTGATCCACGTACGGAACGTTGTTCTCGGAGGTAGAGGTGAAGAAAGACAACTGATCCACCGTAACGATTTTTCCCTCGTGAGGGAACTTAAGAAGTCGAAAGAGGGTGGATGGCACGCATAGCATGGCATGAGTCCAGCTGCGGCCGAGAAGTATATTGTATTTGAGCTTGGCGTCAACCTCTTCCACTTCTACATTTACTGTCTTCCCCTGTAAAGTAATCGCTAGACTCTCGAGAACACCCAGGGGTTTGGATTCCCAACCATCAAATGCCTTTAGGGCATTGGGAGATGATGAAAGGGCTGGAGAGCCAATGGCCTTCCAGCAAGCGGACGACATGACACAGGTAGAGGCACCTTCATCCACAACGGCCCTATGGATGTTAAGACCGTTGATCCCGACTTTAATAACAAGAGCGATCTGATGTGGAAGTCGGGGGGTGAAATTCTCTAAGTCGAAGGTGAGAAGACTTGAATCGGAGGGGTCAATGCCACTGATTGCAGATAACAAAGCCTTTCGTTGTGAGGGACAACTCTAAATAACTTCTATTGCAGACATAGCAGAAGGCACCCGTGCCAAATCCTAAACAATACTATAGTGCTGAGCGGCACGGGCATTCGGATTATAAGAAGATCTTCGTAAAACACCTTTAGAAGGTGGCTTCACAACAGGTTCAGGAATAGGCTTCTCGATTTCCAACGAACCAGAGACAGGTGGGGGAGGTGGTCCATCCGCAACTGCCTTCCCAGGTGCCTGCCGCGATTCGTTGTAATCCTTCGAACGCGTAGCAATAGAAATAGGTGTCGTACCATTCATCATAAAGACTTGGGACCCAAATGGTGCAGATGGTGACAGCTGTTCAACCATCTGGTTCTGCTGAGACGGGAATGGTTCTTTAAGAACTGCCGGAGTCCCTTTGGAGCCTTTTAAAATTTGAGTAACTTCAGATCGTCGTGGACAATCCTTGGTATAATGGTCTCCTTCACAAATGAGGCAGGGATACTTCGGTTTACGTTGAGAACCATCCTCAGTGCGAGGTTTGGATTCTGGCTTTGGGGCGTCGGATTTGGATTTACCTTTGCCCTTCTTTTTCCCTTTGGAGGCCTTGTTCGTAGGATTGGCATGAATGGCGTTAACCTCTGCAGTTTTTCCAAAATCGGTAGGGGCAGGAGGAGCAGAATTATTGGATGAGTTGGACTTCTGCTTCCCATTCGAAGATTTCTTCGAATTCTGAGACACGGAACCAATAACACCATCCACCACAGGGGTAGGTGGAGCTTTAGAGGTTCTAGACCATGGAGCATTAGGAAAAATATCATACAGCGTGTCGGACTGTGAGTATACCAGATCCAGATATTGGGCACGCGCTATGGCTTTTTCTTCAGTCACACATGCTCCCATAGCAATATCTTGGGCAATTTTGTTAACAAAGGAGGTGGTGAACCAATGAGTTAGTATCTGATCAGGTATATGAAACTTGATCAGCCTACGACGACGTCACCACTCATGAATGTGATCAGAAATGTGGGTGGCTTTATCCTTCTTCAAAGAAGTCAGGAGGTGCGTCCCGGCTTCGTAGCGAACTGCTAACTGAAAATGAGTCAGAAAAGCCATGGCTAACATATTGAAATCTTGAAATATGCCACAGGATAAATCGATATACCACTTAGCTGCAGCACCAGTCAAAGTGCGCTGGAAGAGGCGTAGACGAACTGAATCATCCACCCAAGAGTTGGACGAACACCAAAGATGGTAGGTCATCACATGAGCTTGGGGGTCCTCCCCAGCTTTACCCTCAAACTTGGCGCAATCGCCGGACACCTTGGTAGGAACCGGGGGCCAATAAGGATTATGCAGTATTGGATCATTCATTAATTTTGAAACATCCGGTAACTCCAAGGTAGCCAGGAACGGCATTGGCGGATTAGATGGAATACCTGGCCTTGGGTAAAGACCAGTACCTGTACTCCACGCTGGTTGGGAATATCCTTGCCCCCATGGGTTCTGTCCAGCAGGATTCTAACCGTAGGGGGTATAGGTGTTATAACCATCCTGATTCGGTTGCTGGTAACCAGCGTACGGGGGTTGATAACCAGAGTATAGACCCTGATTAGGAGTCGGCCCTGTGTAAGTAGCATTTGGATTCGGCTGCTGAGTATAGGTATAACCGGGTTGTTGAGGACGATATTTAGACCCTTGGAGCTGGCTATAATTCGGTCGGTATTGACCATGAGAATAGTAGCCGCCCTGAGGTTGAGTGGGCTGCTGGTAGGTGGGACCCTGCTGAGCCTGGTAATTAGGGTGCAGCGGTTGATTTGGCTGTGGCATCGAATAAGTCGGCTGTTGTGCAGGGTTAATAAGATGGACAAGCTGGCCTGGTTGAGCAGGCTGACCTGGGTGAGGGGGCTGCCCTGAGTTAACAGGTTGACCCGGGTAGATAGGTTGAGCCGGTTGCACAGGTTGACCTAGTTGTTGAGAAGCACCAGGTTGTACCGGATGAACCGGTTGGCCTGGAGGCGGAACACCAGGTTGTGCCGGATAGATTGGCTGGCCTGGTGGAGGAATGGAGCCAGGTGGTGGCTGGTAACCGGTTTGACCTGGAGCAGGACCATAAGATGGTCCCGGCTGGTGTGAAATGTTTGGATTAACAGAATACTGAGGTTTCATGGGTTGGGAAGGTTGGACTTGCCCCCCAGGACCATATACCGACCCTGGTTGGTACCCCGGCTGAGGCTGCACAGGTTGACCGAAAGGGTTGTAATACTGTCCTTGCGGACCGTATGATGGCCCTTACTGGCCCGCAGGATAGCCTTGCACAGGTTGCCCCTGTGGGTCATAAGGATAGCCAGGTTGGCCCGGAGGTTGGCCTTGGAAAGGTTGCCCTTGCAGGTTATAAGCCTGTTTATAAGGTAAACCTTGAGCATGGAGGTGAGCCTCAGGAGCGGGTAAATGTAAAATGTCCCCGTGCTCATCATACTAACCTGGAAAAGCATACACGGGTGTACCATCCTGTGCATAGTGCGAAAAATAAGAGCGGTTGGGATCTTGGGAGGATGGTCCAACTTCGGGGTTTGGCTGTTGTAGGGACAACCGATACTCCTCCGGAGAAATGTTCTCCGGCACAGCAGTCGCTATATAAACGTCTTCAGGAGGCGGCATAGCCCTCGCGGAGGGTGCCGTGACAGCGGGTGCAGATGCGGCCACACAGACAGTGGGCCGAGCGGGTACAGAAGTGACGGGTGTCTGAGGAGACATCCCTAATGAAGGAACCACCGGCCTTGTAGAAGGAGCTGATGCCCCCATAGAAGCTGCGGCGGCAATGATCTGTCCCAAGGATCTATACCCTGCTGGTAATGAGGGACCGGATGACGAAATAACAGCTGGTTCAGAGTTGTATCCTGGAAATAATCTCTGAGGAAATAACTGGTAATCTTCACCGGACGTGGGGATTTCCTCACTGGAATCACTCATGTTTGAGCCTGCCACTAGATCTCGTAATAGACGGCGAGGACTGGGAGGAAAAACAGCAGCTACAAAAGGCGAACCAGATGTAAGAGAAAGGAAATCAAATCCTAATCTCAATTCAAACCAAGGGTCAGAAAAGGGCCAATTGAACTCAACTGGTCCCCCAAAGGGTTGCTCAGAAACAGTGGGTTGCTGAACTTCAGCGGAGGATTCAAAAGTCTCTGATGAATCGTCCGTATAAGGACTACCAGTAGACGAAACCGAGGGTTCCGCCACTGTGGTAGTAACGACAAGAGAAAAATATCAAACACACACACGGGCTGAAAAAGAGTCAAGACACACAATCAAACGGCCAACAAGCAGAATCTAATAGGGCATGTGATCATGGGTGATTAATTTTTTACCACATTGAAACTTTAGAAACTTCACCGTTTCATGTTTTAAGAGTCGAGAAACGGTTGAAAAGGTGACTCTATCTCTTTCAGATTTGACACAAGCGTGAAAGGACAAGCGCTTGGTGATCCTTTAAAATTTAAAGAGTCAGAAAAGATCAAATGACTACTCAGGAATACTAGGCAAAGGGTGTACCAAATAACCGTGAACTGCAATATACACCTTGGTTTCAAAATGAAAGAGAAGTCAACCAAGGACTTTCTGTACGTGCAGGTAATCTCCCGAAATGTTGTGTCCGGTGTATCACGGTTATAGGGTGACAGACTCGGCTTCCTATGGATAAAGGATTGAAACCTAGTAGGGTCTCTCTTTATATACGCGACGGTACGGGGAGCACAAGTCCGTACTAGCGCTATCTAAAGCCAAGAGGCGAACGACAGCTACTAGGTTTTAAGACGCCGGAACACGTCTCTAGCCTAGAACTCTAAATGTGTTTCGTTAGATTTCAATGCTGACTTAGTGTAAATTGAGTAAATTTTAAATTTTATCTTCAATTACGTTTCAGTTTTCAGGCCCTAGCGAATGTAATGTCTCAAAATCTCCTAAATGCACTCTATATGCCACAGTATATCATTTCATTCGATGAAAGCTACTTATAAGAGAGTTGAGAGCTTTTCACACAACAATGAAATGAACAGAAAACAACCAATGATACCTCTAATGCAGCTAATGAAAACTAAAAGCTTTTCGTTCAAAGTCACTAATCACTAATAACACCAAAAAGATCTAATTTACATTAACTAATTCAAAGAAAAAGAGATTTTTTTTTCATTTTCAATATTTCAGAGCAAAATGCACAAAAAAAAATGAAAACCAATGTAAAGGCAATTCGAGAAACGATGACAAGAGATAAAAACAAACAAATTTCACTCAATAGCAATCACAATCAGACCTCAAATCGACCAAAAGTCCCTCAAAACGAAAAGGATCCCAAAGACTCCAAATGAGCCGTGTAATCTAGGCCCAAACGAGACAAGGTAGAATTTGAATGGAAAAGAGAAATAATCACTCAAACAACGCAATGAGACAATAGGAAAACACCAAATGAATGCAAAGAAGCAATCACAAGGTTGACGAACCAATAGGAACCGAAAACTCCCAAGGAAGGCTCTAAAAACAAAAGCACCTAGATGACCTAGGGATAGAATGTAAAATCGATGGAAATGGGCAAACAACCAAAGGACGAAAGTGACAGTCAGTCAATCAAGGCTCCAAAACACTCAAACAATGGAAAAATCAAGACCAAACACACAGATCAGGCTTAGGAAGCTCCAAACTGAGTAAACCCTAGCAGCTCACAGGATTGGCCTGACTGTGAGGCTGTAACTAGCGCTAGAAAGGAATTGGCACGAGTGATACACAAGCAACATGCGCCAATGGGCGCGTCTGTCAAGATAAAAAGCGCGCCAGTCAAGTTTCTCAGTCAAAAATAAAAAATAAGCAATCCAACAAGCAGACTAGTGAATGATCAAGCTATCAAAGACCCAAATTCACAGAAAGAACTAGCCCAAAAGAGCTGATCAAGCAAGGAGGATCAAGAATCAATCGAAAAGACAAGACGATGCTCAAAGGGTTCAGTCTACAAACTAAACCAGAGATTGACTGAAGCAGCGTTGATCTACTTCGCAATTGCAGAGCAAAATCATTTCGAAGGCTATCTGGCCAACTTCAGGCTCCGTCTATAGCTTATAAAACTAACGACAACAAGCCAACGATCCCCAGTGGAGTTGCCAATTTGTTGTGGAGGTAAATCCCCTCTGCGGATAGAGGCGATCCCTACTAGCCCAGACTGTGTCTAGCAACAATCATTCACGCTATAGTGTAGGTTCCTAATTGCAATAAACCGACTAGCGATGAAGACTTACCTGGAATCCAACGACATCGCTTGTAGAGAAAGTAGCGCTCAGTTCTAATAGCTCGAGAGATCACAATCTCAGATCTGGTGATCGGACACCTGCACACCGAGAAAAAAACAAGCATGACGTAAATCGATATATGCAACTATATGTCGATCGAGAAGACATAACTCATCATCATAATCAACAACAAGAGTGGAACCATAACCAATAGTCGCTTATCATTAATCAATCAAAGAAGAATACAACCATAGCCCTGACACTGAATTCTCCTTCGGAGGGTCGCCAGCGGAACACGTCTCGAAAAAGCCTGTCGGGGATGGGGCAAACCTCTCTCTTCGGATGTCTCGACAATGATCTCCTTGCTTGGATTTGGCCTTAAGGGAATTATGGAGGCTCTTGCAGCATAAGGCTCTTGGAAATTTGGGAACTTGAAGACTAGCTTGCAATGGAGGTGTGCAAGCTTTTATAGATGGAGGAACGAGAGTTGGGATCCCTATAATCATGGGATTGGCCCTATCATCAAGTAAGCTTCCATGAGAGGTGGAAAACCACTTCCTCTCTATGGAAATCCGTAGCCAAACCTCCCAAATCAAGATAGATAGCAGTCCAGGAATTTGTTAAGACGAAACTTCCGCCATTTATTTTTTAAAAACACTGCTTAAATTGGCTGGCGCGAGTGCGACTCTGGGACAGAGCGCCAATTGGTGCGCCCTATTTGAAGGATTTCCCCCATTGGCGCGGGTACTGAACTGGCTGCCCGCGCCAATGCAAAAAGAGGTGTTTTTAGGGTTTTTTGCAAAGAGATGTCTTCAGGGCAATAAAATCTCATGTTTAGAGGGATGTCATGAAAGTGGTTTCAAGTCATGTCACTGCTCACAGGTCACGAAATGAGCCCTCCAATGTGCGGGACAGGGATTGCAGGGACGGTGACAAATTACTGTGTAACACCAATTTACCCAAACGAGGCCCATAGTTTTGGCGCTTCATCTCCTAGGGTTAGGTTTTTGGATGTTTAGGGTTTTCCATTGTTTCTCAATAATAAATAGGCCTTCGAACCTCTTGTAACATAGTTCATAGGCCTATAGCCGCCATATCTCTTATCAGAGATAAGCTACCAGTGCCCTAGCTAGTTTATTTCCATTCTATATGTAAGTATATTTCAGTTATGTGATATTAATGAAATGAAGTCTTATTCTGCTTCATATTTGCATTTATGTGTATTTATGTATTTTATCGCGTTCCTGTATAAGTCCAGATCAGTGGTATCATAGTGATCTTCTCTTTCGCGATCCTTCTTTGCATGTCCCCAACGAGGTCGGGGTATAAGCTGAGTTAGGGCTCGATCTAGTTGTGTTATCACTCTATAATTTATAATATTGGCAAGACTAAACTATAAAGCACAACATCAAAACTGGTTGAAGCCTAGGATCTAGCCCTCCTAGACTCAGAGATGGATATCTCTATAAGATTTAGATTTGTTTAATTTTTCTGATATTAGGCTAGTTAAATGATTGTGAGGGTTGTTTATTTGATTGTTCGTGGTTGGATAGAAGGGGTATTTTCTAAGCAATTTCCATTGGGCTATGGAGTCTAAAAGGCTGGGTATGTGCATCAAATCCCAGAGCATAAGCAAGGAAAGCTAGCTATGAATATTGGTGTATATAAATGAACGGGATTATGAGGTGGATAAAAGTAATTCAGTAATAGCTTAAGAGAAACTAATAATTCTTAAACCATACATCAGAAGAAAACATAGAAATTGTAAAGACAGTCAGAAATAAGGTACTCCGAACAGTAAATATTATTCTAACCTTATTGTTTACAATTAGAATTTATATGGTATGCATGAAAAGATTACAGTAGAAAGGAATTAAACATGAACAAAGAAAACATCATCAGAACCACAACACATGAATCTTGCGAACTGATATTTTTATTGATGCTCTAGCTTGAAAAATTACAAGTACTTGCAATGAGAAAGTGCTTACAAAACTTCAGTCCAACCCCCGTTACAGAATGAAAACTTATATTAAAACTCATTGCACCGGATTTCTGTTATCAGAAGGGCAATCAGTTTGTTTACTACAAGAGTAACTTAAAATGGGTATGTGTGTCTCCCATAAGGACGCGTTGTGACTGTTTTTTAACAAATGTCTAAAAATGTCATGGAAGCGTCCTTTTATTGTAACGACCCTCTTAACATATGTCTGAAGTCCTTGTGAAGCCGTTATCTAGTGTTGTGGTGGTCTGTTGTGCTAGCAGATCTGATACACTTGATGTGTCAATACTGACAATTCGCTAAGCTGCCAGCTTTGTCATCGAACTGAGTTGTCATCCTTCCTGGAGTCTACATAAATTTTCCCAACTCTCTGGAGTCGAAATTTTGGTCATGTTCATCTTTCTGTATACTTCATAAGTCTTGATGTACTTTACGAACGTTGGTTTCACTTGAAATATGTGCTTTACCTCATGCTATATGAAGACATCGTTGCTGATGACTTCATAAAATGCTTTCCCAGTCATGGTGTTCTTCAGATTTGTGAGCTTGGATGTGTCCTTTGAGATATCTGTGAGCCTTTTTACATAATCAGTCCTAGGCATCAGCTTATCATTGATGAAAAATAAGGAAGGCAAACCTCTTTTGTTAAGTGCCTCAATCATGTTGAAAAATATACTCACCTCAATCTCCAGCTGATGGCATCTTTCTTCTATCTGTGTGACCAGACTCTTTTTGTTCAACACCTTTTTAACCTCAAGAATGGAGGTTGTTTTGTCAACCACTTCCAGTTGCTCCAATTCATGACTTCTTTTAGAATTCAGGAATATGATGTTGTTGGCAGATTGGGGCTTATCCCCAAGTTCCTCATTTGTTTTCTCAATGGAAACTTTCACCAAATCAATTAGATCTCTCTGTTCAAAAATTATCCGAATTGACGGCCATATATCATTTACAGATTCAATTATATCCAACCATATAATTTGTTTCACTCTTCCTACCATGCTTCCAATTGAGGAATCCTGAAGAGACTTCTGCAAAATTTTATTTAGTTTTTTTCTAATCTGCAACTCTGTGGCATGTGCAGAATATTTCCTTTTGAATTTCTCTTGTAGGTCACTGAGTCGATCCTGTAGCTTTTTAATCTCTGCTGACTGTAAGGACATGTTCTCAATCGCTTTGGCTAGTTGCTCAGTGCTTTCCCCTGGTGCACCTATAGATGTTGTGGATGCCAGAATCACCATGAGAGGAACTGCTTGTAGGGGGATCATGGCCTTAGTTACTTCCTTTGTTGCTCCCTTCACTAGTGCAAAATGGCTAATTAGTTACTAAAAAAACGACTAAAATTTGCACATAAACGACTATTTTTCGGTCGGTGACCAATAGTAGCTAATTTACAGTATCTTATAACGCGACCAACTTTTGGTCATTTTTTTCTTAGTCATTAATTGGTTATCTCAATTTTGTTGTCTAGTTGTATATTTGGTCATTAATTTGGTCATTAATTTAGTCACTGATTTAGTCATTAATTTAATCATTGATTTGATCATTAATTTAGTCATTGATTTGGTCATTGATTTAATCATTGATTTGATCATTAATTGTCACAATTAATGACCAAATATATAACAAAATATATTACTATATGATCACCTGAGAAAACCAATTAATGACCAAAGAAATATGACCAAAATGTTGGTTGTGTTATAAGATACTGTAAATTAACTACTAATAGTCATATATATGCAAATTTTAGTCATCATTTGAAACCAATTAATGACCGAAAAAATATGACTAAATTTTAATTGTGTTATAAGATACTGTAAATTAGCTACTAATAGTCGTATATATACAAAATTGAGTCGTCATTTGTGGTCACAAATTTATCATTTCTAGTAGTCATTTATTCATTATATAAATGACTAATTTAGTAGTTTATGTTCATTTCATTTACTTTCATTAAAAATCATTATAAATGACTAATTTAGTAGTATATTAATTTTATTTGTGTTCATCATTAATCAATATAAACTACTATTTTAATAGTTTTAGATTGATTTTATGTGTTCATTATTAATCAACATAAATTAATTAGTATGATTTTGCAACTAAATTTTAAAAAAAGTTGTCATACAATTTACATGTTCATCTAATATGAAAACGCAAACTTACATATGTTAATAACAATACCAAGTAATATCAAGTGCAACTATAAATAATTCCACCCACATAAATTATATTATATAAAATTTCAAGTATTACAATATGAGTTTCCAACTTAATATTGGTTGGAGTACAATTTACAGATAAAATATTGTTCATCACTTCAAAATCATTATCTTGCCAAGGAATTGCAAGCAAATTCACCAACTCTGAAAACTTGACCATCAGTCTTTATGTGTGTGTCTTATGCGGGATATTGGCTCTACGGGTACCACTAGACCAGTACACTTCTCTGTCTTTGTCACTCTAGTATTATTGTTCCCCTCTTTCTTCATTCCTTGCTTCTTACCATCAATACTAAGTCCATTTTCTGCAAAACGAAAACAAAAAAATTACAATGAAGAGTATAAGACATTGAAATCGATGAACACTAGAATATAAGTAGACTATAAAGGATATACGTTATATACCTCAACATCAGCAACACTGTTAATGTCATTTTTCCCCATAAAAGCAAGAAACTCAAACAAGTTTTCTTTAGTTGGGAAATAGTGGCCACTATGTGGCTAGATGATCTATATAAACAAAGCAAATAAAATGTCACAAATAAACAAAGCAGAGCTAGCAATTTCTACTAAGAATGTCTCATGCTCCACTTTTGTAGTTGTATCGTTTCCTCTAGTTATCTATAAGAAGCAGTGACACTTCAACAATAAAAATGGTTAGTAAAAATCTAATGGGTGGAGCAAAGTATTGCTGACACAAGATTACAACAAGAAACTAAAAAAGACTAAGACAAGACTTTGTAAATTGTGATATTAACCAGGAATATAGATTCAATATAGTAATTTTCAATTATCAACGTACTATTCCAAGGGAAAAGGAATCCAGATCCCATAAGCCAACAAATTATGTATGCCCCTTGTTTTCCCTGTAATTAATTGAGAAATATTAGCACACGCAATTTCCATTTAGAATCTCTAAAATGATTCTATAAATATTCAAAGCAAACTTAAGGTTACTCATTCATTTTTCTCTGATGCAGACAAAACAGAATATGCTAACTTTTTTTTGAGCTGGAGAGTTTTGTAATTCATTGTGTCCAAAATCATTTTTTATTGTAGTGACTATTTTTTTAATGATCAGGCAACGAGCCTATATTTGATCAAAAAACATCTTTTTCAGAATATATTCCATTTTCTAATTCAAAGCTAGATTTCCTTCCAGTTTATGACGTTCAAAAAACTAGAATCGTTTTCCTTTAACAATTCATTGTTGTAATATAATACTAAATAGACAACTACGTAATGAAGTTATTAGTGGTGGAATACTAATAAATCACAAATATAGGCAAGAAATAACACCACTATGTCCTAGACATGCCAAGTCTTTATCCTCTTGGTTGGAAATATTAGTTCATGAAAACAACATATTTGACAAAGAGAACTTTCTTAAAACTAACCAATGCCAGTGTATCCAAAAACAATAACATTTCTATTGGCATGCCCTCAAAATGTGTGGAAGTATCAAACAAGTGTAGTGCACTTCCCTGTAAGGTTAAAGTTTGGCAATGAAATATGTTGTCCCTTAGTCTATGTTGGGTATGTGTTATATTCTTTCCACGACTAGCCCCACGCGCTAGTCTTGGTATGCAGTCCCACTCATATGCGGACCCACCCATGTTTTGTGCATGAGTTTGCACATGGTTTTGGGGTACGATGGTTTTCGACCCCTGGTATTTTGTAGATCCGGTCAAGGGAACTACGGTTATGTTCTAATCCAGGGTTAATGGATTGGGTTTTATGTATGCTTCGGCATGTATATATATGTGTTGTAACACTAAAAGGAATATAATGAAATATCAAGCTGGTCGTCCCGATTTGGGATCCAGGGGAAAATCTCTGTGTTTATCTGTTTTATGTTTTATGCTCTCGCTATTGTTTATTTTCTGTTATAAGATTCGTGTGTAGATAATTTCTGTTCAGGGTTAAAACCTACATTTGGTATCGGAGTTGTTTTGGCTTCAAGGGGACGCCTTTGTTGTTGAGGGTTTTTTGCTCGGGCCTGTGGTAGACCCTGTTCAGTGGGAGATCTGCGGGATCTATTCTTTTGGTGAAAGAAGATGGCGAGCGGCGGAAAGATAGAGATCGAGAAATTTAATGGTCAGAGTTTTGAGTTGTGGAAGCTCAAGATGGAGGATCTGCTGGTGGATAAAGATCAGTGGATCGCGGTAGATCCGGGTACTAAACCAACGGCAATGTCAGATGAAGACTGGAAGAAACTGGATCGGAAGGCTAAGAGCACAATACGGTTGTGTGTCTCAGATTCAGTATTGTTGAATGTATCTGGGGAAGCTACGGCGAAGTCCTTGTGGGAAAAACTTGGGACTTTGTACCAATCTAAGTCTCTGGTGAATAAGTTGTTCCTGCGGAAAAAGCTGTATAACTTGAGGATGATGGATGGAGACTCGATGACAGAGCATCTGAACGCCTTCAATACTGTGGTAAGTCAGTTGTCATCTGTTGATATTAAAATCTCAGATGAAGATAAGTGCATCAGTTTGTTGTTTTCTCTACCAAACTCGTGGGACAGTTTGGTTATTGCAATAGGTAGCAACACAACTACCTTGAATTTTGATGACATTGTCTCAGCCTTGCTGTCGGAGGAAATGAGACGGAGAAATATGGAGGGTCAAAATGGAGATGCCTTATCTGTATGAGGAAGGTCCCAAAATAGAAACAAGAATAAGGTTTCGAGTGGGAGATCTAAATCTAGAGGGAGATCTAAATCTCCTGGAAAGTTTGTAAAGGTGTGCTGGAAATGCGGAAAGGAAAGACACTACAAAAAGGAATGCAGATCTAAAGCTCCTGAGAAAGGAAAGGGATCTGATGAAGGTCCTTCTGCAGAGGCAAAAACCACCTCGGATGAAGGTGGGGATGTGTTTTTGGCTTCTTCTTCAAATACACATGTAGATCATGAGTCATGGTTGATTGACTCAGGTGCATCCTTTCACTTCACTCCCCATAGGGAGTGGTTCTACGAGTATGAGAAATATGATGGTGGTGATGTCTTCCTAGGGGATGATAGGAAGGCCAGAATCGTCGGACGTGGAAAGTTCAAGCTGAAGCTGCAAGGTGGGAGGATTAGAACACTTCCTGGTGTTCTGCATATTCCTGCATTAGCCAGAAACCTGATTTCTGTAACCAAGATGGATGATGCAGGTGTAAAAACAGTGTTCGAGAAAGATGCCTGCAAGATGGTTCGGGGAGCATTTGTATTAATGCGGGGAGTTCGGACTGCGACTCTATACAAGCTACAAGGTAGCACTGTTATTGATGGGTGTAACAGTTCTGTGGTTCCTGAAAGTGGGACGAAAAGTCTAGCTGTCTCTGGAGAAAAGACCATGCTATGGCATCAAAGGCTTGGACATATTGGAGAGAAGGGCCTTCGGATATTGCATAGAGATGGTATGGTAGAAGGTATGTCTAATTGTTCTCTGGATTTCGATTTCTGTGAACATTGTGTATATGGGAAGCAGAATCGGGTGAGTTTTCCTTCTAGTGCTAAGAGGGAAAACAAGATATTAGAACTTGTGCACAGTGATGTGTTTGGGCCTATGTCAGTTCCATCACTGGGAAAGTCTGTGTACTATGTTTCATTCATAGATGACTTCTCAAGGAATACATGGATATATTTCTTGAGGAAGAAATTTGAATCTTTTGACAGATTTAAATAATTTAAGGCTCTGGTGGAAAACCAGACAGAGAAGAAGATAAAGGCGCTGAGGACGGATAATGGTGGGGAGTTCTGCAAGAAGGAATTTGAAGAGTTCTGTAAGAAGTGTGGTATAGCACGGCAGAAGACTACTCCATACACACCTCGGCAAAATGGAGTTGCAGAAAGAATGAATAGAACACTGATGGAAAAGGCAAGAAGCATGCTCAGTGGTACCGGGTTAGGACAAGAATTCTGGGCAGAGGCAGTGGAGACTGCATGTTACTTAGTTAACAGATCACCTTCATCGGCGTTGGAGGATAAGACTCCACATGAGGTATGGACTGGTAAGAAACCCTCTCTTTCACATCTAAGGGTATTTGGATGTGATGCATATGTACATGTTCCAAAGGAGAAAGGGACCAAGTTGGATAATAAATCTGAAAGGTGCATCTTTATTGGGTATAAGGATGGTTTAAAGGGTTACAAGCTTTGGAACCCAGAAACAAGGAAGGTTGTGTACAGCTGAGATGTGGTGTTTAGAGAGGTGAAAGATATTGTTAAACATGAAGTCCTACCAAAGGAACCTGAGAAGATAGAGTTTGAGCTAAAGGAGGATGAATCAGACTCTACAACAGAAGAAGACTCAGAAGATGAAGAGCCACAAACTCCAGCTTTGAGAAGATCGGTTCGGGAAAGAAGGCAACCAGAAAGGTATAGTCCATCTGCTTTCTGTTCAGGTTTTGCCTTAACTATAACTGATGATGAACCCAGAACTGTCAGGGAGGCAGTAGATTCAGAGGATGGAAAACTCTGGAAGGAGGCTATGGTTGATGAAATGGCATCCTTGCACAAAAACGATGCATGGGATTTGGTGGAGTTGCCGGCTGGAAGGAAGCCCATTGGGAGAAAATGGGTGTTTAAGAAGAAGATGAATGTAGAAGGCAAGGTGGAGAAATACAAAGCTCGGTTGGTAGCAAAAGGTTATTCCCAGGTGCCGGGAATTGATTTTGGTGATATTTTTTTCTCCTGTTGCCAAAGTTACTTCTATTAGATTACTTTTATCTGTTGCTGCTGCATTTGATTTTGAGATAGAACAGATGGATGTGAAGACAGCATTTCTTCACGGGGATCTAGAAGAGGAGATCTACATGAAGCAACCTGAAGGCTTTATGGTGAAGGGTAAGAAAGAACTAGTATGCAAGTTGAAGAAGTCTATGTATGGGTTAAAACAGTCACCAAGGATGTGGTATCAGAAATTTGATACCTATATACGGGGACTTGGCTTCACCAGAAGCAAGGAGGATCACTGTGTCTATTTTAAATTAATTGGTGACCGTGTTATTTATCTGATCTTGTATGTGGATGATATGTTGTTGATTGGAAATGACAAAGAAATTATCCAAGATTTGAAGACCCAACTGTTCTCCAAATTCGACATGAAGGATCTTGGTGCTGCAAACTATATTTTGGGCATGGAAAATAAGAGAGATCGGGCAAACAGGCAGCTCTGGTTAAACCAGAGGAAGTATGTCGAGACTATACTGCAGAGGTTCAATATGCAGGATAGTAAACCGGTGAGTGTTCCTATTCGTGTAGGTGCAAAGTTGTCTGTTGAACAGTGTCCTGTTGAATCCTAGAAAATCTCTGCTTCAAACATTGGGGAAAACCACCCGGTCGGGACCTTAAGACAGCTCCTTTTCCGTTTGGTATGGTGGCTCCGACTGGATTTAAAGGACCAGTTTCCTTATAACTAAATGGATTGGTTTGGATGAGTGGAAATGGGACTAAATTAACTGAAATAAAACTATCTAATTTAAACTAAATACTGGTAAAGAAATTCTAACACTAACCCCGGTAATTATATGTGAATACAACTTAAGATTGTTCCAATTTAACAATAACCATGAAAATGTATTATTATTTAAATTGAAATGTGCAGAAACAAATAAAGATAACTTTGTTTAAGAAATTAAACAGAGTTGTATTAGCATATTGCATTCATCATTGTATACCATCTATATATACTTATGAAAGATAACATTTCAATTATACTCAGAAATGATATATAAAAAGAAGCGTTGTGAAAACAAATATATATAAATGATAGCAAATTTTAAAGCGAATATCATAAGACAAAAGAAATCAACAGTGAACAGATAGAAATACCTCATTCATCTTGAAAACTTTCAAATGAAATCTGATACTCTAATCCAGTAACTCTGATGCAAAATCAAATTCCAAGGTACAGAAATGCAACACTTCAAAGATAATTCCGCATAAAAATCACCAGATGTGATCCTTTTTAAAAATATATAAGACAGTGGAGTACAGAAATGTAATCTCCAAGTCAAAAATATTAAGATCCAGGACCCCTCTCTAAATGCATGAGAAGGGTTTAAATACTACTTAGCTAAATCTAAAAATAGTCTTATTACAAAAATTAAGGATTCGGTTCAATGACCGTCCTTTTCCTAGGCTAAAACAAAGTAAAATTAAAACTAAATCTAACTATCTATGAACTTGATCTTTAAACTTGCAGGCATCTAGCATAGTTTTGAGAAGATGCGGTTGACCGACTTCAGAATTCAACTGTCCTGAAAAGACAGAGTCGGCAAGTGTAGGCGCAATCTTCTCTGTAGAATTTATGATACAATTAAGCGCACTGTGCTGACTGTATGGCTTCACCAAGTATGTCCAGTATGAGTCCCAATTTAATCTGGTCAGCCCTTGGATTGATTTTGCTCTTTCTTCTGCCTTTTGCCTCCATTCTGTTTGCAGTTGATGTGCCTGTGGGAGATATCCTGGAACAGTTTCAGGAATCAAATTAGCTTTGTGTAAATTGTCATTTACACAATCAGTAAGAGTGTTTGCCGCTGTAGCCGCCTCCTCTGCTGCCTTCTCTGCCCTTCCGATTTGTGCATCCCAGTTATTAAAAAGTATTTCTTTATGATTTTCATTAATAATGGGTGCACCAGCTTTTCTGCCTTCTTCTGTTTTTTGCCATGCTAAATAATCATTGATATTTTCATTAAATCAAATCATAATCATTTCGTAAATCTACGACATGATTTGTGATTTTGTCACTCTCTTGGCAAAAAGAATTCCATTGCAAGATTTTTTGGCATAAAACCTCCTCTTGTTGCAGTAGTTGATTTTTTAAAGAGATAGTTTCTGAAATGAATTCTGGAAGCTTAGGATCATCTTTATGCTGATCTTGGATAATCTGTATTTGTTTGTCTTTATCAGCCAAGCTTTTTTGATGTCCTATTTGCATTTCTTGAAGTTGTTGTTGTAACTCTTCAAGTTTCAAATGTGCTTCCTTATCGGCCTGTACCTGTTGCAATTGCTGTTGTAGAACTTTTACCTGTTCTTCTTTTTCATTCAACAAAAGTTGTATCTCAAATTCTTTGTCAATTGTTGCAGAAGCATAAGCTCCTGTCATTTGAGATAACTTAGTGAGATTATGAGTAGGTTCTGTGGTAGGATCCTTCCACAAAACATCTACTTGTTCTGCTTCAGTAGCAATTGCACCTTCTAAATTTCTCTTTTTTCTCTGTCTCTTCACTACTGCTTTGTATTTTGGGCTGTAGAATACATCTAGAGGAGGAATGTCCTCTACATTAAGTACAATTTCAGAGGATGGTGTTATTGGTATGTGCTCAGTCACTGTGACGGTGCTGCTTGTTCCTGTATTCAAAACTTTGGTTGTTTGGACAGGGGTCTATACATTCTGTCCTTCTACATTAATCAACTGGTTAAAACTTTCCCATTCTTTTTCTAACTCAATGATGACTGGCTATTGCTGTACATTGGTTGGAGGAGGATTTGTCTGTTGAGAAGTCAAAATTTTCCGTTGAGAGAGTTCTTTTGATTGCGCAGAATCTTTCATGGATTCTTCCATTTTATCTTCCTTTTCATTAGACTTATTGGAATGTTCAGAAGTCTCTCTGTCAGATTTTGATTTAGATTTATCTGTACTCGAACTGCCATTAAGACTAACACTAGGAGTTTTCTCCCTTGCAGGCTCTAAGCGTAGATTTTCCAAAGGAATAGGAGTTAGTCTTCTTTCTCTGTAAAGTTTGAATTCCTGGAATTCCTCTGGAGATAACTGCATTTGAGCTGAATTCAAAACTTCCTTAAATGAATTTCTTGCTTGGAACATATCATCAAAAAGATCCTGTTCCCCGGAAAATCCCCTAACTCTGATTGCATTGGTAAAATTCTTAACAATATCATTTGGGTCGAATAACCTTCTGGAAAATTTGAACAGCTGTAGGCATGTAATGTTTCCTATCTCTTGGAATGCATGACCAATATCGAATATTGAAAATGTTCCACATTTTACAGGGAATTGTGGCCAAATGCCTTTTTTCTTCTCTTTTAAATCCTTTGTTAAACCCCCTTGGCCACAGGTCTGATAAGCAATTTCCCGAGTTACAAGTCTATCTGGAACATATAGGGGTAAAACATGGGGGGAAGCAGAACTTCCAAAAACCCTAATATAAGTGAACAATTCTTCTCCAAACCATCTCACGACGGGGAGAATGTCAACCTCTGTTTCTGGGGCATCCTTATTATACAATGTTCTGTACAATGGCAACATTACACCATGGCAAATTTGATAAAAATGGGGGACAAACTTAGACTCCCACAGTTCCTTATGATACACATGAATAGGCAAAGGATCGTGGATAGTCCATTGCCAACCCATCACAGGGAATTTAGAGACATAACAGATAGCGTCCATGACATAAGCAGATAAATAAAAAGGCGGATAAATCCGTTGAGAAACATTTCGCTTGGACCGGTAGTGAAAAATGGCAGTGGTCAAATTATCAGATAAGATTTTGGCCCAGTCTACAATTGTAGAATTAACGGCCGCATTCAACAAAGGGAGCCATTCAGGCAAGATCATATTTATGTCCGGCTTTCCAAAAAGCCTGCATAACATGGCAGCAGTGAAACAATAAGGAGAGGTAAGTGAACCCGTGTTGTACATACCTTGTTTGTTTTTCTTCAATGATTCACTTCTTTTGGTCCACTCCTTTGTGCATTCTGACAAATTTGCATGTTCTCTGGCGAAATCTTCCATGAATTTCTTATTATAAGTCGCCTGAAGTTCCGACAACTTATACATCCGCCTCAAATCTTCTGTGGTGAACGACCCAATTAGTTCTTGAGCTGGAGTTCTGAATTTCCTGTCTGAAATATCGGTGCTGTCCAGCACCCATTTCACCATGTCCGTATAAGGGAGAATCCTTGGCCTTGCCGCTATCCTATGGAGAAATGAACAAGCCAGTTCTTTGAGGGTTGCTTCAGATGTATTACTAGAACCTGTTGTAGCCACAACTTTCATTACCACAGGATTTTCTTCTTCTAACAGATTATACATTCCTTCCCAAGTGGATATACCGGCATCCTTATTACAAGCGGTGTCTGCGTACAGTGAAGCCATTTCTCTGTTTTCAGAATTCGAGCTCTTCTCCTTCTTACCCATAGTGTTTAGTGAAAGCTTTGTATAGACGTTTGCTCTTTCGTGCCTGCTTTTTACGAGTTAAATGAGAGTAATGGCATGAGAAAGGTGATGATACTGTTTTAAATGTGAAGGTGGATGAAATATATTATTTTAATCGTGAAAGGACTTTCAATCAAAACAAAATCTCATTTACCATTAATTGTTAATCCAATCATTTAATCTAGTCATTAAAGCGCATAACAGATTTGATATATGGGAAGATTTCCTTTGGACAACGCGCCTTTATGAATCTGCGACATTGCAATCTGCGATTTGCTGCGCAATATCGCAATATCGCAATGTCGCAATATCGCAATAGCGCAATATCGCAAAATGAAACCATTGCAGTTATGTAAAATAGCGCAAAAGTGCAACTTACGTAATAGCGCAAAAGCGCACATCGCAAATCTCGCAAAAGCGCGAAATTGCAAACCGCGCAAAAGATATTCATTTAACTTTTCTGTTTTCTGCGCTATGCGATCTGCGACCAATATGTTTATTGTATAGGCTTTTTGGGATCGCATTATCGCAAAAGCACAAAATCGCATTTTCAGTTTTAAAAAGATATATACCATTTTGCGATGGATGCGCTATTTTGTTTAAAGACCAATTTTATTGTAATATATCATAAACTTAAGTGATTCTTAATGTTCTTCTAAGGGATTTCTCTAAGTTTATGATAGAAAGTTTTATTTGAAAAGGAAAACAAATCCTAGTTGATTTTTTGGATTTTTTAACTAAGGGTCCCCATTTATTTAGTATTATTACTAATATTAAATAAAAAGGGGGGTTGTTGCTGGTCACAACAATTGGCGATTCACTGAAAGAAACAGTTATCTCTGAAAAAATAAAATGAACACTATATCTTTAGTAAGTAAAGATTTTTAAAGATAATGAAAACTATCTTAGGATAATTCAAATAAAATGTAACTTATGAAAAAGAAATGAAAATCATTCACAATTTCTTTTTAATTCCTTAAGAACAAAATCATTTTGGGTTATCTCAAGCTTTGATTGGTGTTAATAATGAAGTAAGTGGATTTCTCCAAGTTTTGGTTTTATAATATACTCTATTGCCATAGGTACTGCCTCTGCTGCCAGCAAATGTTCATAGTCTTGACAGGGTTACCTTTAAACCATTAACTATTCATTGTCCCATCCAACTAAAATTATGACTTTTTAAAAGATAAATTCATAAGACCTATTATCTCATGTTTTTGTCTTTTACTTATTTTATTTTTAAGAGCCATTGTTCTGGTTTGGTAGCCAGTTAATAACAATGTCATTCACTAGTTATAATTAAACTGAACAAGCTGGCTCGTGATGAGACCCCTTGTCTTATATTTATAAGCCATTACCCTGTTTTGGTATGCAGTATTGGTAATGTCAGTTTTATTTCTCCTTATGAACATGGTAAGTCTGCTCATAATGAGACCTCTTATCTCTTAAATTTTCATATAATTTCTTAGAATTACATTGTAAAAAATCACAACTTAAATGGATGGGGTGAAATAGTTTTATCCTTAAGAATCAATGGATGACAATTTTTTAGAGTTTTTTGAGTTCCAAAATTTTGAAAAAATCTTTACTTTTATAGATAACCTTTCTCTGCTCAATAAACTTATAATGCTTTACATTCTCTTCAAATTTTCAAAAGATCATGCAAATGATTGAAATAATCTTTCAAAGTTTAACATCTTATTTTAAACTATTTAAAAACTGTGATCATTCCTTCAAAAATTCTTATTTACACAAAATAAATATTTATAATATTTTCCTAAGAAATTTTCCTAAATAGTAAACAGTCAATTATAGACCTATTAACAACTTTTATTTGCAAAAACAATTAAAAACTTTGCAGAAAGGAATATGTACAGTTTAAGAAGGGGTTACCTCCTTATGAAAAGAATTTCTTCAAGATAAGTCCATTTACATGAAGAGATTCTCTCTTACCTGTTAGATCTTGGAGTATGAATGTATTTGAGCCTATCTTTTCAACGATCTGAAATTGTCCAAGCCACATTTTCTGAAACTTGGTATGTTTACCTTTTTCTTCGTGTGCTTTATCCCATTTCAAAACAAGATCACCAATTGACAAAAATTTTGAGCCGGTAGAACTTGCATCAAAAGAAGATTTTACAAGCTGTTGATGTTTTTCATGAATAATTTTTGCTTTATCTCTATCTTCTTCTAGTTTAAGGATTTGATCATATCTCAATTGAATGGATGAAGAAGGATTTGCTTCAATAAATTGCACTAGGGCTAATGATGGATGAGTTAAATTTGATGGTATCACAGCTTCTTTTCCATAAACTAAATTGAAAGGTGAGGTCCCTATTGAAGCTTTTTCAGTGATACGATCAGCCCATAATGCAAAAATTAAAAACTTGTGCCAATTCTTTTGATATTGATCAATGGTCCTTTTAATGATTTTGATAAGGTTTTTGTTAGTGGATTCAGCCAAACCATTACCTTGTGGATAATAATTTGCTGAATACTTTAATTTAAAACCTCTTTTGACTGCAAATTCTATTAAACTATTTCCAGAGAAGTAAGATGCATTATCAAAGGACTAGAGCATTAGGTACACCAAACCTGGTTATGATGAATTGATCTATGAAATCAATAATTGCATCAGAATTGGCTACCTTCAACGGGATTGCCTCTACCCATTTTGTAAAGTAATCAGTTGCAGTAAGGATGTACTTGTGCTGTTTGGAAGAATGAGGTACTATCTCACCAATAATGTCAAGCCCCCATTGTTCGAATGGTTGCTCAATAGTCACTGGTTGCAAAGGAAAAGCTGGTTTCCTTTGTCTTCCACTTGCAGTTTGACAAATTCTGCACTTCCTTACGTAATCATGTGTATCTTTAAAAAGGGTAGGCCAATAATAACCAGCACAAATTATTTTGTGAGCTGTGGTACCACCTCCAAAATTACCTCTTGCTGGTCCATCATGCAATTCCTGCAAAACCTTTTCAGCTTCAGTCTTTTCAAGACATCTTAATAAGATTGAATCATAATTTTTCCTGAATAACACATTATCAATGATCTCATATTTAATAGCCTTTAACCTTAAAGCGCATTTACTCTTATAACTGAGATTGGAAGGAGCATACCCATTTTTCAAGTAATAGATAAGATCAGCATACTGAGATTCAGAATCTGTAATACTTATCTGACTTACTTGAATATCTTGATTTGAATCTTGATTTTCTGGTATGTTATGAGCTCCTGCCAATAATCTGCAAAAACCTTGTCCTCTAACAATCTTAGCTGGTTTAATATCAATATCATATTCTTGTAAGGCTGTTACCCAATTAGCTCTCTTTTCTCTTACTTCTTTTTGAATTAATAATTGCCTCACTGCAGAGAATGGGACAATGATTTTTGTATGTGTTTTCAAGAGAAAAGGTCTGAAATGTTTGATTGATTTAAACACAACAAAGGCTTGTTTTTCAACATCGGAATAGTTAAGCTCGGCTCCTTGCAGATTTGAGCTAAAGAAAGAAATTGGTGCCTCGATTTTCTGATCATTGAGTTGTGTTAAAACAGCTGCATAGGATGTCTCAGTGGCCAAAGTATACAAAGTAAAATCTTTAGAAAAATCCAGGGTATTCAATGATGGTGCATTAATGATCGCTTGTTTGATTGCCTCAAAAGCTTCTTTCTCTTTATGCGCCCATTTGAATATTGAATTCTTCTTGATCATATTTTGCATAGGTAAAGCAATAAAAGAAAAATCAGGAATAAATCTTTTAACAAAATTGATCTGTCCAAGAAATGATTGCATGGATTTTTTGTTATGAGGTAAAGAAATATCAGAAATTTCTTTCACTCTATCTGGATCAATATATATACCATCTTTTGACACAATAAATCCTAAGAGTTTTCCTTCATCTAAAGCAAAGAAAGATTTCTTTGGATTTAAGGAAATACCAAACCTTCTACATCTTTCAAATATTTGCTTTAAATCATGTAGATGATTGGCTCTCTTTTTTGAAAATACTGTTATGTCATCAAGATAAACAACAACTAATTTATTGATCAGACCTTTAAATGCTATGTCCATGGCTCTTTGGAAAGTTGCTCCTGCATTTATTAGACCAAAAGGCATTTTCTGATAAGCATAAGTTCCCCATTTTGTTCTGAAAGTTGTTTTCAATCTGTCATCTGGATGAACTAAAACTTGATTATAGCCCGAAAATCCATCGAGAAAGGACATAAGTTCAGAACCAACTACTTTTTGAAGTATCTGTTCCATGGTTGGCAATGGGAAATTGTCTTTTAAACATGCCTTGTTTAAATTTATGAAATCAATACAGATTCTTATATCACCATTCTTCTTCCTTATAGGTACCATATTGGAAACCCAATTGGAGTGCCTGACAGGAAAAATGATTTTGGCTTTTAAAAGTTTATTAAGTTCTGATTTGATTTGACTTTCGAGATTTGGATGAATCTTTCTCAATTTCTGTTGAACAGGTTTAATATCAGGAAGCATTGGAATTGTGTGTTGAATAACCGAAGTATCATACGTTTTTAAATCATCATAATTCCAAGAAAAAACGTTTTTATACTTGTTCAGAAGTTTAATGAATGCATTCCTTTCCTCTGGTGTTAAATTGAGTCCTAAGTTAACATTTTGAGGTTTAGAATCAGAACCAAGATTTACTAATTCAAACTTCAAAGTGGAACTTTGAAGTTTTGAATTAACAACTTTCTTGAATCTGTCTCTAATGTCATATAAATCCTCTAATTTAACAATAGATTTTGGAATGGGGTTTTCATTACCTTTTGAAGCAATTTGTAAATCATGATCATCTTCGTCAATAATTTGATCATCATATGATTTCTCTGAAGTCATGAAATTTAGAATATCTTGATCATGATAGAAAACTCTCCAATTTGTAACATTTTCTGGGACAGATGGACGAAAAATCAATTCTACAGAAAACCTATCAGGACTGCAATCTTCAGCAGGTAGAAGTTTAGATGCAACATTAGCTAACAAGTCAGCTGATGTATTCTGATTCCTAGGAATAGGAGAAATATTGAATGCTAAAAAATGAGTGGTGAGATCTTGTACTAGGGTTTGATAGTGTTTAAGATGTCCTGAAAGGCAATGAATAGTATTCCTAACTTGTTTTATGACAAATTCGGAATCACCAAAGACTTTCAAGTATTTAACATCTAACCCTATAGCTTTATAAAGTCCTTGAACCAACGCTTCATATTCTGCGGTATTGTTTGTACACTTAAATTCTAACCTACATGACAACATGGTTTTCTCTCCATATGGATCAATTAAGATGCATCCTGCTCCAGCTCCATCACTAGACTTTGATCCATCAAAATATAACGACCAAAATAAAGACTTATCTAATGACTTATCTACAATTACATCAGAAATATTTACAATTCTGGAAGAATCGGATTGTGAAAAATTTTCTATTTGAGAAACAAAAGTATTTACAGAAAAAGGTGATTGAGGTGCTTCGAAGTTTCCAAGAAATGATTCAGCAGAATAACCTCCAAGAATATTGTTGTTGAATGCCACAGGTTCATTAGGTTGTTCGAATTCAGTGACAGTGTGTGTCATATGTTTTTCTCGTTCAATTTTAATTTGATTTGGTTTCCCTTTGTAGGGAAGCCACATATGTGAATAATCAGTCGAGATATAACCATTAAGTTTCGCAGACCAGTCCCTGCTTAAGATTAATTCATAGAATTCAGGAATATCAGCAATTAAAATATCAATTCTTTGGACAATCCTAGGATCAAAATCTAATCTGATAGTAACTGAATTGATTTCTCCTACAACTTGAACTTTAGAGCGATCCAATTGAACGATATGAACTGCTGATTTCTGTGGTTCGATATTCAATTTAGCACAGACAGAAGTAGGCATTATATTGGAGGAGGCTCCAGAATCAATCAAACAATTGTGCATATTTTTATTGTACATCTCATAAGTCAAAAGAAAAGGAGGAGTTTGAGAATTTGACTTTTCTCCAATGAGCACAGTATTAGTAGCATCTACCTTATCTGGTGGCTTACCAGCTCCCCTAGCTGCTTTTGCAACTACACCACTTGGTAAAAGAGAAATTGGTGTAGCGTTTAATTCTTTCAATAGCAACTTTTGCTGGTGTTTTAGTTTGCTGAGTTCATGTAAGGAAATGTTGGCTTTGATCTTTTTCATGTCCTCGACAATGTTGTATTCCATAGGATCTGACACCACTAAAGTCTTTGTTGTTGATGTAGGAGGATTAGAAGAGGATGGCTGATTTTGAGTAGGTAATGGAGAAGTTTTCTTCACAGGTGATTTGTCTTTGGTACTTGGAGTTGTAATTTTATTTTTAGGAACTGTTTGCACTGGTTCCGATATATATTTACTCCTAGTACTTACAGGCATAGCTTCTTCATTATCAGAATTAGGGAGAATAAAATCTCACATTCCATGCAATTCAACTATTTCTTCATTCTCATCTTCCTCATCAGATATTAAAGATGTATCTTCTTCTTCTTCTTCTTCTTCTTCTGATTCTGCATTAGAGATTGCATTAGGAGGTTTAGATTCAACTTGGTTTCTTCTGAAATTTCGAAATGGTTTCTTGGTAGAAGTTTCAGCTAATTGTTTTTTAATTTCAACCATTTCATTTGACATGGTTTTAAGAACTTTCTGTAAACCTTCTATGTCGTATGGATCTTTGGCCTTTTTCTTTGAATCATCTTTGAAGCTGACTTTCTTTGATTTCCTTTCCTCAATAGCATTTTTCTTTTCTAGAGAAAGAATTCGTTTTTCTACTGCAATAGCCTCTTTCATATTCTCGGCTAATGTAGGTTTTGCAGCGCTGTCTACAAAAATTGCTATGTTTGAGGGTAAGGCAATTATGTACCATTCAATTCTGACTTGTTCACTAGGCCTTGAATCTGTGTGAATTTTGTTCAAAATTTTGTTGAATCTAGCGTTGAATTCTTTAATGGGTTCCTTGGGTTCTGCTTTCAAATATGAGAGATCGTTGATTAAAGTAGCTATTGATCTGTCATCTCCAAATTTGGTTAAAAAATGATCTGCAAAAATATCCCAACTTGTTATGGATCCCGAAGGTAATGAAAAGTACCATGATCCTGCTGCTCCTTGAAGAGTATAAGGGAATAGTCTGACTACAACATCTTCATGTGTGACTCCATTCAAATTTATAACCAGCATAAAGTTATTAATATGTTCTTCAGCTTGAATGTTAAGATCTGGACTAAATTTTGGAAGCCATTTTCCAGGATTGTCTGGTAAATCTTGTAAAGGTGCAGCCATGTTGACTGCCCCTGGAGTAGCCCATGGTCTAGCCATTATTGGAACAACTATTGGAGGAGTAGTAGAAACTGGTGGTGTTTGAATAGAAGTTGTTAGAATAGATGATGTTGAGATTGATGATGATTGAGCAGATGATGATTGAGGAGATGATGTGGAAACAATTGTACTTTGTTGAGTTGGGATTTCGGAAACAGGTATTTGAATATTAGATGTTGTACTTATATCACTTACTGATTCCGATTGAGTTTTTCTTGTCTTGACTCTACTAGGTAAAGGGAATTCTTTCGGAGAAATACCAAGTTTTTCACTTTGAAGCCTAGTGAGAGGTTTCGAAGAGACAAATTTTGAGGTTACACTACCTTCAGATATTTCAGACTCTTCTAGAGATAATGAGAATCCTTTCAATTTATGAATTAAATCTTGAACTTCAGGAGACTCAGGATGTTGATTGTCTGAATGTTTTGAGATTTTGGTAGTGGGTGTATGAATATTCTTCGCAATTTCTTCTATAGGATTTTGTATTTCAGAAGAAATTGAAGAAGTTAATGAGGGTGTTTTGCTCTCAGAATGGCTTATGGATAAAGATTTACTTGCCATTCATAGCTCAGGCCCTCCTTCTAGTGCCAAAAATGTTGAAGCCTAGAAAATATCTGCTTCAAACATTGGGGAAAACCACCCGGTCGGGACCTTAGGACAGCTCCTTTTCCGTTTGGTATGGTGGCTCCGATTGGATTTAAAGGACCAGTTTCCTTATAACTAAATGGGTTGGTGATGGGTTGATTTGGATGAGTGGAAATGGGACTAAATTGACTGAAATAAAACTATCTAATTTAAACTAAATACTGGTAAAGAAATTCTAACACTAACCTGGGCAATTATATGTGAATACAACTTAAGATTATTCCAATTTAACAATAACCATAAAAATGTATTATCATTTAAATCGAAATGTGCAAAAACAAATAAAGATAACTCTGTTTAAGAAATTAAACAGAGTTGTATTAACATATTGCATTCATCATAACATATCATCCACATATACTTATGAAAGATAACGTTTCAATTATACTTAGAAATGATATATAAAAAGAAACGTTGTGAAAACCAAATATATATAAATGATAGCAAATTTTTAAAGCGAATATCATAAGACAAAAGAAATCAACAGTGAACAGATAGAAATACCTTATTCATCTTGAAGACTTTCAAATGAAATCTGATACTTTAATCCAGTAACTCTGATGCAAAATCAAATTCCAAGGTACAGAAATGCAACACTTCAAAGATAATTCCGCATAAAAATCACCAGATGTGATCCTTTTTTAAAAATATATAAGACAATGGAGTACATAAATGCAATCTCCAAGTCAAAAAATATTAAGATCCAGGACCCTTCTCTAAATGCATGAGAAGGGTTTAAATACTACCTAGCTAAATCTAAAAATAGTCTATTACAAAAATTAAGGATTCGGTTCAATGACCGTCCTTTTCCTAGGCTAAAATACAGTAAAATTAAAACTAAATCTAACTATCTATGAACTTGATCTTTAAACTTGCAAGCATCTAGCATAGTTTTGAGAAGATGTGGTTGACCGACTTCAGAATTCAACTGTCCTGAAAAGACAGAGTCGGCAAGTGTAGGCGCAATCTTCTCTGTAGAATTGATGATACAATTAAGCGCACTGTGCTGACTGTGTGGCTTCACCAAGTACGTCCAGTATGAGTCCCAATTTAATCTTGTTAGCCCTTGGATTGATTTTGCTCTTTCTTCTGCCTTTTGCGTCCATTCTGTTTGCAGTTGATGTGCCTGTGGGAGATATCCTGGAACAGTTTCTGAAATCAAATTAGCTTTGTGTAAATTATCATTTACACAATCCGTAAGAGTGTTTGCCGCTGTAGCCGCCTCTGCTGCTGCCTTCTCTGCCCTTCTGATTTGTGCATCCCAGTTATTAAAAAGTATTTCTTTATGATTTTCATTAATAATGGGTGCACCAACTTTTCTGCCTTCTTCTGTTTTTTGCCATGCTAAATAATCATTGATCTTTTCATTAATCAAATCATAATCATTTCGTAAATCTACGACATGATTTGTGATTTTATCGCTCTCTTGGCACAAAGAATTCCATTGCAAGATTTTTTGGCAGAAAACTTCCTCTTGTTGCAGTAGTTGATTGTTCAAAGAGATAGTTTCTGAAATGAATTCTGGAAACTTAGGATCATCTTTATGCTGATCTTGGATAATCTGTATTTGTTTGTCTTTATCAGCCAAGCTTTTTTGATGTCCTATTTTCATTTCTTGAAGTTGTTGTTGTAACTCTTCAAGTTTCAATTGTGCTTCCTTATTGGCTTGTACCTGTTGCAATTGCTGTTGTAGAAATTTTATCTGTTCTTCTTTTTCATTCAACAAAAGTTGTATCTCAAATGCTTTGTCAATTTTTGTAGAAGCATAAGCTCCTGTCATTTGAGATAACTTAGTGAGATTATGAGTAGGTTCTGTGGCAGGATCCTTCCACAAAACATCTACTTGTTCTGCTTCAGTAGCAATTGCATCTTCTAACTTTCTCTTTTTTCTCTGTCTCTTCACTACTGCTTTGTATTTTGGGCTGTAGAATACATCTAGAGGAGGAATGTCCTCTACATTAAGTAAAATTTCAGAGGATGGTGTTATTGGTATGTGCTCAGTCACTGTGACGGTGTTGCTTGTTCCTGTGTTCAAAACTTTGGTTATTTGGACAAGGGTCTGTACATTCTGTCCTTCTACATTAATCAATTGGTTAAAACTTTCCCATTCTTTGTCTAACTCAATGATGACTGGTTGTTGTTGTACATTGGTTGGAGGAGGATTTGTTTGTTGAGAAGTCAAAATTTGTTGTTGAGTAAGTTCTTTTGATTGCGTGGAATCTTTCATGGATTCTTCCATTGGAATGTTGAAGTCTCTGTCAGTTTGATTTAGATTTGTCGGCCACTGTGCTTAGTTAAGACTAACACTAGGATTTTTCTCCCTTGCGGGCTGTAAGCGTAGATTTTCCAAAGGAATAGGAGTTAGTCTTCTTTCTCTGTAAAGTTTGAATTCCTGGAATTCCTCTAGAGATAACTGCATTTGAGCTGAATTCAAAACTTCTTTAAATGAATTTCTTGCTTGGAACATATCATCAAAAAGATCTTGTTCCCCGGAAAATTCCCTTACTCTGATTGCATTGGTAAAATTCTTGACAATATCATTTGGGTCGAATAACCTTCTAGAAAATTTGAACAGCTGTCGGGATGTAATGTTGCCTATCTCTTGAAATGCATGACCAATATCGAATAGTGAAAATGTTCCACATTTTATGGGAAATTGTGGCCAAATGCCCTTTTTCTTATCCTTTAAATCTTTTGTCATCCCTCCTTGGCTACAGGTCTGATAAGCGATTTCCCGGGCTACAAGTCTATCAGGAACATATAGGGGTAACACATGTGGAGAAACATAACTTCCAAAACCCTAATATAGGTGAACAATTCTTCTCCAAACCATCTACATGGCAGAATGGGACGACCTCTTGTTTCAGAGGATAACGCCCAGGGCATCCTTGTGCCACAATATTTTGTACAGCCGGCGGCGATTACACCATAGCCGTTGATCTAAATGGGGACAAACTTGACTCCCCCGATTCCTTATTATACATGAATAGAGCCGAGGATCGTGGATAGTCCATTTCCAACATCCGCGAATTTAGAGACATAACAGATAACGTCCATGACATAAGCAGATAAATAAAAAGGCGGATAAATCCATTAAGAAACATTTCGCTTGGACCGGTAGTGAAAAATGGCAGTGGTCAAATTATCAGATAATATTTTGGCCCAGTCTACAATTGTAGAATTAACGGCCGCATTCAACAAAGGGAGCCATTCAGGCAAGATCATATTTATGTCTAGCTTTCCAAAAAGCCTGCATAACATGGCAGCAGTGAAACAATAAGGAGAGGTAAGTGAACCCGTGCTGTACATACCTTGTTTGTTTTTCTTCAATGATTCACTTCTTTTGGTCCACTCCTTTGTGCATTCTGACAAATTTGCATGTTCTCTGGCAAAATCTTCCATGAATTGTTTATTGTAAATTCTTTGAGTTCAGGCAACATACATGCATGTAGATGTACATTGGTAGACTTGTTCGATTAGTTCTTGAAATTTGGAGTTACATTTCCTGTCCCAAATATCGGTGTTATCCACACCCATTTCTACGTCTTCAATCTGAGATCTTAACCTTGTATCCTAGATAGATAACTGGTTCTTTGAGGTTGCCGGATGTATTAATAAATTTTGTTGTATACAAGCCTTTCTATCCTGCAAGTTTTCTTCTTCTAACAGATTATACATTCCTTCCCAAGTGGATATACCGGCATCCTTATTACAAGCGGTGTCTACGTACAGTGAAGCCATTTCTCTTTTTTTAGAATTCGAGCTCTTCTCCTTCTTACCCATAGTGTTTAGTGAAAGCTTTGTATAGGCGTTTGCTCCTTCGTGCCTGCGTTTTACGAGTTAAATGAGAGTAATGGCATGAGAAAGGTGATGAGACTGTTTTAAATGCAAAGGCGGATGAAATATAATATTTTAATCGTGAAACGACTTTCAATCAAAACAAAATCTCATTTACCATTAATTGTTAATCCAATCATTTAATCTAATCATTAAAGCGCATAACAGATTTGATCTATGGGAAGATTGCCTTTGGACAACGCGCCTACATGAATCTGCGACATTGCGATCTGCGGTTCTTTATGACTCATCGCAATGTCATGATATCGCCAATATCACAAAATGAAACCATAGTAATTTTAAAAATAGCGCAAAAGCAAATTGCGAATAAACAAAAGCGCATCCCAAATCATAAAAGCTCAAATTGAAAATGGCCTTAAAGGTATTCATTAATCATTTTAACATTTTACTAGCGTATCGCGATCTGCGACCAATATGTTTATTGTATGACTTTTTGGGATCGCATTATCGTAAAAGCGCAAAATCGCATTTTCAGTTTTATAAAAGATATATATCATTTTGCGATGGATGCGCTATTTTGTTTAAAGAACAATTTTATTGTAATCTATCATAAACTTAAGTGTTTCTTAATGTTCTTCTAAGGTATTTCTCTAAGTTTATGATAGAAAGTTTTATTTGAAAAGGAAAACAAATCCTAGTTGATTTTTTGGATTTTTTAACTAAGGGTCCCCATTTATTTAGTATTATTACTAATATTAAATAAAAAGGGGGGTTGTTTCTGGTCACAACATGTCCCAAGACACAAGAAGAAGAGGAGGATATGTCCCGTGTTCCATATGCAAGTGCAGTGGGTAGCCTGATGTATGCAATGGTCTGTACTAGACCAGACATTGCACATGCAGTGGGAATATTGAGCAGGTTTATGTCAAACCCAGGGAAGGAGCATTGGACAGCAATGAAGCAGGTTTTCAGATATTTACGTGGCACTAGTGATTATGGCTTGTGCTACCAGGGAAGACTAGGATTGGAAATAATGTTGGGCATTCGTGGTTTTGTTGATGCAGACTGGGCTGGAGATCTGGACCAAAAAAGATCTACAAGTGGGTATGTGTTTAGCCTATTTGGAGGTACAGTCAGTTGGATGAGTAAAAGACAGTCTGTAGTGGCACTTTCAACTACAGAGGCAGAATACATAGCAACCACTCATGCAAGCAAGGAAGCAGTTTGGTTGTAGAGATTGTGTTCAAGTATGGGGTTGGTACAGCAAGCTATAAGGATAGACTGTGATATCCAAAGTGCAATTTTCTTGGCTAAGAACCCTACTTACCATTCAAAGACAAAGCACATTGATGTTCAATATCACTTTGTTAGAGATATGGTTGAGGCTAAAAGGGTGTTGCTGGTAAAGGTGGACACTTTGAAGAATGTTGCAGATGCATTGACAAAGTCTGTGAGCACTGAGAAGTTCTCTTGGTGTAGAGAAACAATGGGTGTTAAAAGTCCTTAATGTGCGCTCTCTGTGGCCTGACATAGAGTGGGAGAATGTTGGGTATGTGTTATATTCTTTCCATTATTGCAGCAATCTTGGTATGCGGTCCCACTCATATGCGGACCCACCCATGTTTTGTGCATGAGTTTGCACATGGTTTTGGGATACGATGGTTTTCGACCCCTGGTATTTTGTAGATCCGGTCAAGGGAACTACGGTTATGTTCTAATCCAGGGTTAATGGATTGGGGTTTATGTATGCTTCGACATGTATATATATGTGTCGTAACACTAAAAGGAATATAATGAAAAATCAAGCTGGTAGTCCCAATTTGGAATCCAGGGGAAAATATCTGTGTTTATCTGTTTTATGTTTTATCCTCTCACTATTGTTTATTTTCTGTTATAAGATTCGTGTGTAGATCATTTCTGTTCAGGGTTAAAACCTACAGTCTAATCACGTTTTAACTTTCCTTTGATAACTTAGAGAGAATGGGAATCCAATATAGAACAATGATAGAAAGATTTTATTCATTCACACTTACCTAGATCCTAAACAAGCATTGAAGCGTTATACAAATCCAAGAATGTCTCACATTCCACCAGGAAACAAAATTTCTAGATTTTGATTGTAAACCTTGAGGCTTTCTCAAATTTGTAAACAAGTAACATCATAAATATTTTTCCTTAGTTCTAAAACCTTCTTCTGTGTGGAGCTTGAGAAAATATGCGCACACATATCACAATATAGCATGTTGTGGAGTGCATTTACATGAAACCAATCATTCAAAAAATTATATTCTATCAAGATTGAGGCATGTGTTAAATGCCCATTATCTGCATCTTTTTGCAATGGTGTCATTAATAATCTGAAGATTCTTGGCTTGCTAGTATGATCTAATTATTGCTTTGTGCAAGATGTTTTTTCACTCCTATTTTTAAAATTGTTATGTTTATGAAGAGTATATAGATACAATGGATGCTTCGAATAATAAAAGAGGCAATTATTTTTCCATCAATAGAATTAAAGTATTTGCATATGGTGTAAATTCAGTAGTTCTATTGGTGGTACTTAGGGTCAACCTAAACGGTTATTTCGCATGCATCAAAAGAAGTACAAAGTGATAATAGGAAGGACTCATGCGAACTTTTCTAATCGTATATGTTGAATTTGCAAGTGTTAATGTTGTTGTGCTCAATTTATTAGTGGGGTACCTATCAGCTAAAAAAGTTTGTACAAATGTTTGAAATGAAATTAAGTTATAACAAATAACATAACACATAACATTTTTAGCACTTGCTTCTTTTTCTCTAGCAAATCCGAACATGTCTCGAAGCAACTTATGTTAGCTATGTCCAAATGATGCCAATTTTTGTTTTCCATTTAAATTTCCAATTCAATCATATGTATCATTATCCAAGAGATTTGGGTCCTTCAGAGGAAATGACAAATGTGTGTGTGCAATACAGTTTAACCATACAAATTTTTCTTATTCTATAATGAAAATTGTTAAAATCACAATGAAGTTGTGAAAAATTGGGGAAAATAAAATTATTTACAGATAAAACTAAATCCATCCATGTAACAAGTAACCCAATCTAAATGTGCATATTTATAAGTGAATGGATAATGCATCTCAAGGGTAATGCAACTCATCCTCGTATTGGAAGCCCCTTTAACACACACATACACATAAAAACACGTGGTCAAGGACACATCTTTTCCACTAGGGTAGGTGTCCCATGAATGCCACTTTCTCAAATAAATCCCTAAAATACCATTGAAGGGGTACCTTTTAATATAATGAGTTAATCTAAGTGCATAATATTAGAGTATTAACACTCCAATACTATAATTTAATGTAATCAATTTTGCAATATATTAAACTTTACTAAAGAGTTATTAATCATAAATGTCATCAATTAAGGGGTGAAGATAAAACCATAGAACTTATTCCAAATAAATGAACTCTATTATCATGGACTTTAAATGAACATGTTTCCTTATGAGACCGATCCATAGAGGGAACTTTAGGAGTGATTGAAAAACATTCCTAGAGCTTTATGGTTATTCCTCTAGGCAAAGGTCAATTTCTAAGCCTTCTACTAAAGCTATTAAAGTCGAGAACACCACAAATATTGGGGTGTTTACTATTCACTAACTAGTCAACACATTCCTTGCCTTGCACAATGAAGGAATGCCTTGAAGTGGAAATCACAAAGTTTCAGAGATTAAAGGTAGTGCAAACAGAGGCACCTAGGTTATTGTTGGTTTGAGTTTGCTCAAAGGAACTGACATACACAAAGAAACTTGAAAATATGTTAACATGGCTCATATGGAAAGAGCTCTATGATTGTTTCTATTAGCAATGGAAGAACCCAAACTGCTCTTTAGGGAATAACATGATAGTCCAAGCACAAAAAATAATGGCTTATATGTGTTCTTAGGGGTATGGTAAAGTAATATTCTTGGATGTAATCATAGATAGATCGGTAGTTAACACTTTTCAATCAAGATCACTTAGGCCAAAAACAAAACATTTCCTTTGGACCTAAGGTTGCATGGCAAGTGTTCAACAAAATATTTGAACAAAAAGTATTTAACAAAAAAATTGGTAACAATGGAAATGTTAGGGGACCTTAATTTGAGAGGGCTTTGAAATCAAAGCAAGATTTCAAATTATTGTCAAGTCTATCGCAGGGAAAACCTTAATATTTTGGGTGAAATTTCTTGATTTTATAGTAAATAAAAAGAAAAAAGTAGAGCAATAATAACTTTGTTTGCAGGAAACCAACTTGATGGCCATTATCTATTGTCAAAGATATGCAAAGACACTATTCTAATTTTGGTGTTGTGCCTAGAAAAAGGAGTGATGGGAAAACGTGTGTTTTCATCCTCAGAGACTATTTCTGTCAAGGATACAGTCTTAAATAAACCCCTCCATTTCAACGACTATAATTTGTAATCAAGTTTACAATATTTAAAATTACCAAAGAGTTATTAATCATAGGTGTCATTAATTAATGGGTCAATTAAAAACCGCAAAACATGTTGCAAATAAATGCCCTCTATTAGCATGCACTTTAAATGTGCATGTTTCTTTATGAGCCCAAGCTATAAAGGTCACAATGGTAGAGTTCTCTGAGCAAGAGGTTACAAACCCTTTCTGTGAATCACATGCACTAAAGTCTGATTCACAACACCTATATTAGAATTGTATAAGTGGACATATTCAAACTGGAAAAAAAAATACTATGAAGTGTATCTATACTCCAAATGTTTCTTTATTATTCAATTTTCTTATCTGGATAATTTGAAGAGGGTCCTCTAGGGAAGAGTGAATCCTTTTGTTATCCCATAGTTCCCACACTTCAACCCAACCACTATGTCTGTCACCAAAATGGCAGTTTGGTTTCATCTCATTTTCCAATACTATTTTGGAATTTATCAATGTTTGTATATATTGTTAATACTTAGGGAACAAATTAAAAACAAATCTTGAAAATATTAGGTTTGGTTTTTCACATATGCTTGACCCAATCACTTCTAGAAAAAATCAACTATGATTGATGAGACAAACCAAAATCTTGACTAGTTTCACATACTAGACATCTACCTTATTATCATTAACATGGGCAACCTAGATGCAACCTCAAAAGGACACCTTAGCAAGGTTAAGAGGCCCAATATCTAGTATATCCAAAAGAATAAGTTCATGCAATTGGAGTAGCACTGCACAAAAGCATGAGGGCCTTCTTTGCCACTTATTCCTAAGCTATTATATTTGTTGTGTATTACCATATTTTGAAACATGATTTTGGATTTGACTCTTAATAATGGACAAATTGAACTTTGTCCATCTTAGTTCACAACTTCATGCCATGCTCCTTGGAAATTTTGATGTGCGTTGATATGATCCTATGATATTGTTGAATATGTTATTTTCAATTCTAGAAAATATGATCAAGCACAGTTTCCAATTGAGTAAGAATTGGCTCTAACTATAGTTATAATCATTCATGTTTAGCTCTATCCTTACTCCACATAGTTAAAATATTTGGGGATTTTAACTTTGATAGGAAATGGTGTCTCTAACTACCATTTTGATCATCCAACCTCCCATTTTCAATCTGAAATCCACTTAATGGTCAATGCTCTAATCCATCCTCTCAAAATACATGGTAACAATCCTAACAATCTGTTGAGTCTTCATGATTTCAATTTACAAGCAAGTCATTAAAAATTTATATTATACAATGGAAACTCTTCAAGTCTTCACAATCTACAGCAACAACTTCCCCACCTAGTACTCAAACCTTCAAGTTTTAATCTCAATTCTCCTCCATCCATAGACTACTCAAAAGTCAATGCTAGGAAAAGAATCTTGAAAGAACAAAAATTGGTATAAAAGAATGTGAGATTTGTGATTTTATTAAATGTTAGAATTTTTAATTTTCATGTATAATCTAAACACAAAGTACAAAAAAAAAGTATTTTTCTATATAGTCTAAACAATCCAATCAACAACTCAGCTCAAGGCTACTCTAAAGTAAAGCCTTCCTCATACAATGCAACCAAACTTGCATCCAAACATTCCTTTCCCATGATAGTACTCAATGTTATTGTGTACTATGGTACTTCTAAAAAAATATTATAGATGTTTTTAAATACTCCTGTTTCTTGACCATCTCTTGGAAAAATATCTTGTGATTCCATTTATGGTAACATGATTTGGGCACTAACAAGGTTAATAAAAAAATGACTTATGAACCCAACAATTGCATGCAAATAAATTGAAATTTTGCACAACAAATTGAAAACAGAAAATCAAACAGACTCTATGACCAACAATAGAAGGTAGCAACAACCTTCAAATTTGACCAACCCCTTTAGTTATTGTCAATTGCAAATAGCATTATGGAAACGAACGCACTGAACACTATAGTTCAATATGAAAATACAAAATTTTGTTCCACAATTCATTATAGGATCCTAAAATGAAAATTTTACTATTTATATGATTGGCATGCATCACGATGCAATTTCAAATTACCAATATATGATAAGTGAACTAAATTATAATTAGTGCTCATGGAATTTGAAGCTTATAAACTATAACTACATTAAATGTCCAGAAAAAGCAAAATATTTTCTAGAGATGTAATTTTAAAACAAAAATACCATTGGCTTCAAAAGTTAAATTTTGATAACGACACATTTTAGAAAATTGAACACTATTAGTAAAATAATCTTGAAAGAGAAAAAATTAGCATAGTCAGATCCTTGGTATAAAAGAATTTCATATTTGTGGTTGCAGCAAACAAGATTGCCCCTATTCCAATTTAACTTCTCCACGGTGCAAACATTTTCAGACACAATGTGTTGCATAATCAAATGTAATGATTATCATCCTTGCAGCCATCTTAAAAAATCATGTATGAAAAGTTATATTCCACAAGCTACAACCACTAATAGACTGTGCCATCAATTGCAGAATCACTATTTCTTGACCACTAATTAACATGACAAATATCTAGCGTTACTATCTCCCAAAATTTGCATGGAATGTCAATAAGATATCTATTTACTCTCGATGACTTCCCAAAGTCTGAGGATGCATCACATAAGATGGACTTCCCTCTGCTTGGGTGCCAAGTCTAAGGAGAATATATTCTACCAAATTCGTCCAATACTGCAATGAATAACTTATGTTCTCCAAGGTCCAAGGATTAGCTATTGATATCAAAGGCATTATCGATGGGATGGCCCAGAAATGGTGGGTTGGTGATTGCAACGAGACCAAAACCATATTTTCCATAGTGTCCCCACATCATTTATGGTATATTCCAGCTCAAATGTACATTTGAGAGATTTGAAGTTCAAGGACAGTCCAAAAATCCATTTTGAAATAGCTTGGTCAACACATGTTCAAGTCAAACTTGGAAATTGTTGCTCCCGGGGATAGTCTAAATACAAATGGAATTCACGTCTCAGCCTCTCGACATCTAGTGATTCAAAATTGCAATAGGAGATGATTGTGTTTCTGTAGTTACACAAAGCTCAGACATTGAAATCAAAAAACTAGTTTGTGGGCCTAGGCACGGAATAAGTATTGGAAGCCTTGGCAGCAGGGATTCAGAAGATACATTTGATACGTGGTTGTTAATGGATCTTCTCTCAATTGCATAGAAAATGAATCGGTACGCATAAAAACATGGCAGGGGATTCTGGGTATGCCCAACAAATAATGTTCCAACATGTGAACATGATTAACATCTCAAATCCCATTATTATAGATCAATATTACTGTGCCCCTCCATTGTGATGCCACAATCAATTAAAACTATGCAAAAATCATAGTTTCGTTGTTCAAGTTCACAACGTGACCTACATAGACATCATTGGCACTTCGGCAACGAAAGAGGAAATAAAACTTGCATGTAGCTAGACCGTTCCATGTACAGAAATTGTGATGGAGGGTATAGCCTTCGCTTGGACAATAGAGACCCAGCCACTTCTTTATTAGTTAATGTGCACAGTTCTAGCAATGGCCAAGTCATTCCTCCCATTAATTTCACATCACTGAGCTTGCAAGCATAAAATTAATTTATTACTGGGAGTTATCGGTCATCTCATTGGTTCCACAATTATCTTCTTTTGTGCCATGGTGGTGAGATGAAGTTGTTAGTTTGAAAATTATTTATAATTACCTTGAAATATGTGAATATTTTGCAACTAAAGACAACTCCCTAATGAATATGCATCGGCTATGGACGAGAATGAGGAGTATGAAAGAATTGAGGACCAAGGTCATGAGGCTTCTATTGATGGGTAACCCATCACTAAATGACTATGAAGATGATGAAGATTATGATTTTTTTTATAAAGAAGCTTCGTTCAGAAATAAGAAGACTCGGGGTGAGCAATCTGTCTATTAAAAATTGTAACTAAGTGAGCCTGGAAGATGTTGGAGGCTTATAAGTACTAAAAATTTGTGCTCTCCATCCCAACATTCTTCCCATTTACACTTTGAAGGTAAAAAAATCATTATTACCCCCTCAAAACCCACTTTCTCTAATGTTAGTGGCAAAAAGTGAAGAAAAATTCAAAAAATTAATAAGTGGTGATTTGTTTATTATTTTTCCAAATCAAAGGGGGCAAGGAAAATGACATGAAAAATCAAGATGAAGTCAAAGGCTGCGTCAAAGGGCGATTGGAGCATCCACCTAGGGTCCACAAGTTCAAGTGGAAAACAAGCCAAGACAAGGAGGGAGCACATTGAATTTTGTAGATACCACAAATTGCTGTAGACCCAACCTCAATCCCCCCTTTATGTTCCATGCATATTCAATGCAAGAAAGGGAAATTCGAAATACGCTCTGTTAGTTCCAAACTCCACGCAGCAACCTGAGAATACTCCACACAATAGCTTGTACACATGTTCTAGTAAGATTTAATTGGAAATTTTCAAGGCAAAGTTATTTTAGTGTTGGACAATTGGACTCCCCTTAGCCTCCCTCCTGCATCTATTCAGCTCAACCTCCACGCAATCTACTCACAGTAGATGACAGCTAACACATAGCACTAGAGTGGAGATACGCAGACAATCTATAAAGGACATGCACAACAGTATTGGAGACGTGTTTGATGGATGAGTTAACTAAGAAATTAGCTAAGATTTTGTGGGAGTCTACTCCCCTTTCAAATCCACTCATTGCACACATGTATTACTCAGCCAATTCGCACAGTAGTTTAGAGGATGAGTTAAAAAAAAAAATTAGCTCAGATTTTGTTGGAGTCTACTCCCCTTTCAACTCCACTCATTGCACACATGTATTACTCAACCAATTCACACAGTATTTTAGAGGATTTTCGCTCAGCCGACAAAGTATTCTACAGCCAGTCACAAGAACAACAAAATAAGGACAAAAATGCAAAATACAAAGTCTTCAAACAGAGATTAACAACATTTTTTTTTTTACAACACATCAGGGAAAATTTTAAGAACCCCCCTAAATTTATATATATAATAAATAGGTGAATCCCCATGATACATAGGAAAAATGGAAGGCGATTTTATTAATAATATAATATGTATATATAATTTTTTGGCGAATCTTTCACGAGATTATATTATCTTGTAAAATCATGGTGAATCACTAGTACAAATAGCGAATCACTACTACAAAATGGTGAATCGTTGTCTAGTGGAGTTTGGGGTGTTGGTTCCAATGAAGATATGGTAGTTGAACCAGGAGTAGAAGGAAGAGATCCACCGAGACCAAGCATGGCACATGGTGACTTGTGAGGGAAGTAGTTCTCGTGTAGTTTGGAAAACGCGTTCTTCTAGTTCTGCTAAACGTAGTGTTGTTGCTTATTCTACTACTAGCACTAATATTGAGGTTGGAGAGGAGTTTGAGGAAGCATGGAAGGTAGCAGTGGTCGAGAATTACAAAGAGTACCCCATGATGGGCTCCATTTTGCCCTTTGGTATCTGTGCCTGCAATATCTTCTGTCCATTGAACCAACAATTAACCGTTCAACCAACAATCAACTTGACTAAGTTGATTAGGTACGAGTCAACTTAGACTAATCTTCAAAACTATGCTTTGCACTATCCCATATTTATCACACTAATGCTACACAACATTGTTCATTTGCACCCAACTCTCAATAATTCTTTTCCAAGAAAAACCTATAATAAGAAAAATATTTTACTATATTCTAAAAGGTGAACAAGTTCACTTTCTTTCAAAGTATTAAGAACAAGTTCATAAATATTTTCAGCTGTAGAAGTCTCTCTCATCTTTTTAATCCCAAGTAGATAGGAATGCCTAATATGGTCATTAACCATATAAATGCTCATGAAAATCCATGAAGTATTATCAATAGTTGTAACCTCATCCAAAGACAATGCCAAAAACCTAGCATTTGCAATCTCCTATTTCAAATCATCAATTTCTACTTGAGCTAGATATCTTGCCCATTCCCAACCACTAGTTACGAACCAATGAGAAGATGGAAAGTTTGGCACGTGAAGAAAAGATAGAAATTTCATCTGATCTGGATAATCTGTCATAGGACGACCTTTACATAAGATGTGAAATACAGTGCTCAATTGTATCGTCTTGGATAACAAACTTCTTTCCATCGTCTTTTCAAATTGAGATATGATTGTTCCTCCACTTGCCTCAAGTTTCTTCTTATTTATTAAATATTTTTTGTATTCTTCCACACATTGGCTATGTCAGCATTCCTCCAAAGATTTCCATCTGACAATAGATTTCTCTTTACCATTTACAATTTTCTTTTCATAAACCTTTCCTACATGCTTTTGTATTGTATCTAGCTTCATCTGAAATTTCACTACCTTGCAACTTTTCCAACTACACGCAGGACATTTAACTTCTCCTAAATCCTCATTTGTAGTTAGGGATTTTAATAGAAGGTCTGCCTTGATTGGGATTGCAGACAAAGGCAGTGAATCACTACACACTGGTGGGATCCCATGGTGTTGCAATGTTTTTGCCTTGTTTTTTCAAACTAAAATATGGTCCAATTCCAAAGGTCCCCCTAATTTGTTAGAAATAATTTAAATTTTAAACCCCCTTGGTGCCACTGTAGCACCCTCGGAATTTCATGGAGTTCCACCATTAAAATCCCTTATATATATTAGACCTAACTTGCATCTTCTTAAAGGTAAAACGGGGGAAAACAACCACAAGGTCGCTTTTGACATGCAGTACAGTTGCTTCTGCGCCTTATGTTCAAAGTAGCGTAAGAAAAAGGTGTAAAGGTTGCATCTGATAATCAGAGACAAAGGAAGGAACATTGACACAAGTACGTCTTATCATAGCAGACATTGGGCAAGCCTACTGTACACATAGTTTCCATATGTAAATGCAGCTGAAGTTTTCATGAATGCTGCATTTTGGTGTTTGTGGGATCCGAGGTCACTGTGACTCCTCCATTCCTGCTCTATATAATGCTCTGAAGGGGCATGGGGTATACACAAACACACTTCATGTACACAGCCTGCAAGGAGTTCATTTCATGGCAATGTATTGACCAGAGCTTTATCAAGTCATTTCAGAGCCTTCAAACTTTCTAGTCTGGTGAAATATTCTCAGATCAATCACTTGGGATTCATAGTTTTGGTTATAGGTTTTCTTGCATCTTGGAATAACCATCATCAATATGGCCTACAAGTTCATGGCTTCACTCTTGGGATTGCTTTTACTGGCATGCAGCTCAATACATGCAGCATACACTAATACCAAAGGTAACTTTTTGAGCAATGAACATCATACGTTCATTCAGTGTATCTATGCTATAAGGCTTAAACAATTTTGGGCAGAAATTTGGGTTCTCTAACTTTGGGATATATGCATTTAGGTTAAGTTTATTTAATGTGTTTTCTAACGTGGGGATCATCTTCTTGCAGAGAGTAAATACATGCAGAGAACACATTACCACTGGACAATATGCTTGCTTCTAGAGTTGATGAATTGATCAAGCAATCCTCTGGAAAGCATAATGTAAGTTTCTACACAAATCCTAGCTATAGCTACGTACTATATTGTTAATGTCTGTAGTGTATTGTTTTTATGTTTTCAGAAGATTAAGACTTGCACTAGGTATGTTGTACTATACACTATATTTTGGCAAAGTCTTTTCGACTTAGTTATGAAGAAACTGCTAGATCTAGGGTAAAATTTTGTTGTTAGTAAGTGTGACATATGGCATCTGCCTGCTTTGAATTTGAGATAAGTAGTGCCCTGCTAAGACAGAATTGTAATTAATTATGGAGTTGTCTACCGGGGCCGCGTTTTGGCCCGGACGGCAGAAAACTGTCGGAATCTGGCTAGCTAAAACTCAAAAAATCAGGTGGTTTGAGTGTTTGGAATCCATTTTTGATGCTGGAAATGGATTCATCACTATGAAAAACCCTTAGGGCACCTGAAATACTAAAGTTTAAGAACTGTAAACAAGATTCTGGGCAAATCTTTGCCGGATTTTCTGAAAATCATTGCCGGATTCTGGGCCAAAACGCGGCCTTTTTAGACTACGCGATTAATTATGTCAGATATTGGAAGGATACTTGTTCTAAATTCATATCCCTAATGTTTTGGTGTTGCCACTGCAGGAAATGGTAAGCAGGAAATTACTAAGAGGCTCAGTGGGGAGAGCATTGGCAGAGCCAGAGAAAGCAAAGCATGGCAGATTGCAAACAGAACGTAGTGAATCAGATGACAGTGATCTGCATGTGCCTGACAGAGATTTGTCCTCTAAGACCAGTGCAGGGATTACAAATGATCAGCATGAGTTGTTGTTGTCAGGTGCCAGCTTGAACCATATATCTACAAAAAATGAACAGAAAAGCATGACTGCAAATGAGGCAAATAAGTTATTTGCAAAAAGTATGCAAATAACTCCTCGTCAGATATATGAGAAACCTAGTTTTCACGTTGATTACAGTGGACCTAAAACACACAATCCTAAGCACCACTGAGCCTTCAGGCTGCAGTAAATGATATTGAACTTCTTGGTCCAGGTCCAGGTCTAGGTCTAGGTCAGGGTCCAGTACGGAATGGAAGATTAGTTTTCCATCATTACCTACCTATTGTTACAGATGCTCAAGAATGAGATGGGAGAACTATATTTATATACATAAATGACTACTTATGAGAAGTATATATATGTGTAAATGTTATCTAGAGCTCTAAGCAAGAAGCAATCAGGAGTTTTGTTGTACACATTCCTAAGAGACAAATATTCTATTGAATGCATTTACATATATAGCTGTTACCCCATTGGGGAGGGCAAAATGTAAGAGCAACGGTGATAGTTTTAATATTAGATTCATTATTAATATCATACCCACTAACTCAATCTGCTATGAGTTGAGAAAACTACACAGTATAATTAATATTTTTCCTTTAGCATTTGTGTACCATTTGATTACGTGATGATTACTTCTTTACTGTGTTCTAGATTGTGATCCATCCATATCTATCTTTTTAGTACTGCACGGCGCATTGCCTCCTGGACAACCTTGTGCTTGTTGTTCTGATTAACTAGCCTTATCAAGGCAGACCTGCTTTTACAAAAACTAGCCTTATCTCAATAAAGTTTGTATTGTAAAACTTGGCTCAGAGAAAAGGTTACAGAAATGAATGTCAAACCTTGTGTCTAGGTAGATAGGAGTAAAATTGTAATTTTTTGACGTACATCTTCTGGTAGCATATCTCTCATATTTGTACAAATTTTATTGTAATTTGTTCATGTACATCTTCTGGTAGCATGTCTCTCATATTTGTACAATTTTTTTTTTCACGATAGAATATGAATTTTGATGTTTTTATCTACCAAAAAAAGGTTTTATTTATTCCACCTATGCTTTCAATTCCATTGATTATGAACACTAAATAAATTAATTGCATTCCTTTCTAGCATTCATAAATAACTTACCACACCCACTCATAGAAAATCTATCTATTCTCATGGGTTATTTATTCATGTCATAAGTGAGATTTTGCTCTCCAAGACTATGTTGTGAGTTGATTGTCCAATCCTTCAAAAACAACGATCAAGAAAGTGTAAAAACTGCACAAAAAAACATTTGTATTAGGGTGAGCTCATAAATTTAACAAAGAATTGCTTTTTTCCTCTATAAAAGGATTTGCTCAGGGGAAAATTTTTCAGCACTTAGTTGTTTGACATTTAGGATAATCTCTTAAGTGCCCTGTATTCTCACATCATGGAATTTGAAACTTGTAGCCTTGCAAATGAGCCAAATAAGTTATTTGCAGAAAGTATGCAAATAACTCCTCGTCAGATATATGAGAAACCTAGTTTTCACGTTGATTACAGTGGACCTAAAACACACAATCCTAAGCACCACTGAGCCTTCAGGCTGCAGTAAATGATATTGAACTTCTTAGTCCAGGTCCAGGTCCAAGTCCAGGTGAGGGTCCAGTACGGAATGGAAGATTAGTTTTCCATCATTACCTACCTATTGTTACAGATGCTCAAGAATGAGATGGGAGAACTATATTTATATACATAAATGACTACTTATGAGAAGTATATATATGTGTAAATGCTATCTAGAGCTCTAAGCAAGAAGCAATTGGGAGTTTTCCTGTACACATTCCTAAGAGACAAATATTCTATTGAATGCATTTACATATATAGCTGTTACCCCATTGGGGAGGGAAAAATGTAAGAGCAACGGTGATAGTTTTAATATTAGATTCATTATTGATATCATACCCACTAACTCAATCTGCTATGAGTTGAGAAAACTACACAGTATAATCAATATTTTTCCTTTAGCATTTGTGTACCATTTGATTACGTGATGATTACTTCTTTACTGTGTTCTAGATTGTGATCCATCCATATCTATCTTTTTAGTACTGCACGATGCATTGCCTGCTGGACAGCCTTGTGCTTGTTCTGATTAACTAGCCTTATCAAGGCAGACCTGCTTTTACAAAAACTAGCCTTATCTCAATAAAGTTTGTATTGTAAAACTTGGCTCAGAGAAAAGGTTACAGAAATGAATGTCAAACCTTGTGTCTAGGTAGATAGGAGTAAAATTGTAATTTTTTGACGTACATTTTCTGGTAGCATATCTCTCATATTTGTACAAATTTTATTGTAATTTGTTCATGTACATCTTCTGGTAGCATGTCTCTCATATTTGTACAATTTTTTTTTCACGATAGAATATGAATTTTGATGTTTTTATCTACCAAAAAAAGGTTCTATTTATTCCACCTGTGCTTTCAATTCCATTGATTATGAACACTAAATAAATTAATTGCATTCCTTTCCAGCATTCATAAATAACTTACCACACCCACTCATAGAAAATCTATCTATGCTCATAGGTTATTTATTCATGCCACAAGTGATATTTTGCTCTCCAAGACTATGTTGTGAGTTGATTGTCCAATCCTTCAAAAACAGCAATCAAGAAAGTGTAAAAACTGCACAAAAAAACATTTGTATTAGGGTAAGCTCATAAATTTAACAAAGAAGTATCATGTCCGGGGGTCACCGTACCTAAATCCGATTCATCGAATCCCCGTATCCCCGTATCCCCGTATCAAGTGACTTAGGTGGAAACCCATAAAAGGAGAAAACCATGAAATTTTTGTTGTGATATAAAGCCAAGCACCCACTCCCTCTTTTACATCAATTTTGTAGGCTTCAACCTCTCTTTTCTTTTGCAAACTACAACTTCTTGGAAGCACTCACTCCCACTTCTTACAGGCTCCAACCTGTTCCTTTTCAGGTTACTACCTGAAAGGGGACACCAATCCCCTAATTCATGAAAATTTTATTTTGCTGGCTTACCTGGTCTTTGATTCTGAATTCTTTCTTCTCTTTGACTCCGTTTTGTACTTTGTCTCTGCGCCTTTTACATTTTTTTATCTCCTCTACTCCTTTTCCTCAATTCTGTTTTAGTTCTGCCCCTCTTCCTCTTTCTCTCTTTTCCAGCCAATTCATAAACTAGGTCTCACAAAAGTTCAATTCACTAGCAGCTCTGCATTCCAAATATTCATCTTTATATAACTTCTTGTCTATTTGCATTCCAATGCAGTGATTTGAATCTGAAAATGTGGTCCACCCATTCGTTTCACATTTTTCCAAAATTTAAGGATCAAGACAAAACAAATGGACCTAAATATTCAAAAATAGAGTAACATAAGCCAACTCCAATGAGTGCACAAGTTGCCATGGATAATGATCAATAATTTAGTGTTCTGTGTTTGCATTATTTCTTGGGATTAATAAAGCCATCTGTATGCCCCATAAAAGCTACAGTCAGCATACAATCTGCAAATTATGCTCCAAGTTGTAGTTCATATACATGGCCAGTGTTCTCCCTGCCCAGTGCCAACTCAATTCCTCCGATGAGTCTTATTTTGATTTGGTCTGAGACTGCCATCTTCCTCAACCATCCTCTGTTCCAGCTGCATTAGCTTCTGTAGCTTTTTCTTTCTGTCTATAATATGGTCCAATTTGATTCGATTGAAGTTCCCCACCTAATTCTTTCCTCCCATAATAGCTCTGGTATTTTATGATAGCTCTACTATATTATCTCAGTAATTTGTGAGGGGAGTTCTAAAAGATAAATTTTGGTGATCAAACCACAAAGCTTCAACTAGCCTAGATCAGTCCACCAGTAAGATAATATGGATCTTTTCTTTAAGAATGTTCAACATTATGATGAAATGTTTCATACAAAGTGATTCTCTGTTCCAATTGTAAACCAAATTAGATTATGCTTGCCTAAGCTATTTAAAATGAAGAATAAACAAAGCACTTCCCAGGCTGATGCAAAACTCGGATTTATCACCTAAATTAATTCCAGGCCCACGAGAGACATACAAAGAGACCTCTGCATGAATCAATATTATGCAAATGAGGAAGATTTTCTTTTACAGTACTTTAACAAATAGTTTAGATGCCAAACACTGAAACAGGCCTGCAGCTCTTAGATTTTGTTATATGCTGTAATGGGGTGAATTCCTCTCCCAGAGATGACAAAAAGAGATACCTAGCATTTTAGTCCCAGGAAATTTTAAAGCTAATAAACTACTTCAGCAATTGGTGCATTCAAACTGGGTGGCCTGGCCACGTTTTCCAATGAAGGATCTCTTTTCTTATTTGATCTTCAGTCATGTATGTATTCAAACTGTTGGTACTAGCACTTAGAGCTGGAAGTATACCTTCTCAACCTCTGGTAAATAAAATGTGAGAGCTCCATGTTCTCAGTATGAATGATAGATGAGAGCTCCTGTATACAAATAATTACCAGATTACATGCCAATACTGTGCCTTCATCACTGGCTGGTTAAGGTGTTTAAAAACAGGTTCTAGATGATGCTAACTTCCAAAATGGATAGGAAAGATACATTCAAAAGACACAATTTTTTGCACATGGCACAATTATTGCAACTTTGAAAAATTCTCAGACAATTAATTTAACAATTCATGGAGGACTTCAACAGTTTCTCCATCAAGCTTAAGGTAAGGGATGCTACAAATACCCTCCACATCAAGTTCATTTATAGTGTGCTTCCTCACATTAGAACAAAACTAGAACTCTTTTCCATGTCTCCTCATTGGATCATGCCTTCCAACCAGCTTCCAAAATCGAAGCCAAGGCTAATCAAACCACCATTTGTTCTTCCCCAGAGATAGCCAGTTCCACTGGCCAAGTGAAGCAAATCTACTACTCTTATGATTGAAAATTGGGCGTTCAGATGAATACCATTCCTTGCATGTGAAAAGGGCCAAGGCTCTCTTTCCTGAACTGCAATGGATAACTGAAGAACTTAGTCCATGAAACAGCTAGAGGAACCTGAGTTTTATTATATCTATTCCTCGAACCCTATGTTGGTCCTCCTAGCCCAGCATGGTCTCGAGGAAGAATCTCTCCACTTAGAAATTATAAATCAAGCTAAAACATGGACAACTCATCATGGTCAGTGGCAATCATAAGAACATGATTTCTCAGAAATTGGTCAGCTAACTCCAGCTCATTACCGCACTACATCCACATTAATATCATCTTGGATGAGTAAAAGAAAGCAAGTTCATCCACACATATCATGCAAGTGTTTTCACTTTTCCTATTGGACCTTTCATTGACACAGTTGATTGTGATATTAAGACACTAGATTTTTCAATTTTGTCACATGCTCCATGCAAATCATACTAGTTACACAGAAGGGCATAGTATGATAGGTTTTCAAAAACTGTAAACTTCACTGGAATGGTAAAAGCTACCAAATAGCATCCTCCTCCTCAACCAAGTTGGAGGGCTATCAAGCAAATCAACCTTCACAAGTTGAGAACTCTATTGGGATCGCTTCTGCATAATGAATACTCCTTTGACATCAATGCTGACATCACCAACACTTCAAATGATGTTAGGCTTTTATTGCAGTCCTGCTTTGTAGTTCTAGTGGTCCTTGAATGAGTTACAGAATTTATACTCTTTTTATAATTGGCATGGTAAAGCTGATAGTGTACTTTCTCTGCAGCTGGCTCTCTACATGATGAGAACATGGGCGAACAAAGTTTTGGAAAATGTGAATTCATTAGTTGGGAAATCGGCTTCACCTGATTATTTGCAGAAATTGACATATCTCTGTTGGAATCATCACCAAGCCATACAGCATACTGATACAGTGAAATCTTACACATTTGGTTCTCATTATTTTGTGGAGGTAGACATTGTGCTGCCCAGTGATATGCCTTTAAAAGAGGCTCATGATGTTGGAGTAACGCTTCAGGAAAAACTAGAATCTCTTCCTAACATAGAGAGGGCTTATGTACATTTAGACTATGAATATAATCACAAACCTGAGCATGGAAAAAGTTACTCCTAGCTTTGCACTTTTAAGTGTCATATTTTGATTATAGAAACCACTTAATCCTTTCAAGTTTCGTAATGTATATAAAGCTCATTTCTATATAGACAAGAAATTTGAACTAATTTCGTCATGTTTGCATTGATGTTAAAGGAAATATCGAGATCCAAATTATTTATGCAAGGAACAGTCCAGCATATGTTGACTATAAAACTTGGCATCATAGATTCTCCTTGCAGATAAGTTTGAAATTTATTTAAAGATTTACAGATTCGGAATTTATGAAAGCAAATTTCTTTCTGATACCTTTGTGACTCTTATCGTCATAAAGGAGGTTGCAAACACATTGTGACTGATAACAGTTTCTGAACCTATTTCAACCGTTGTGAACCTCTTGCCTTAAATCTGACCTCTGCGGTCGAAGAAGTGGTGCAATTTAGATTTACATATTTAATAGTAGAATTAATATGATGAAAATTATATGGGGCGAAGTAAGTTCTAGTAAGAATAGTTTGGTGAAAATTCTGCAGGTCACTGTCTGTAAAAATATTTACATTAAAAGGCTAAAGGGTAGATAGAATTGTCTAAAATGGATGGAGTGAATTTGAGTTCTTTAGGCATTAACAATTCTGGTAAAGCTGTTTGTGATAACAATTCTGGTATAATTCTATCTTGCAATTGCTAGTCAACGATTTTAATGAAGTAGTGGAAATCAGTGTAAGCAACAAGAAGGGAAATGGATGCGAAAACTTCCGAAATCAAGCCCACATTGCTCCAGAGGATTATATTCAACCGGGTTGGACAGGGTAGCACAATAACCCTAGGAATTACATTGAACTTCGTAGTTTTGGGAAGCGATATATCATCTAACAAGTGAGCTTAATTATTAGAGATATTCACCAAAATCCAGAAAGCAGACAGAAGCTGAAAATGGGGCAGAACAAACCTGAATGGTTGCAATCCAAATATGGAAAAAAATAAAAGAATTAGTTGAAAATTTTGGTAGAGGAAGATGAATCCCTCCATGTTCACGAGTCCTTCCCTCTGCTATGCTTTTGGATCACTACATAAGAGCGTCGAACAACACCAGACGGACCAGAGACGGACCAGAGAGGGTCGGCTCGCTCAGCCAGCAAGAAGATCGGTGTCCAGCGGCCAGCCACCTCTCCTAACCATTGAGAAAATTGGGGCGAATCACTGTAACTCCTCATTTGGACCCTGTAAATCCAGGCGAATGCCATGGAAATTTGCTCCATAAGAAAAAAATCGGGGCGAATTTCATTTTTCCAGTGTTATGCGCCCTTTTTTTTGGTGGTCTAATACTTAATAATTAATTATTTTTAAAATATTTATTGGGCTAACTTTATTAAACTATAGAAAATGGGTTTTATGTAAAAAATTCGCCCTATTAAAATTGAAAATCCCTTAAAATTCGCCTTTCGGCTAAAATTCGCCCCTAAAATTTTCCCTGCTTGGAATATGGCACGAAGGTGACTGGATAAAAGAAAGATTTGGTTCAACTCAATCTATGGTCAGGTGGTACGTGGAGGTCCCTTACTTGGTTGGCTTTTTCTTATGTTAATAAGAGATATTTTACTATTGTGAGTTATGAGAATTTGTACATGTGATTATTTTTTTTATGGTTTTTCTATCATGGTTAATATTATGGTTATAAGTTTGATCTAAGATGTGCTATAGCTATGAATCTTGTTATGCTTGTTAAGTTAATGAATGGTTGATGAATGCATGGACTAACAAGTGTTGTTGCAACTACTTGAGAGGGAATTAGACATTCTCAGTGATTTTCAGATGGAGTACAAATATTACACTCATATATGCATTCATGACTTGTAGCTTACATGTTTACCATGTGTTTGACGAAATGTCTATTGTGTTCTAGTCATCCTAGGTCAAGTTTCGACTTCAATTTTGTATGATTAACATCATCGTTAAGAGAAATATGATTATGGAAAGTTACAGGGAGTTATGAGCAGTGGTTTGGAGGTTAACCTAGAAAATTGGCTCATATCTTGGGACTGCAGGCACATAACTGAGGATTTGTGGTCATAAATGCACGGAGTAAGGCTTGTGAGTGTCGTTTGAGGCTCACAACCACATGCAAGCAATGTCAAGGTTGCGTATATGGGTCTAGGTCAGATAAAAATGGTTCTAGCTTAGAAAATGGTCACCTGGGTTGGTTGTTCAACCTATAAGTGATCTCTAGTTTCTGATGAAGGTTAGAAAGTCTGTTATGAAACCAACTCCAAAAATAGAAGAAAATAGAGATCAACGCCTTAGAAATAAGCCAATTCGAGGGGGCTACCTCCAATACATTACATAAACAAACAATCCTTGGATATACAAATGACCAAAACCTCCTTTTATATATAGGAGTCCATGGGCCCACAATATAATCCTAGCCGACCTAACAATAATAATGTAAGGGCACAATAATAACAATATTGGGGTTACAGGGGTACAACAATAACAATAATGGGGCTAAAATAATAACAATAAGGGACTAAACTAGTAATATAGGGACCTAACATGCCACTCTCCTTCGAAAAAGTGTTGTCCTCAACGCTTGAGTAGCTCTGGGTGCTTCTATATAAAATTCTCATCCTCCCATGTAGAATCTTCAGTGGGTAAGTTCTTCCACTTGATGAGATACTCTAAAATTGATCGATTTCATAGTTGTCAAGTTCTTGTTTCCGTGACCGCTTCAGGTTCCAATATGATTTTTCCTTCCTCATCAAGTTCTGGAAATATTGTTTGAACTAGAAGATTTTCACATATAACCTTATTTAAGCATGAAACATGGAAAACTGGATGCACTCGCGAAGAAGCAAGAAGCTCCAATTTGTATGCCATAGTACCAATCTTTTTCAACACCTTGTAAGGACCATAGTACTTTGGCGATAATTTATTATCCTTATTAGCTTGCTTGAGGGACATTTGTTTGTGTGGTTGTAGCCGTAAAAATACCCAATCTCCTACATCAAAACTTCTTGTTGATGCTTGATGTGATCTTCCACTGCTTGAACCTTAGAATTTTTTTCTTAAAGATGATGTAATGGACGGTGGATGATATCCATAAAGTGCCATAAATGGGGTCATTTTTGCTGCAGTATGGAAGGAAGTGTTATATCACCATTCAGCGAGAGGTAACCACTTGACCCATTATGTTTTTTTATCGGATACAAAGCAACGAAGATATCCTTCCAAACATTTATTCACTATTTCAGTTTGACCATCGGATTGAGGATGATAAGATGAGATATGAGCTAATTGAGTACCCAAACAAGAAAATATCTCCGTCCAAAAATTTCCAGTAAAAATGGGATCTCTGTCACTCATAATAATCTTTGGGTTTCCATGTAGCTTTTTAATTGTGTACATAAATGTAGTAGCAACTGTACTTGCTTTAAATGGATGAGATAATGCACAAAAGTGTGCATACTTGGTAATTCTATCAACTACCACCATGATGACACTCTTTCCTTCGGACTTAGGTAAACCTGTGATAAAATCCATTCAAATCTCCTCCCAACGTTGACTTGGAATGGATAAAGGTTGTAGAAGACCCGAGGTCTTAATTGTATCAACTTTATTTTACTAGAAAACCAAACATTCTGCCAAAAAATTTTGAATATCAGATTTAAGGCCATCCCAAAAAAATTATTTCTTCACCCTGTGGTAAGTTTTTAAAAATCCTGAGTGTCCTCCTAAAGGAGAAGTGTGTAATTCCAAAAGAATATTTTGTTTTAGTTGGGAATTCTTACAAAGATATAAGCGATCTTTGTACCATAAGGAATCATTTTTCCAACTAAATGTATCAGATGTACTAGGATCTTGCCGCAACTTTTGAATGAGTGTCCACACTTCTTCGTCCTTCTTCCATTCATCCCTTGCTTCGGTTATCCAATCTGGTTGGATAATAGAAATGGCACAAAGCAATGCTTCCACCTCTTAATTCTTTCTTGAGAGTGCATCTGCAACAACATTTAGTTTCCCTTTTTTGTAGATTATTTCAAAGTCATAAACCTGTTGGCAATATGATGCAGAGTGTTGTCCTTGATGGCAACCCACTGAATGAAGATGAAGACATGAGACTATTGACATGTGTTGTCCTTGATGGCGAACCACCTGATGAAGTTATTCTTGACCTGTTGGACTTAGTAAATGATGTAAATCTGATATGAAATGATTTTTTCTAGCTATATGATGCTAACTGTTATTCTTGAATGGCAACCCTCTTGATAAAGATGATGGCAACTTACTTGATGAAGTTGTGCTTGATAGAACATGTTCTTGATGAAGTAAATCGGATGTATCTACAGTGTGTACAGAAGTCAATGAAGAAAGGAATTCAGCATGTGCTAAATCTTGATGAAAAGAGTATGTCTCTAGGCATACACGGATCTGCCTAGGGGAAGTCGTGTATGCACGCGGGAATAAACGTTCCAAGTCGCGTATGGGCAAAAGCGCTCTTAAAAGTGCAAAACCAGGGGTAACCACCATGGTATTGACCCATTGTATTGGGTAATGATTCGCCTAAATGACCCTGTCCAGGAATACCATCGGAAGTAATGTGGTTTTGGCTCATGGTATTGAAAAAGGGTAAACCTATATAAGGAGAAGAAATTCATTGTGAAAATCATGAGCGTGGTGCAAGATGTCTGAGCTTGAATGAATACTTCTCTCTGGAGTATATCTGAATGGAAAGGGTTATAGTTGAATGAAAGATCTGAATGTATGATGCACCAATGAAGGAGTGATGAAGAAGGGGATCTAGATCTGTATTGTACTTGTATCTGCTAGATCTTTTCATGGAAGGCCTAGATCTGTGATGAGGCGAACATCTGTCTGAAGTAAAGGGTTGAATCTGAACTGAATATCTGATCTGAAGAAGTATGTAGCTCTGTAATGGTTGAAGATTCATATGCTAGTTAGCCGCAGAGGAAGCGCGTATATACGCGGCTTCGGTGAAGAAAAAGCGCGTATGCACAGTGAAGTTTGTACAGATGTATACGCTGGTTGATGTGGACGGAAGCGCGTATATACGCGACATCAGTGAAAGGAAAGCGCGTATGCAAACTAGGGTTTGCTGAAGTATGGGGTATGAAATGTCTGATCTGATCTGTTGTGTATTAGCTATCTGTTGTTGATGTTTGACTGTGCTTAAATGTATGGAGAGGGTCCAGTCTGAAAATATGATGAAACGTGGCCTGCAAGTTGTGTTCTATTGAATTTGTAGGATCCAGTGTGAAAATTGATGAAACGTGGTCCATAGAGGTGCTGAGGGTTGTAGCCTTCAGTCAGGGGGTTGTAGCTCCCTTCCAGGTGAGGCTGGTAAACGAGAGCAGGGGGTCGTAGCTCCCTTCCAGGTGAGGCTGGTAAACGAGATCAGGGGGTCGTAGCTCCCTTCCAGGAGAGGCCGGTAAACGAGTCAGGGGGTTGGAGCTCCCTTCCAGGAGAGGCTGGTAAACGAGCACAGGTGGGTGCCTGCGTGCTGGTAGGAGTCTGCACCAGCACATATGTTGTAAGATGTTTTCTCTATAATAAAATATTGAAGGCTGAGCAACTGCAGCGGTGGTTTTCTCCCGACTTGGGTTTCCACCTAAAAATCCCGGTGTTCATGTGTGATGCTTATGTGTGATGGTTTATTCTGTTCTTACTGCACATGTTTACTGTTTATAGAACATCTAATGAATGAATGATGGAATGATATAAGTGAAGAATTAATGGCATAATTAGATCTTTGTGTATACGCGAGTTTTATGAAGGATATCCGCGTGTATACGCTAGTTGGCTTCAGCAAAGTAGCGTATGGGTTTTAGAGCATGAAAAAGTAAAAAGTTTTAGTTTGCCCTAAATACTGATTCACCCCCCCCTCTCAGTATTTTTCCCAACAATTGGTATCAGAGCAGGTTCTTCTGCAGAAGCTTGATCGCTTGAAGGAGATCCGTCGTAATGGGAAGTCAAGAAGGAGTGATGTCTATAAAGCCACCTCTATTCAATGGAAGCAATCTGATATTCTGGAAGGTACGAACAAAAGCATATCTGCAAAGTCTTGGTGCAGATGTATGGGCAATCGTGGAAGAAGGTTATCAATACCCGGCAAGTATTCCTACTGATGCAGCAGAAAGGAAGAAGTATGAAATCAATGCCAAAGCAATGAATGTCTTATTAGGAAGTATGTCTGAATCAGAATTTGCTAAAGTGATGCAGCTACATTCAGCAAAAGAAATATGGGACAAAATCATTCTGAGCTATGAAGGAGATACAAAGGTAAAAAGTGCAAAACTCCAAACTCTTAGAATTGAATATGAAAATTTGAAGATGCATAGTGATGAAAGTGTTGCCAGTTTCTTTCTTCGTCTAGATGATATTGTAAATTGGATGAGAAATTTGGGTGAAACCATAACTGATACTACTCTGGTGGAAAAAGTCTTAAGATCCTTGACTTCAAAATTTGACTCTAAAGTTTCAGCTATTGAAGAAAGGCAAGATCTGCAAACTCTTACTATTGTTCGATTACATGGTATTCTGACTGCTTTTGAAATGAGACAAGGAGGTCCTTCTCAAATCAAAGAAGCTGCTTTTAAGGCGTCTGCAAAAGGAAAAGAAAAGGAAGTTGTCAAAGAATCCAGCTATATATCCGATGAAGAAGAAGCAAATTTCGTAAGAAAACTCCAACTAGGAACTGGAAGATACAAAGGTAAGCTTCCCTTCAAATGTTTTGAGTGTGGAAAAGTTGGTCACTATGCTGCTAAATGTCCTTATAAAAAAAAACATGGTAAAGGAAAACAATTTGAAAAGAGGAAGAGTTATTATGCAAATGAAGATGATGATGAAGTGTCCAGTGAAGATGAAGAAGATTCTGACCAAGATCTACAAGTGCTCATGGAAAAGAAGCAAAAGAAGAAGGTTACTCGAGGAAAGGAGATACCTCAGAAATCATGTATAGCAAAAATTGAAGAAGATGAAACAGATTCTGACGAAGCTCTACAAGTGCTCATGGCAAAGAGGAAAAAGAAGGAGGCTACTCGAAGCAAGGAGATATCTCATAAAATTGAAGAAGATGAATCTGATAGTGATTTGGGCCCTTGTAATCTTCTTTGTGCAAGCAATGGTGTAGAAAGTGAAAGTAAAGTTGTGGATCTAGAACAAGCTATCAAGATCAAAGTTGAAGAACAACAAAAAGAAATTGATAAGAAAGATTCTATCTACAAAGAGATGATCTCTCAAATGAAAGATCAAATAGAAATGCTTAATGGACAGGTGGACAAGTATCAAAGGTTTCATACTTATGCATCCAATCGAATTAAAGAACTAGAAGCAGAAATCAACGATCTAAATGCAGATCTCGAAAAATCAAGCAAGAAGAATGAAGGACTTGAAGCTACAATCATCTTTCTACAAACAGATCTTGAAGCATCAAATAAGAAGAATGAAGAACCTCTGTCATTTGAAAAGGAAGGCCTTGAAGCAGAAATCATCTCTCTTAAAGAAGATCTGGAAAAATCAAATAAGAAGAATGAAGAGCTACAACAAACATGTGAAGAAAACGAAAATTGGTTGAAAGAAGAGATTCTAAATCTGAAGGATCAAGTAGAAGATGGAAGAAGGAAAGAAGAAAGCATGACAAAGCAATGTCAAGCCTTGGAGGTTGAGGTAAACATTCTCAAAGGTAAATTAGAAGAAAAGGTTAAACTTTTGAGATTTCAAGATAGTACTAATATTTTGGACAATATTCTGAGTAATCAAAGGTCTCCTGCTATCAAACTTGGTCTTGGTTTCCATGAAACTGTTAAAGGAGAATCCAGCTCACAAGGAAGTGCTAAAGAATCAAAGGACATCAATGCAAATTCTAAAGTGTTGAAAGAAACAAAAGGTCAACCAACAATCATGAACTCTCAAAGGAAATCATTCAATAATGTTGAATGCTTTAAATGTCATAATCATGGACATGTTGCAGCCAATTGCAGAAGCAGATTGTTTCAGCCACAAACAAACAGATCCTACATAGAAAGGTACTCTGGTTTCTTCAAGGGATATTGTTTTTCATGCAATAAGTATGGTCACAAAGCTGTTGATTGCAATAGGAGGAAGAATAGAAAATCTCATTATGATTCTTATACTTATTTCGCTGGCCACATAAGATGTTATGCTTGTAACAAGCATGGACATATAGAAAAAGAATGCAGGATGAACAAATCTGGGAAAGTGGACAATCTCCAGCACACAATTAGAAAGTTCAAGAAAATCTGGAGAAAGAAGGAGGACCGGTCAGAAACGTAGGGAATACTAACCCTACTGCAGTGATACGCTTCTGAAGCTTACTTCTCTGAATGACTGCAGAAGTAATGTGAGATACATTATGGAGATTAGTAATGTATCGTCACAGGGGGAGCAATACATGATGATTCTCATGGTTAATTTTTATTATTCTGGTTATATGTATTTCTGACAGAGCATCTGATATGAAGAAGACAGGTACAGGAAGTACAAGTTCAGGGGGAGATGAAGGAATGTGAAAAATTTCTATGCTTCACATTCCATACGCGGGTTCTATTAACAAAAGTCGCGTATACACGCGAGTTCCAGCAGACACAGTCGCGTATGCATTGATGTTAAGAGAAATTATATGATAGCTGAAGATCTGAAGCAGAGGTTCAGGGGGAGCATCAGTCTGACTGTTAATAACTGTTTTATTGACTCTGTAGCAGCTCAGTTTCTCAGCTCTAAATTTTGATGATATGATACTTGGTTTCTTATGTTGAAGATTATGGATGAGTCCTGTTTGCCTTTGATGAAGAGTATTCGTTGCTGAGATGAAAGTCTTATAATTCGGAGACAAGGACAGTTCATGCAGAGATTGTTGTTGATGACTTGCTGATGAACGTATTCAGGTTGCACAAGTTAAGAAGGAGCACTGGTTCAGGGGGAGCAGCAGGTTGAATACTAATGATTGCATTGTTGGCAATATGACTGCTTATTCTTTGGTTTTTGTGATACTCATGCTCAAATGATGATGACTTGGTACATGGTTTATTATGATGAGTTTTTGAGCCCTGGTTGCTGATAAGTATCTTTTGTGCTCACACATGGATGAGTTGGATGTCGTTTGATTCAGAAATAAGAATAGCTCGTGTAGAGTTTGTTACTATGGTTGAGATCTTTTGCCTACATATGTTACTTCATGTTAAATTTTGAAGATCTTGATGATATTGGACCACATGGATGATTGCTTGAAACATATTTGAAGATGTTGTTCTGGTATGATAATCTCTCTTGGAAATATTGTATTGATGCTGCAAAGAATCTGAAGGCTTGGGCTTATGCTACAACCGGTGGATGACGCTTGAAGACACAACTACACTGTTATGTAGTCCAGGGAAGCATTCAAATATCTCAGAAAGAAGTTGAACACTGGATTTTTCTCACAAGAGGATCAGATCTGGTTAAAATTTAGAAGATGGTATTGGATACGCGGGTTTCCTGAAACACAGTCGCGTATATACGCGAGTTCATGCACATAAAACCGCGTATGTCTTATTGCTGACAAATTTCTGCTTGGAGTCAGCTCTCTTCAGCACAGCTGCAGTGCTGTTTGGTATCTCTGATACTGTTTGGTATCTCTGGTGGTGTTCCAGTTCTCATAATTCTATTTCTAATGTTTTGATAAAGATGCCTTGATGATTTGTTGGTAAAAGTGTTCAAGATGCACAAACTAAGGGGGAGCCTTAGTCATATGGAAAGGTTGATTGGATGCACAGATTCAGGGGGAGCATTAGCTCTGCTGAGTATAATGCATGGTTGGCATTATGATGGTTCTGAAATAGGTTCTCTTTCTTAAGGACTTTCTGGTGTTGGTCTTAAAGTTATATTTGTATTTTTGATGAAAAGGTCATGTTGAGACCCATGATGTAAAATTTGTAATATTCAGTCATGTAAGGACTTGTCAAATTTGTAAACCCACTTGGTTGGGTAGCTGAGTCTTTTTTTGTAAACCCACTTGGTTGGGTAGCTGAGTCAATTTTTGTAAACCCACTTGGTTGGGTAGCTGAGTTGAAATGTGTAAACCCACTTGGTTGGGTACTTAAGTCTCATATGTAAATCCACTTGGTTGGATAATTGATGTAAGTATGAGTCTTTGGTGATAGGAAGTTCATAGAGTCATGTACTTCATTGAAAAATATGTTTGAAGATTTAGCATGAACTCAGGGGAGCTTGGTCATTTCAGTATATATCAGATCTGCAGAACGCTTCTTCCACATGCGGAGAACAGGGGGAGAGTATGTTGGTTTTGATCCGCCCTTTGCCCTTGATGTCAAAGAGGGAGAGTGACATGGTGTCATTGTATACTTATTGTACCTATCTGTTGTGGTAACCAAACACCATCGTGGTTGCCATCAAGTCCAAAGGGGGAGATTGTTGGCAATATGATGCAGAGTGTTGTCCTTGATGGCAACCCGCTGAATGAAGATGAAGACATGAGACTATTGACATGTGTTGTCCTTGATGGCGAACCACCTGATGAAGTTATTCTTGACTTGTTGGACTTAGTAAATGATGTAAATCTGATATGAAATGATGTTTGCTAGCTATATGATGCTAAGTGTTATTCTTGAATGGAAACCCTCTTGATAAAGATGATGGCAACTTACTTGATGAAGTTGTGCTTGATAGAACATGTTCTTGATGAAGTAAATCAGATGTATCTACAGTGTGTACAGAAGTCAATGAAGAAAGGAATTCAGCATGTGCTAAATCTTGATGAAAAGAGTATGTCTCTAGGAATACGCGGATCTGCCTAGGGGAAGTCGCGTATGCACGCGGGAATAAACGTTCCAAGTCGCGTATGGGCAAAAGCGCTCTTAAAAGTGCAAAACCAGGGGTAACCACCATGGTATTGACCCATTGTATTGGGTAATGATTCGCCTAAATGACCCTGTCCAAGAATACCATCGGAAGTAATGTGGTTTTGGCTCATGGTATTGAAAAAGGGTAAACCTATATAAGGAGAAGAAATTCATTGTGCAAATCATGAGCATGGTGCAAGATGTCTGAGCTTGAATGAATACTTCTCTCTGGAGTATATCTGAATGGAAAGGGTTATAGTTGAATGAAAGATCTGAATGTATGATGCACCAATGAAGGAGTGATGAAGAAGGGGATCTAGATCTGTATTGTACTTGTATCTGCTAGATCTGTTCATGGAAGGCCTAGATCTGTGATGAGGCGAACATCTGTCTGAAGTAAAGGGTTGAATCTGAACTGAATATCTGATCTGAAGAAGTATGTAGCTCTGTAATGGTTGAAGATTCATACGCTAGTTAGCCGCAGAGGAAGCGCGTATATATGCGGCTTCGCTGAAGAAAAAGCGCGTATGCGCAGTGAATTTTGTACAGATGTATACGCTGGTTGATGTGGACGGAAGCGCGTATATACACAACATCAGTGAAAGGAAAGCGCGTATGCAAACTAGGGTTTGCTAAAGTATGGGGTATGAAATGTCTGATCTGATCTGCTGTGTATTAGCTATCTGTTTTTGATGTTTGACTGTGCTTAAATGTATGGAGAGGGTCCAGTCTGAAAATATGATGAAACGTGGCCTGCAAGTTGTGTTCTATTGAAGTTGTTGGATCCAGTGTGAAAATTGATGAAACGTGGTCCAAGGTGGTGCTGAGGGTTGTAGCCTTCAGTCAGGGGGTCGTAGCTCCCTTCCAGGTGAGGCTGGTAAACGAGATCGGGGGGTCGTAGCTCCCTTCCAGGAGAGGCTGGTAAACGAGTCAGGGGGTTGGAGCTCCCTTCCAGGAGAGGCTGGTAAACGAGTCAGGGGGTTGGAGCTCCCTTCCAGGAGAGGCTGGTAAACGAGCGCAGGTGGGTGCCTGCGTGCTGGTAGAGTCTGCTCCATCACATATGTTGTAAGATGTTTTCTCTATAATAAAATATTGAAGGCTGAGCAACTACAGCGGTGGTTTTCTCCCGACTTGGGTTTCCACCTAAAAATCCTGGTGTTCATGCGTGATGCTTTGTGTGATGGTTTATTCTGTTCTTACTGCACATATTTACTGTTTATAGAACAGCTAATGAATGAATGATGGAATGATATAAGTGAAGAACTAATGGCATAATTAGATCTCTGTGTATACGCGAGTTTTATGAAGGATATCCGCGTGTATACGCTAGTTGGCTTCAGCAAAGTAGCGTATGGGTTTTAGAGCTTGAAAAAGTAAAAAGTTTTAGCATGCAGTAAATACTGATTCACCCCCCCCTCTCAGTATTTTTCCCAACAAAACCAACATCTTTGTGACCCATTTTTTCTACTCTTCTGAAGATAGTCTTTGTTCCAAAAGTGTTTAAGACTATCATGATCAGTTTTTACCTTGAAGTGTCTTCCCATTAGGTAAGGTCTCCATTTCTTTAGTGCATGTAATATTGCTAACATTTCCTTCTCATAATTAGCTTTCTGTAAATAATTTTCTTTGATTGGATGACTTTCAAAAGCAATGGGTCTTCCTTCTTGCATTAAAACAACACCAATTCCATTTCCTGAGGCATCACATTCCACAATAAAAGTTTTTTTGAAGTATGGCGTAGCTAATACCGATGCTAGGAACATTGCCTCCTTAAGATATTCAAAGGCCTTAGTTGCTTCAGGAGTCCATGAAAATGCATCTTTCTTCAATTATGTTGTTAGAGGTGCTACTATTCTCCCATAATTCTTAACAAACTTGCGATAATACCCTGTTAACCTGAGAAATCTCGCAACTGCTTTATGGTTGTGGGGACTTTCCTTTCCTTAATGGCTTTAATTTTGTTAGGGACTACCTTAACACCCTCGTGAGATACAATATGACCCAGATATTCCACCTCTTGCACTCCAAAGAAACATTTGGATGTTTTTGCATATAATTGTTTCTCCTGCAATAGTTTGAGCACCCTATCAACATGTTGAACATGATCCTTCCAAGATTATTGTAGATTAGTATATCATCAAAAAATACTAGCACAATTTTTCTAAGGAAGGGTTTTAAAATGAAATTCATCAACCCTTGACATGTATAAGGTGCATAAGTAAGGCCAAAAGGCATGACCAAAAATTCATAATGACCCTCGTGAGTTCGAAATGCTGTTTTTGGAATATCTTCAATCTTAATTCTAATTTGATGATATCCTGAACGAAGATCCAACTTGGTAAAATAAATTGCTCCATGTAATTCATCCAATAATTCATCAATCACAGGAATGGGAAATTTGACTTTAATGGTGAGCTTATTGAGCTCCCTATAATCCGGACACATTCGCCATGATCCATCCTTCTTGTGTACCAATACTACAGGAGCAGAGAAAGAACTTTGACTAGGTTGAATTATACCGGCCTCTAACATTTCTGCAATCATACGTTCAATTTCGCTCTTTTGGAAGTAAGGATATCTATAAGGCCTGATGTTTGGAGGAACACTTCCTGGAATCAAATGAATAGCACGATCATGATCACGAATAGGTGGGAGTCCTTTGGGAGTTTCAAACACCTTGGAATGATTTTCCAAGACTTGTTGGAGATCTGCAGAAATAGATGATTTTGATGTCGGAACTTCTAGTGAGCATAATTGTGCAATTACACCTCGTTGTTCTTTCTTTAGAAGCTTTGTCATGACATTAGAGCTTATTATCCTTCCTGGCTTCCCTTCAATACCCCTTAATTCGACTTCCTTTCCTTCTGAAAAAAAATTCAAGAAAAGTTCTTGAAAATTAAAAGCTACCATCCCCAAAGATTGTAACCATTGTACTCCTAGTACAACATCAGCACCTCCCATTGGAATAGAAAGCATTGGACTATTCAATACATATTCCCCCATGGTTAGCTTGATATTATGGCATTTTCAAGAGTAATTTATAGTTCCTCCATTTGCAACCATCACTTGACATTCTAGTGCTGGGTATAGGAAACAATTCAATTCCTTGGCTACCTTATAATGAATAAAATTATGGGTATTACGCGAATCAATCAACACTATTACCTTTTTCTTCTTGATATGTCCTTCCATATTGAGAGTTTGAGGAGTGGTAATTTCTGCCAATGCATTACACAATATGGTTGGACTCATTTCTTCCTCTTCTAGGGTTGGTTCCTGGTGTATATCCTATTTTCTATCACAACTGTAGCAAAGCCCTTTTGCTCTTTTTTCTTCCAATTGTTGTGGTGTCAACCTTGTAGGTTGTGGAAGTCTAGGATTAGCAACACTTCCATCTTTATAGATGTGAGTGGTAGGCTTCCTTGTCGCCATAATCTTACATTCAATTTTTCTTGCCAACCTGAATGCCTTCTCCAATGAATCAGGTTCCCAAACGGGAACTTCATGTTGGATGTTATCCTTTAAAGTCCCTATGAAGACATCAATCCTGTGTTCCTCTAGAATATCAGTTACCCTTATTGATTAGGAGCTCAAGTCCGAGCTATGGAAAAAGCTCAAAATTTAAAGTGTTAAAAATCACTTGCAACCTGAATTATTGGATAGGCCTCGTCGCTGCGATCCTGTTGCCATGAACGGCACTCAAATCTGACATCGTATGTGAAAGTTATGCAGTTTTGAAGTTTTCAGTATCCTTCAAAAATTCAGTTTGACCAAGGTTGACTTGACTTTGGAAAATATTTAAAAAAGAATATTTCGGGAATATTCCTTGGAATATTTTGGGAATATTCCTCGAAATATTCCCTGTGGGCCTATCACATTTTGACAAGTGGCAAGTGCAGATTGGATTATGGTTTGACTATTTGTTTTTCGGCCAATCAAAGGGTGCCACGTGACAAGCCCGGAGGCTGCCACGTGACCCCAGGCCGTGGAAAGTTTGGTGTAACAAAATTTTGTGAGTCTGCATATTTTAACCCACGACCTCGTGTGCACAAGCCAAGCGGCCCAACCAATCCGCCTATTCCAAAGCTCTTAACAAATAATGGTGGTGGGCTTTACTTATGTTTTGAAAATTTTATGGGCGACGGCAAATGGGGGCCAGCCCCCACATCAACAGACTCCATGCAACCATATGACGTGGATCAAGGGCCTAACACCAGCGGATTTAATGTTTTTTTTAACCGTTTTCCATAACCACCATATGTGGCCACGTTTAAAACAAATTTTAAATGCGACATTTAAACTTAACCATAACTCACTCCGCCGACGGATTCAACGGACCTCATGTGAACAGGTCCCATTACACATTAAATTCCATACTTAACCATCTGGCTAAAACTGGAGCGCGCCACCAAATCCGGCGGGATTTTTCCATTTTGTCGAACTTAACTCCAATTCTTCCCCATTTAGTGGGGTTTTTACTTGATATTGGGCAGAATCTTGTTTTAATCATAACTTCTTCAATATTGGACCAATTTGGACACAATTTTGGTCAATTTTGGGTATTATGAGCATTCTGGATTGTTTGGGATAGGTTACAGAGGAATTAGAGGTGTTTTACAGCCATTTTTTCTTCAATGAAGTTTGGATATCCATCAGGGCCATTGGGGAAATGGAGTTGTATTAAGTTGTACCTCACTGTTTGAGGTGAACCAAAAACCATTTTTGACTATTTTCTACCTTCTAAATCTAATGGAAGAGGTTTCAAAACGTTTTGAGGACTTATACAGCCTGAAAAGCTTTAGAGGATTTAAAAGAGCCATCAGGGCCTTGCTGAAGAAGACACTGTATTTGGTAATTTTTCACTATTTAGTGTATATGGAAAGGCATTTTTAGCATTTTCTTCTAAATATGTATTTACAGTCAGATTTTCCTATTGAGGCACTTTTAAAATTGTATTAGCATTTTGGAAAATTTTAATACAAGAGGACAAGCCAAGTTGGGAGGCTTGGTCGAGTAGACGTAGCCTAGGAGGGGTGAACTGCTCACCAAATATCTGAGTTATGTTATGTTGAAGTTATTTTGCTGTGTATTGCTGATATGATATGTTAAACAGTAAAATTAATTAACATTCCCTCACACATAAACTCAGAAGAAGTTACCAAATACACTTTGTTTAAATTGAAATACATGGAGAATTTTGCACACATTTAATTAATGGAAATGGATACTTTGCACAACATTTACAAATACTTCCATTTTCAGATCAGATGGTATCAGAGCTTAGGTTGAGCATTTTCTTTTGTGCAAAAGGTGTTAAAACAGTGTAAAAGATTGACTGTTTTATTGGTTGCAAAATGGTTGATTGTATGAGTTTGCTTGAGTTGAAAAGATAGTTGTTGATAGCTAATTCTTGGAAAGAGTTGTAGGCTATTTCCTTACCCCAAAGTACCTCAAGGTTATCTTTGGAAAAAAAACGCACTTTATTAGTGTTTGCTACAAAAGCTATTGGAGTTTGTGTTTTATGGCTGCTTGAATAAGAAGGGGTCTTTACAGCCATTTGGTTAAAAGCTTGTCATTTGTTTGAAAGCTTTGAGAAATTTTCTTTGGAAGTTCCTTTTGTTAATTTGACGATTTACATAATGAAACTTCTTCCACAAGTGAAGTTTCCTCCTTCACAATATTCTTCAATGATGACATGAAGAATGAGTTCATTAAGGTGAAGGACATGGTGCAGATTTTGATTGGGGATCAAAGAGTAAGTGCTAAGCTTCATGCACAATTGTTAGCCATGAAGGAAGAGAAGGAAAAAATTCTCCAAAGACTGCATGACATGGAGAAACAACTCCTTCAAGCTCAAGAAGCTTTGTCCAAGAACAAGCGTGAGGAAGAGGTAAACCATTCCAACTTGTCTTCAATTTCCTCAATTGAAAAGTGTGTTGGTTCTTTTGAAAAACATACAAGGGGTATAGGGTCCAAATTAATGGTTAAAATGGGCTTTCATGAAGGCAAAGGTTTGAGCAAGCATGCACAGGCATGGTTGACCCTATTTCAGTTGTGGAGCGACCCAAGAATGTTGGTCTTGGTTATATGCAATTTAATGGCGAAGACTCCAAATCCTTGAATGCATGTGATGCAAATTTAAATAGAACCTTTATTCCAAGTTCTAAAATGCATATATGTCAAAATTGTTTTAAGGATGATTTCCATTGTTTTAAGCCTTCATTGCAGCAAGTACAGGGTAAACATGCTGCTTATGGTGAGCATTCAAGTTCAAACAGTTTTCAAGACAAGAACTGTGATGTAAGTCTGAAAAGAAAGTTATAGCCTCTATTAGTTCATCGTCTCATGAAGAAAAAAAGGATGGACATTCTAAATAGCACAAGAGGTATAATTATTCACATTATCAATTTGATTATGTTTCAGCAAAGAATGATATTTTTTCTTGTTCAAATGAAAGAAAGTTTTGTTGCACATTTTGTGGTGGATTTAACCATGTTGCTTCAAGATGCTGGTTGAAAAAGAAAGCACACAGGAATCAGAAGAGGCAAAGAAAACTTTCACAAAAAGTGCATAAGAGTTGCACATTTTGTCAAAAGAAGGGACATGATGTCTCTCATTGTTGGACTTTGCATCCAACAAGTCGTCCAAAGCACATGCAGCTAGAGGACAAAAAGATTGGCGCAAGTGGATATATGGATTCCATTATCGATATGGAAATGGAAGATTCAGATGTAGAAATGTTGCAGCAGGAAAAGACGCCATGGAGGTGGCTTGGTAGGAAGTGGATTAACTTCTTAATGCAGTAATTCATACTCATTTTGTACATGTAAATTTTAGATTGGTATGCATGTATTTCAGTTGAAAAGTTGATGCAAGATTGCATGTAAAAGAAGTTTCAGTTTGAAGTAATTTCTTTGTTGTTGCAAAATTTCTCCATGGAGGTGTAAAAGATGAGTATGATACTCACTTATATTGCAGCAATGTCTTTAGTTCAGCTCTTATAGTCACCCACATGTTATTGGGAATTATGTACTTGTTGGTATTTGAAAAGAAGAGTTGAAGTTGCACATGTACATAGAAGTTGTATGTGTAAATAGTTCATTGTACATGATACATACACATGTGTTTGTCAAGATGTATCTTGTTGTTTATCGACTTGTGTCGATTGTGTCACACATGTTTGTCGACTTGTGTCAATTGTGGACACACTTTTTACATTGATTGTTGTGTCAATTGTATAGCACATTTCATGTCAACTTGTTGTTGATGTCGCATGTTGCACAACTTATACTTGAGTCAAAGGTGTTGTCGATTGGATCGATAGATGGATACACCGATGTGAAAAGAGGATTGCCATATATTTGATGTTACAGGAAGATGACAATCAATGCTTTGAAGGAGCAAAGAGGAGATATTCATTTCAAATTTTGCATGAGATTTTTTTTTCAAGATTGATGTGCATTCTTGTGACAGGATTTTGCAAGAATCTTGTAGTCCATTTGGGACACGATGTTCAGATTCTTTCTGCAATTTTCTCTCCAGTAATTTGTTGAGTGAGTGTAAAAAAAAAAAAAGCAGCTCTTGATAGGAGGATAAGCATCAGTGAAGGGAAGAATGAATTTCTTTCTAGTTGAAGTTCAAATTCATTTGCCATGCAAAGAAAGTTTTTAGAGGATAAAGAGAAGAGGATGTTGTTATTCTCTCATTTTCTGTACAGTTCAGTTTCAGCATTTCAGTGAGCTTTTGGGGTCCAAAAGCTTCTCATTTGGGAGGTGTGATCAGGAGCTCAAGTCCGAGCTATGGAAAAAGCTCAAAATTGAAAGTGTTCAAAATCACTTGCAACCTGAATGATTAGATAGGCCTCGTGGCTTCGATCCTGGCGCCGTGAATGGCACTCAAATCTGACATCGTATGTGAAAGTTATGCAGGTTTGAAGTTTTCAGTATCCTTCAAAAGTTTAGTTTGACCAAGGTTGACCTGACTTTGGAAAATATTTTAAAAAGAATATTTCGAGAATATTCCTCAAAATATTCTGGGAATATTCCCTAAGGGCCTATCATATTTTGACAAGTGGCAAGTGCAGATTGGATTATGGTTTGACTATTTGTTTTTCGACCAATCAGCGGGTGCCACGTGGCAAGCCCGGAGGCCGCCACGTGGCCCCAAGTTGTGGAAAGTTTGGTGTAACAAAATTTTGTGAGTCCACAGATTTGAACCCGCGACCTCGTGTGCACAAGCCAAGCAGCCCAACCAATCCGCCTATTCCAAAGCTCTTAACAAATAATGGTGGCGGGCTTTACTTATGTTTTGAAAAATGTATGGGCGACGGCAAATGGGGGCCAACCCCCACATCAAAAGACTCCATGTGACCATATGACATGGATCAAGGGCCTAACACCGGCGGGTTTAACAGTTTGTTTAACCGTTTTCCATAACCACCATATGTGGCCACATTTAAAACAAATGTTAAATGCGACATTTACACTTAACCATAACTCACTCCGCCGGCGGATTCAACAGACCTCATGTGAACAGGTCCCATTACACATTAAATGCCATACTTAACCATCTAGATAAAACTAGAGTGCGCCACCAAATCCGACGGGATTTGGCCATTTTTCAAACTTAACTCCAGTTCTCCCACATTTAGTGGGGTTTTTACTTGACATTGGGCAGAATCTTGTTTTAATCATACCTTCTTCAATATTGGACCAATTTGGACAAAATTTTGGTCAATTTTGGGTATTTTGAGCATTATGGAGTGTTTCAGACAAGTTCTAGAGGCAGTAGAGGTGTTTTACAACCATTTTTTCTTCAGTGAATTTTGGAGAGCCATCAGGGCCATTGGGGAAATGGAGATGTATTGAGTTGTACCTCATTGTTTGAGGTGAACCAAAAACCATTTTCGACTATTTTCTATCTTTTGAACCTAATGTAATAGGTTTCAGAACTTTTTGAGGACTTATACAGCCCGAAAAACTTCAGAGGAGTTCAAAGAGCCATCAGGGCCTTGCTGAAGAAGGCATTGTATTTGGTAATTTTTCACTGTTTAGTGTATATGGAAAGGCATTTTTAGCATTTTCATGTCTTCTAAATCTGTATTTACAGTCAGGTTTTCCTATTGAGGCACTTTTAAACTTGTATTAGCATTTTGGAGCATTTTAATACAAGAGGACAAGCCAATTTGGGAGGCTTGGTCCAGCAGACATAGCCCAGGAGGGGTGAACTGCTCACCAAATATTTGAGTTAAGTTATGTTGATGTTATTCTACTGTGTATTGTTGATATGATATTTTAAACAATAAAATTAATTAACATTCCCTCACACATAAACTCAGAAATAATTACCAAATACACTTTGTTTAACTTGAAAGACATGGAGAATTTTGCACACATTTAATTAAATGGAAATGGATACTTTGCACAGCATTTACAGCATTTACAAATACTTCCATTTTCAGATCACTTATATTCAATTTTGGGAAGTCCTCAATGTGCTCCACCACTGAACCCTTTTGTTTGAGATTTATCAATTGGCTAAAGAAGGTGTTTCTCTTTATATCCTCATAATGTGCTATCATTTCCTCTATAAAATTGACCAAGTGACAATTTTTTTACGGGAGCAAAGCCATTGATACCATACAAATGTATTTTGTTCTAAATGTAAAGTTGCAATGTGTACCTTTTGTGTGTTTTGCACATTATTGAGATCAAAATATTTCTCCATCTATAGTATCCATGTTATGGGATCCTTGCCATCAAACTTCCTCATATCCATCTTTGGAATATGGTGGTTCTTCAATCCAACATTAGAGTTTATGAAATCACGATTAACATTTATTTTGTTCTCATCATGAGTTTCCTCTACCATCTTTTCGCCATTAGGAATCATTTCTTGTATCAACTTTGATAGACCTTCCTTCAAACCTTCCATGTCTTCCTTCAAACCTTCCATTTTTTCTTCCATACCATCCATTTTTTCTTCCATACCATTCTTCAAACCATCCATCATAGCTTCCACGTTTTTCTTCAAAACATCCATTTCATTTTTTGTTGCTCTTTGCGAGAGAGAAATTTGGTGCATTTTTTCCTGTAATTTTGATATGTCATGTTGCATTTCTTCATCTTCATGAGCCAAGTAGAGCCTTCTGAAGGCTTAATAGGTATTGAATTACTTTTGGGAGGCATTTTAGAACCCAATACTGATATCTATTCTACAATATGCCCTTGGAAGCAATTCAAATTGATTCTTCAAACAAGACTTATGCAATTCGGAAAAAATAAAAAAAATACACACATTTTTCTTGTTTTGAGGAGCTCGATATTGAAATTGAATTACATCTGTAATTTTGGATCTTCAATATCTTAAATTTTTCCCTGTATTAGCACTCTGAATCTTCTTTCGAATGCCACAGGTCTTACCTGATTTGGATTCTTCAAGGAAAAGTTATGCCAAATCTCCCACAATGACCTAATTATGGACTGGTTTAGTAAAGCGAACTTGTACGACGTGTCACTGTTTCCACCTTCGACTCTGAAACTGGTACACATGAAACTACAGTATATGTACTTTCGGCCACATTTTACATAATTCCAACCCGACGCTTAGAGAGAGAGTTATGACGATTTTCCCACGGTCACCTCTTTGAGATGAAATTAGGGAGCTTGAAAAGTTTTCCACAATGTTCCTCAGGGTTTCGGCTTCGCTCTGTAAAAATTTCAGCTTCTGAACCCTCATAGAAAAAATGTTATAGTGAAAATTCCACGATGACCTATTTAGGTTAAATTCAGGAGCCTGCAAAAATCCCTAACTTGCACAGATCATATCTCCAAAAATATTGCGAACCAAGATTTGAAATTGTTCCACAATGTTCCTCAGGATTTTGGTTTCGCTCTGTAAAAATTTCAGCTTCTGAACCTTCATAGAATAAAATTTATACCAAAAATTCCACGATGACCTGTTTGGAGCAGCGAAACCCTATAATCCAAAGCTCTGATACCAAATGTTGTGAAACCAGCTCCAAAAATAGAAAAAAAGAGAGATCAATGCCTTATAAATAAGCCACTTCGAGGGGGAAACCTCTAATACATTACATAAATGAACAATTATTGGATGATACAAATGACCAAAACCTCCTTCTATATATAGGAGTCCATGGGGCCACAATATAATCCTAGCCAACCTAACAATAATAATGTAAGGGCACAATAATAACAATATTAGGGTTACAGGGGTACAACAATAACAATAAGGGGGCTAAACTAATAACAATAAGGGACTAAACTAGTAATATAGGGATATAACAAAGTCTCAATTGTAGGCCCCACTTCCTTAACTTGAACTAGGAGGTCGGGTCATGTCATAGTAACTTTTTTTCATATTTACCCATAGGGCTTGTAAAAGTGGCTAAATCTGGGGTGGCCGGTTACATATTTCTCACAACAATGCTTTAATTTCTGGATGGCTTCCTCCAATGACAAAGGTTCATCAAACTCAATCTGGTCTTCGAATGTTATTGGAACCCACTAATGAACCTTTGAATCTTCACCTTCTCATCCTTAAGGTAAGGTACATATCTTGACAACTTAAGGAACTTGCTAGTATGCTCATCATCTATCATAGAACCCATCTTCAGATCATAGAACTCCTTGGCCCTGTCATCATAGTATCTCTTAGACAAGTATTTCTCCTTGAAAATTTTCTCAAACTCATCCCAAATAAGCTACTCTTCTCTACTACTTATGACAGTTTTCACATCCTCCCACAAAATACTTGCTTTCCCTTTTAGACTGAAAGTGGCTATATTGGCTTTCATGTTCTCTAAATCGTCATGCAACCTAAAGAAATTATTCATCCCAAGAAACCATGCTTCTGCATCCTCTGATTTATTCATTTATCCATCAAAATTAGGAGGCTTGACTTTCTTAAACTCCTATAGAAAGTATTCACTTCTCCTATGGTGTCGATGGTGATGATGATGATGTCTTTTAAAAGAAGAACTATATTAAAACCCATACATACCAATCCTCCTATCGTGTGTATCCAAGAATCTATAATTCTTAATTGTATCCTCCTTGTCCAATCCATGTCTCCTCTGAGTCTAGATACCATATGCCCCATTATTCTTCTCCTCTTGCCTATCTCCATTCTTGTTCCCCATATGTCCTTGCTTTCGCAACTCTAAAAGGATTTGTAGAATCACCGCATTAACTTCTGTCTGCTTTTATTGAGCTATTGCAAGTCTTTCTTGTGCCTCAATCAACCTATTATTGTTTTCCTTGTAACTTGTGATCTCTACCCTTAGACTCCTCAGTGTATCTTCTATATTAGGATAATGCTCTTCTCCTTGTTGCTCAACTAATTTTTCCCATTCCATTGATTTCAAATCAGACCTATAAGGGGATTCATTTAAACTGTAGTCCACCATTATGATATTCATATTTGACCTTCTCTTTCCTGTGAACATGCAATGTTAGATAAAACAAATAGAAATCATAATCAAAATCATACCTCAATGTATTTCAGGGGAGGCTATCTCATATGCACAATCAGTCCAGATTAGCAAGATATAGATATATAATGACATCAATATATCAACATCATGCATGATAACGTAAAACTACAATAATAACCATATGCATGATAACCATAACCATCACGATGCATGCATAAAAATATTCATTTATCGCATCTAGTCCAAGTGTTTGAACTTGGAAGTTTTAATACCAATATGTAGCCCCCACCCCATATTTACCCACTTTTACAAGCTCTCCAAGGTAAACGTGAGTTGATTGCTACTATGGCATGACACGAACTCCAAGTTCCAGTTATGGAAGTGGGGCCCACAAACTGAAATATTATTGTCATCCCTCAAGGACTACAAACCATTTAGGGGCCTAGGAACCACCCCAAGTGATCAATCCTTGAATGGGAACTCTTTTACACTGACCTAAATCCACAACCGCACCCTTGACACCTCATGCATGCGGTTATGAGGCCCCAACCACAACCAAAAGGTTGTCTACCAGTGGTTATGACCCAAAATCCCCTGTTCTGTGCATGTGGTCGCGAGATCTATGCCACTTTTTCAGGAAAGCCTCCAGACCACTTCCTTGAATTTTCTGTAAGTTTCCAAAAACATAAATAAGGTGATAACAAGGCTAATCATTAAAAAATTGAACAAGATATTTACCAGAACATTTCTAGTACATGATATACATTTCGTCAAACATATGATAAATATATAAGCTACAAGTCATGAATGCATATCTTATCATTAAATTATGAACTTCATCTGAGAATCACCAAGAAGGCTCAATGCCCTCTCAAGATAGATGCAACGACACTTGTTATCCCATGCATTCATTAACCATTCAATAACTTATCAAATCATGATCAAGAGCCATATCTAGAGAACATCGTAAAACCATGAATATAACCAACATATAACCAAAATGGAAACTATGAAAAATCACCCACAAGATCACCATAATAATCAATACAAGTGCTCATAGATCACAATAGGAAAATAGCTCATATTAACATATGAAAATTCCAACCAATTCAAGGACTTCCTCATACCACCCGACCATAGATTGGGTTGAACCAAATCTTTCTTTCAGCCAATCACCCTCGTGCCATATTCCAAGCATGAATGTGGGATCTCATGGGATAAACTAAGACATAATCAAACATGGAATCCATAGGTTAAACCACCGCCACCCTCAAGCTACCATGATTTCACCTAAACTGGACCCAAGATCACAAAACCAAACCAAACTTGGATGCCTCTAAATTCCTTCACCATACCTTGAGGAATTTTCCTATCTCCACCCACCGCTCGAGGGATTCCCAGAGAAAACCATCTACACCCCTGACCCTTGGGATTTTCCTAAGACCACCTCACTCGGTTTCAAAACCTTTCGGAAATCCAAAGCTTAACCAAGAATGAATCCCATCACACCATGGCTATCTAGGAAATGGAAAGGCAAGGATGAAACCCCTGTCAAATAAAAAAAAATCCATGTCAATGGCAACAAATAAACCAAATAAACAAATGCATGTACCATGCATTCACATCTTAGCAAATAAATCACACATGCAACCTGTTACCTGGAAAATCCTCCTGCTAAAGTTGTTGATCCAACCTTCTCTTTATGCTCCCTTTCTCTCCTATGCTTTCCTTTGCCTTCCTTCTTTGAATCCAAGTGAATGCTAGGGTTCTCCAAGAATGCTTTAAGAATGCTAGAGTGTATGAGAGTGTAAGAAGAGAACTAAGACTGAATTGGCAAAAGCTTTGAATTGTTTCTCTAATGCCTTTTTATCATTGATTTCCCATTTTCTTTCATTTTTCCTCTAATTTCCCGTGCAAGCATATTTGTGTCTCTTCATGTCACTTTTCTCCTATTTTCCTTATTTTTCGTAATTAAATGTCAATTTTTTCCTCTTTGTCTTTTCCAATGCCTTTTCTATTTTCCATAACCATTAATAAACCACAAGTGATGCCCAAAATAGTGTTTATCCAACATTCAACTTGGAATACGCGTCCCATGAACTTGTTCTTATTATTTTGAATTTAATATCCTTTATTACATGAAAATTTAACTCGGGGTTGTTATAGCTCAATTGGTCGAGGTCCCTTTGCTAAAGCACCTTGCCATTGGGAGGTCACGAGTTCAATTCTCCTTGACACCCTTGGGGTTAGGGTCTAATTAGTTTACTAGGGGGGTGTGGTCCCTTCAAGTGAACCTAGCCAGATTTTCCGCGGAAAAAAGGTGATAGAAATGAAAACGTAAGGAAGGAAAAGGCTAATAGACAAAGTTAAACATAAATTCCATATCTTTAATTTTCTTTTGTAAATTCAATGTCTTGATTTTTTAACTTATTACAACATAAACTTCATAAGTATAACAAGTGTCGTTGTATGCAACGAAGCCTTTGCCCACAATATATATATATATATATATATATATGATGCAACTCTTCTTATTATATTGTGTTGCATTGAAACCTAAAAAGATTAGGAAAATTTCCTTACCTCTTAGAAGTTTGAAAATGAGATTTTATAACATGGATATGGCAGTTTGGTTAACATTGCCTAGTAACATATTTTCTTTCTTTGTTTATAATAAATTTAGCATATTTTGTTTTTTTGTTTATAATAAATTTATGTAAATTTTACCAAAAGTGAATACAAGAAACATATAATTGGAATTTAAAAGGAATTTATTACTTACGTCAATGTAGTAGAAAATAGTAATTCCCTTGCATATATCTTCCTAACATTCATATTTACATACATCATTAGAACATGTGCACAAGAAGAGCTCTAAGCACATGAGACCCCGAAAAAACGTCCCCATATTTTATCTCAAAGTGTCCATTAAAGCCCTTGGCCTCATGAATGACATGAAAGAAATAAGCTTTCAGTTACATTAACGAAATAATAACCTTCAGTATGATTTGGTTTAAAACTAGAGAAGATTATAACTGTTAATTTATTAATATACACCCATATATGTATTAACTTTTATTAATTTGTTTAATTAGATTACAAGATCCCATGAAAATTGGTAGTCCCTGTGAAAATTGGCGAGTTTTCAGGGTGAGCAAATTTTGTGAGAAACATAGTACACATGTTAGGAACTTTGAAATAAGAAATACAAATTTTTAAGCCAATGAAATGCTAACCAATTATTTTTTTTTAAATTAAAATAAAAATAAAAAAATACTTTAAATGTTATAACTTGTTAGCATCAATACAAAACTAAATCAATTGTTAAAGTACAAAGATTAATAAACTACAATTTTTATATTATTGCATTTACATTTTTAATGCATTTCCAAAACATTCTAGTTATAAACATTTACATTTAAAAAAAAATCAAGTTACATAGAAAGAATGTACATCTATGTTTACATTTAATTTTTGGCAAATTATGGTTGCAAATGAAACTTTGCATTGTTATATTGAAACGCTTATTTATATTTACATGATTTGAAACATTTACCTTATAGGTTTACATTTAAACATACTTAGGTTTACATAATTTGAAACATTTAACTTATAGATTTAAGTTTAAACATACTTAGGTTTACATTTAAACTTAATTAGATTTACATGGTTTATATTGAAATGTTTATATTTAAATTTACATCATTTATATTGAATTGTTTACCTTGGGTTTAAGTTATATTTCAATTCCACTCCCCATAATTGTATTTTATCTCTTTAATTTTCTATTTCATTTTTTAGGTTTTACACTATAAACATTTACATTGAAAAGTTTACTTTTACTTTTATATTAATTATTAATTATGTTCATCGAATGAAATTTAACATTGAAAAGTTTACAATGAGGTTTATAATTGAAATGTTTACAATGAGGTTTATAAGATTATATTTATTAATGGGAATTGAATTTTTTTATATTAATTATATATTTCTAATGTTAGATATTGCATAAATTTTATAACTTTAATAAAGTATAGTTTATTATTATCACTGGCATAGATTTATTTTAACTCTAGATCTAACATGTATCGAGAGGGATCAAATCTCTCTCTCTTGAGGTGTAAACCTCTTTTATAGTGAAAAGAGATTTGATCTCTCTAGAGTTAAGATAATCTATAGTGGTTTAATTATTTTCCTTTAAATATGTTACATTAGAAAAAAATTAAATGGGAGAAAACCATGAGAAAAAACCATGGGTTGGAGAAATTCTTGTTTTTTATTTTATTTTATAAAGAGACTTGATCCTTGAATTGATCCCTCTTTGGAGTTAAGATAATCCATAGTGGTTTAATTATTTGCCTTTAAATAGGCCACATTAGAAACAAATATCATTGGAGAAAACCATGGGTTAAGAATACGATGATAAAAAACTAGATTGGAGAAATTCATGTTTTCTATTTTATTTTATTTTGTTTAATTTTAACTTAATCAAAATGTTAAACAATACAACATCTCTGCCATCTCGGACAACTACATAAAGTGCATAAGCTATAATCTAGTTTTTGTATTATTGCTACATAAATTTTAGTTTTGAATATACTTTAGTTTTTATTAAACTTTAATAAACTTCATTTTTGTATTTCAATAAATTCAACACATTTTTATACACATTCGTAGTATTTTGAATGAATTTTTAAAACATTCTCATGGTAAACCTATACATTTTTACATTTACATTTTTAAAGCATTTATGTTTTCAAAATAAACACTTACATTGAAATGATGATGTAAGTTTCCTTTAATTATATTTTCCCATTAGAATTCACATTGTTATATTGAAACATTTACATTTATATTTATATAGATTATGTTAGTTTTAACCATTTAGATTTACAGGTTTACATTGAAAAATTAAAACGTATTACACAATTTTAATATAATAATTGTGATAGCTCATTTAAATGTTAACTAGTCGTTATGGTATTTAATTTCAAAGTGACTAAACATTTATATCTTTTCAGAAAAGGATTACCTGATGAACATAAATAAATTATGTTTTGTTGAAATAAAATTTATTTATGGAATAGTGGTTCCATAAAAAGTTAAATGACTGATGATAAAAGTATTCCAGGAACTGAGAGTGGTTGAACATAAAATAGTTAAAGACAGTTACCTTTCCTCTGGGGATAAAAAGTACATCCCAGTGAGGAAAAAGGATTATTTTATGTGACTGAGGAGACGAGGGGAAAGAGTGGAGAATTCCTGAGCTGGTAGTGACCAATGGAAAACACTCAGTGTTCCCTATTCCTGGAAAATAAGAAGAATTGGACCAAGGGTCTTGAGGTCTCTTCTGGAAATTATGTCAACCTACTGGACTCAGTGTGGAGCACGGGAGGACGTAATTGCCTCTCTCAAGGTAGGGTGGACATCATCGGCAAGGTCTGGAAAACAGATAAGTAAACAAATTACTAGAAAACTAAGTACTGGATATGTTGTCTAGTTATTTGTATTCCTTGTTACATTTATTACTCTTTATTTATGAAATGAAGACTTCCCCACATTGAACGTTTAGATATGTGTTACATCTATGATTTCCTTAAAGTAACCAGAGGATTCAGATAAACCATTAAATATTTAGATTATGCGAGAAAAATAATATTTATGCAATTTCTGGTTTGTATTTCAAGAAAAGAATTAGTGTTTGTAGAAAACAGTTGAAATTAGATAGAACTCCTGCTACAAGTATGTTAAAACAGAAAACCGTTAACTCAGGGTTTTAGAGTCGAAACTTTGAATCCCGAGTTGGTCGTTAATTGTAACCTATGATATACATGGACAGAATGGTCCGGACATCTCATTTAAATTTAAATAAAATAAATTTAGTCTTTTATCAGATAAAGAGTGAAAATCTGTCTATAAACAATATAAAATGAAAAAGGAAAAATATCAGAGATTGCATGCGTAGTATGCACCCAGAACCGAAAACATCAACGTAAAAACAAGAATTACAATGATGGTGAATAACCGTGCCAAGCTAAGATAGAAAACAAGGAGTTTAGACTCTAATTCTACAAGAGCTAAGCTAGTCTAAATCGAGCAATAATCAAAGGCTCTTGGAAAAGAAACTAGAAATGCACAATATACATATATAAGGGAAAAATGGAAAATGTTTGTTTCCATTCCTGAACATACCCAAAAAGGAGCAAGCCATTTCATAGAACAAAATGAACTAGTATTTGTGCAAGAAGAAGATACCCAAAACAATAACACATATGTATAGAAGTAAAGTATCTTCCAACATTCAAATTAAAATATAAAAAAAAATTACTGAGTCTAAAGGGTTAATCTCTCTTAAGACCGGACCAGAAATATAGAGTAATTCAGGAATGAACTAAAGTCGAAGACAGTGTTACAAATGTCGAAAATAATCACGAGTAGGGTGTAGCCCTCGAATTTAAAAACATAAATTAATATGATGGCATGCAGCCATAAAACTAAATCCAGAGTTCACGATGCCATGAGCAACTTCGAGGCTGGAACAGAGGTTATTTGCAACCAAGAACTTAGAAACCCTACAACGAAGAATGGGTACCTGAAGGGGCAAGTGAAAGAGTCAGGGAAACCGACTTTACGAACCGAGAATCCCAAAATATTTAACCCCAACAGTCGAGCCATGGCAGTTACCTACACAAGAAAAAAAGGATAAGAAAATCATTAGCAAAAGACCATGCCGACTAAGCTAGCAAAGCAACGAATAAATATGAATAAAAGCAAAAATACAGTGTAAACCTATTACCTGTGCAAAAGATTCTTCCACAGGTTCGAAAGCGAATTTCTATGGAAAAGCCATGGAAGAGAGTCAGACCTCGCAACCGAAGGATGGTGTATAATTTATTTAGAGAATTCACATGCTTAAAACACTGCCTCGGCTCACCTGCTATCACGATGAGGGGACTCGGCAGGAGAGCCGTAGCCGCTTGACCACAAGGTAAATTACCAGTTCTAGTGAAACAAAAACAAAAAAGCCATTTAAAAACCATAAACTCATGCAGCGAACTGATCGTAGGCCCAAGGCATAGAGCCACCGACTATCCTGCGAAAAAAAATAGCCTGAGGGGCCTGTGTAATTGAATGGTAACCCCTTTCCAAAACAAAAGTTAAGTTTAAACAGTGACGGTATTGAGGTTATCTGTCCGCGTTGTGCCTTGAGAATCCAAACGGAGCCGAGCAGAGCCAAGGCATGCCTGTCGGTAGTGGTAGGCCGAGACGGGGTTGCAGAGTAACACGACGGAGGTCAGAAGCAAATGGAAAGAAACAATTATGGTTTGGGGAGGTCAATACCCTAAACGGGGGCTCCATCAAACTCCATTTTAGATTCAACCCTTTGAAATCCGACGACGTAAAATCCATATTTTTGTCAACTGGATTTAGGGTGATGTAATTGCATGTACAGTACTATCAAATCCAAATTTAAGACACAAATCTCCGACGTAACCTTTATGCTATGGAATAATTTCAATCAATATTAATATAACGATTGACAATAAGTGTATCGTCCTTTCACATTAATACTATGGTTCTTGTGTACTATATGAGTATAAATGAAAGCTTTGTTGAATTCAAATTAAGTTGCCAAGTATCACACCTATGGTGACATGTTGCCACCTTGGAACTTGTATTAATTTACCAAACCGTTCATATTGTTATGTCAATGTAAAAAGAAGAAATTTGAGCTCAAATGTAAATGCAAATATAAGAATGCAATAATATCATTTAATTAAGTCTTTGATAAAGTAAAGGTAAAAAAAAAATTTTGTTGATTATGATGTACGTTACAAGTGGTATCAGAGCAACATTCACACGCTAGGACCCTAGGGGTCACCTAACATGACAAATTGTGTATGTAAATTATGCACAACAAACAAATAACATAGTAGGAGACGATATGAGGAGGGGTTCGATACAGCAAACACCCCAGAACTCAGGGGAACCTACACCCCAACCCCAATCAGAAATGAATCCTGAAATGTGGATTAAGCTTAATGTAGATCAACACCAGCAGATTAGTAGACTGTTGGAGGAACAATAGCACCAAACCAGTATTCTTCTAAGCACTGTGCAGAAGCTACAGGAAGAAATGGTCTGGGTTAGGAGTGACAATGAGCACTTAATGCAAGAGCAGGGAAGGATACTCAAGAGCCCTTCTGATAAACAGAATCAGGGAGTGTTACAACCCTGTCCTAATAGAGACATGCAGGAAGAAAATGAACAACAAGCCAAGGACCAAACCACTGGCAGAATGGAAAGACACCAAAGTAACAAGAATAGAAATTACAATGAGGTTGAGTCTAGTGATGTGTCAGAACAACAAGAAATTAGGAAACAAAAAGTGGAACTACAAGGTGAGTTCCGAAAGATAAAACCACCTACGTTTGACGGAGAAGCAGAGGAGGTGGTTGAAGCATGGTTGATAAATATGAACAAGTAATTTCAAGTCTATTAGTACAACAGCAATCTTAAAGCCAAACTGGCCATCTATCAGTTGAGAGAAAAGACCACTCTGTGGTGGGAGGAAGTCAAGAATGTCCACAACATAGAAGATTGGGACGTGACATGGGATACATTTCAACAATATTCCAAGGACAAGTATCTAACATAACGTTTCTATGACGAAAATTCCAGAGAATTCAACAATTTAAAATTGGGTCAAATGACGATGGATGAGTACATAACCAAGTTCACTTCCCTACTAAGATACGTTCCTTATCTAAGGGGCGAAAAGGATAAGGTTCAGCGGTTCTTAAAGAGTTTTCCGACCCACATGAAAGAACGAATTGAGTTTGTGAATCTAAGGACCATGGAAAAAGAAATTAGAAAAGAAAGAATGTGTTACCAACAGTCTAAGGCAAAAGGAGAACTGGGCAAAAATTGTGATGAAAAGCTAAACTACTATAGGGTAGTTTAACTGTCATCTTATCAATGTGAACCTGCAACCTTCTAAATCTGTATCAAAGTTGCATGATTCATAAACCCGATAACTCGATCCTAGGACCTGTGGGTTATGGGCCCACGTATATATATATATATATATATATGTATGTATGTATGTATGTATGTATGTATGTATGTATGTATGTATGTATGTATGTATGTATATGTATATGTATATATATATATACGTGGGCCCATAACCCACAGGTCCTAGGATCGAGTTATCAAGTTTATGAATCATGCAACTTTGATACAGATTTAGAAGGTTGCAGGTTCACATTGATAAGATGACAGTTAAACTACCCTATAGTAGTTTAGCTTTTCATCACAATTTTTGCCCAGTTCTCCTTTTTCCTTAGACTGTTGGTAACACATTCTAAATGTGTATATATCGGAAGCAATAAAACAAAGCAACAACATTCCATAAACCTTGAACAACAAACGTTGGTCCCACCTTTATGGCTTAACACCGGAACTCAAAAGAATTCAACCACAATTTTATAACATATCGGGTCCGATGTAAAGATTTAACCCCAAGCAACTTTTATTCGCGATAACCGTCGATCTAAGATCAGACGGTTGTCGCTCCACATAAATAACAACTTATTAATCGAAATAAACTAAGGGCTCCATCGTTATTGCCAGCACACTTTAACCTATGATCCACTCCTGCCCGTTCATCCGACGAATATCGCATCCGAATATGCATGATCCTTAATGCTTTAAATCTACGCGAAAAAAAGTTGTTTTGTGACGCCACGCATCACTCGCTGGCGTGTATTGCGTTCGATTGAAATAAAACCACTTACCACTCGAAGGTTGTGCGAAAACCCTTCGTGTTTTTCAAAAACCACCTACACTATTCTTCACTCGTGGTTTTCAAAAACCACCTACATTGTTCTTCACTCGTGGTTCCAAAATGCGTATTTTCACTACGCTTCCACCGTGTCTTCAACTCATGGTTCGACATGAGTGTGGTTCCAAATCACTCCAACGTAGATTTAATTCTGCCATATCTTTGACTCACGGTTCCAACCCAAACATATGAATCAGAACACAATACTTATTTGCATAAATGAAAGCTCCATATCTAATCTGATACTGACATTGGATCACCATCGATCCTTATAGTGATCGATGGTCGATCAGTAAAAATCATAACACACCATTTAACTCATAAATTTAAGCTATAAATAAGCACAACTCGACACACTGAAAATCGACATCATATGTATTTTAATTATATACAAACCCTAAGGCATTTCAACCTTAGTCAAAAAATCCACTTTTGATTACATTGTATTTCTACTCGCTCCCCTTCTTCACACATTACAGACTCTCTTTTATAGAATTTAAAAGAGCATGGATCATCTAAGATCCACGATTTTTTCCCTAAATTTCTCAAACAAACCCCTAATCTCTCGTTTATGCATACATGGCAGATAATTACATTTTATTAGTTCCAGTAATTTAGCTATGTTTAACAAATTTTGCCCCAATTTACAATGATTATCCACGTTTTCCTTTCCATAGCTTCGGATTCCAATTTTATTGAAAGTTTGCTCGGATGCCCCTGCATCAGACTCCCGAGGCACAAAAATTTTATGACCTCCTGGTCATATGTCTTCTACATCTGTCAGAAATTCTACCCACATCCTCTATGGAATTGCCCTTTGTGATCTTCCGTAACAACATTCCTGAACAATTCTACCCACATCCTCTGTGGAATTGTCCTTTGTGAGCTGCAACAAAACCTCTGCAATAGCAAGTCCTCCCTGCTACCAGATACCTCACCAAGCTTCTCTCCTCTGAGCTTAGTCTTTCGGCATCTCTCTGGTTCACTCTCGTGGAACCATTTGAGCACTCCTGCTCTAGGCTGCTGCAATATTCTCACCTTCCTCTGTTGCTACCTTCACAAAATATAAAAATCACTAGCTTTACAAAACAAAACTGTACCTCTTCTTTCTTTGCATGCAAACTCCTTCTCGCAGGAAATCCTTTCCCTGCTTTGATACCACTTGATGAAAAGTTAAACTACTACAAGGTAGTTTAACTGTCATCTTATCAATGTGAACCTGCAACCTTATGAATCTGTATCAAAGTTGCATGATTCATAAACCCGATAACTCGATCCTAGGACTTGTGGGTTATGGGCCCACGTGTATATATATATATCGGAAGCAATAAAACAAAGCAACAACATTCCATAAACCTTGACCAACAAACGTTGGTCCCACCTTTATGGCTTAACATCGGAACTCAAAAGAATTCAACCACAATTTTATAACATATCGGGTCCGATGTAAAGATTTAACCCCAAGCAACTTTTATTCACGATAACCGTCGATCTAAGATCAGACGGATGTCGCTCCACATAAATCACAACTTATTAATTGAAATAAGCTGAGGGCTCCACCGTTATTTCCAACACACTTTAACCTATGATCCACTCCTGCCCGTTCATCCAACGGATATCGCATCTGAATATGCACAATCCTTAATGCTTTAAATCTACGTGAAAAAATTTGTTTTGTGATGCCACGCATCACTCGCTGGGGTGTATCGCATTCGATTGAAATAAAACCACTTACCACTCGAAGGCTGCGTGAAAACCATTCGTGGTTTTCAAAAAACACCTACACTGTTCTTCACTCGTGGTTCCAAAACGCGTATTTTCACTACGCTTCCACTGTGTCTTCAACTCATGGTTCGACATGAGTGTGGTTCCAAATCACTCCAACGTAGATTTAATTCTGCCATATCTTTGACTCATGGTTCCGACCCAAACATATGAATCGGAACACAATACTTATTTGCATAAACGAAAGCTCCTTCTCTAATCTGATACTGACATTGGATCACCATCGATCCTTACAGTGATTGATGGTTGATTAGTAAAAATCATAACACACCATTTAACTCATAAATTTAAGCTATAAATAACCACAACTCGACACATTGAAAATCGACATCATATGTATTTTAATTATATACAAACCCTAAGGCATTCCAGCCTTAGTCAACAAATCCACTTCTGATTACATTGTATTTCTACTCGCTCCCCTTCTTCACACATTACAGACTCTCTTTTATAGAATTTAAAAGAGCGTGGATCATCTAAGATCCACGATTTTTTCCCTAAATTTCTCAAACAAACCCCTAATCTCTCGTTTATGCATATATGGCAGATAATTACATTTAATTAGTTCCAACAATTTAGCTCTGTTTTAACGAATTTTGCCCCAATTTACAATGACTTTCCACGTTTTCCTTTCCACAACTTCGGATTCCAATTTTAATGAAATTTTGCTCGGATACCCCTGCATCACACTCCCAAGGCACAAAAAATTTATGACCTCCTGGTCATATGTCTTCTACATCTGTCAACAATTCTACCCACATCCTCTGTGGAATTGTCCTCTGTGAGCTGCAACAAAACCTCTGCAATAGTAAGTCCTCCCTACTACCAGATACCTCACCAAGCTTCTCTCCTCTGAGCTTAGTCTTTTGGCATCTCTCTGGTTCACTACCGTGGAACCATTTGAGCACTCCCGCTCTAGGCTACTGCAATCTTCTCACCTTCCTCTGCTGCTACCTTCACAAAATATAAAAATCACAAGATTTACAAAACAAAATTGTACCTCTTCTTTCTTTGCATGCAAACTCCTTCTCGCAGGAAATCCTTTCCCCGCTTTGATACCACTTGATGAAAAGCTAAAATACTATATGGTAGTTTAACTGTCATCTTATCAATGTGAACCTGCAACCTTCTAAATCTATATCAAAGTTGCATGATTCATAAACCCGATCACTTGATCCTAGGACCTGTGGGTTAAGGGCCCACGTATATATATCGGAAGCAATAAAACAAAGCAACAACATTCCATAAACCTTGACCAACAAACGATGGTCCCACCTTTATGGCTTAACACCAGAACTCAAAAGAATTCAACCACAATTTTATAACACATCGGGTCCGATGTAAATATTTAACCCCAAGCAACTTTTATTCACAAGAACCGTCGATCTAAGATCAGACGGCTGTCGCTCCACATATATCACAACTTATAAATAGAAATAAGCTAAGGGATCCACCATTATTGCCAGCACACTTTAACCTATGATCCACTCCTGCCCGTTCATCCGACGGATATCGCATCCGAATGTGCATGATCCTTAATGCTTTAAATCTACGCGAAAAAATTTGTTTTGTGATTCCACGCGTCACTCGCTGGGGTGTATCGTGTTCGATTGAAATAAAACCACTTACCACTCGAAGGCTACGCAAAAACCCTTCGTGGTTTTCAAAAACCACCTACGCTGTTCTTCACTCGTGGTTCCAAAACGCGTATTTTCACTACGCTTCCACTGTGTCTTCAACTCATGGTTCAACATGAGTGTGGTTCCAAATCACTCCAACGTAGATTTAATTCCGCCATATCTTTGACTCACGGTTCCAACCCAAACATATGAATCGGAACACAATACTTATTTGCATAAACGAAAGCTCCTTCTCTAATCTAATATTGACATTGGATCACCATCGATCGTTACAGTGATCAATGGTCGATCACCATTTAACTCATAAATTTAAGCTGTAAATAACCACAACTCAACACACTGAAAATCAACATCATATGTATTTTAATTATATACAAACCCTAAGGCATTTCAGCCTTAGTCAACAAATCCACTTCTGTTTACATTGTATTTATACTCGCTCCCATTCTTCACACATTACATACTATCTTTTATATAATTTAAAAGAGCGTGGATCATCTAAGATCCATGATTTTTTCCCTAAATTTCTCAAACAAACCCCTAATCTCTTGTTTATGCATACATGGCAGATAATTACATTTAATTAGTTCTAGCAATTTAGCTTTGTTTTAACAAATTTTGCCCCAATTTACAATGATTGTCCACGTTTTCCTTTCCACAGCTTTGGATTCCAATTTTAATGAAAGTTTGCTCGGATGCCCCTGCATCAGACTCCCGAGGCACAAAAATTTTATGACCTCCTGGTCATTTGTCTTCTACATCTGTCAGCAATTCTACCCACATCCTCTATGGAATTTCCCTTTGTGATCTTCCGTAACAACATTCTTGACCAATTCTACCCACATCCTTTGTGGAATTGTCCTTTGTGAGCTGCAGCAAAACCTCTGCAATAGCAAGTCCTCCCTGCTACCAGATACCTCACCAAGCTTCTCTCCTCTGAGCTTAGTCTTTCGACATCTCTCTGGTTCGCTCCCGTGGAACCATTTGAGCACTCTTGCTCTAGGCTGCTGCAATCTTCTCACCTTCCTCTGCTGCTACCTTCACAAAATATAAAAATCACAAGCTTTACAAAACAAAACTGTACCTCTTATTTCTTTGCATGCAAACTCCTTCTCGCAGGAAATCCTTTCCCTGTTTTGATACCACTTGATGAAAAGCTAAACTACTATAGGGTAGTTTAACTGTCATCTTATCAATGTGAACCTGCAACCTTCTGAATCTGTATCAAAGTTGCATGATTCATAAACCCGATAACTCGATCCTAGGACCTGTGGGTTATGGGCTCACGTGTGTGTATATATATATATATATATATCGAAAGCAATAAAACAAAGCAACAACATTCCATAAACCTTGACCAACAAATGCTGGTCCCACCTTTATGGCTTAACACTGGAACTCAAAAGAATTCAACCACAATTTTATAGCATATCGGGTCCGATGTAAAGATTTAACCCCAAGCAACTTTTATTCGTGATAACCATCAATCTAAGATCAGATGGTTGTCGCTCTACATAAATCACAACTTATTAATCGAAATAAGCAGAGGGCTCCACCGTTATTTCCAACACACTTTAACCTATGATCCACTCCTGCCCGTTCATCCAACAGATATCGCATCCAAATATGCACGATCCTTAATGCTTTAAATCTACGCGATTTTTTTTTTGTGTGACGCCACGTGTCACTCATTGGGGTGTATCGCGTTCGATTGAAATAAAACCATTTACCACTCGAAGGTTGCGCGAAAACCCTTCGTGGTTTTCAAAAACACCTACGCTGTTCTTCACTCGTGGTTCCAAAACGTGTATTTTCACTATGCTTCCACTGTGTCTTCAACTCATGGTTCTACATGAGTGTGGTTCCAAATCACTCTAATGTAGATTTAATTCCGCCATATTTTTGACTCACTGTTCCAACCCAAACATATGAATCGGAACACAATACTTATTTGCATAAACAAAAGCTCCTTCTCTAATCTGATACTGACATTGGATCACCATCGATCCTTACAGTGATCGATGGTCGATCAGTAAAAATCATAACACACAATTTAACTCATAAATTTAAGCTATAAATAACCACAACTCGACACACTGAAAATCGACATCATATGTATTTTAATTATATACAAACCCTAAGTCATTTTAGCCTTAGTCAACAAATCCACTTCTGATTACATTGTATTTATACTCGCTCCCCTTCTTCACACATTACAGACTCTCTTTTATATAATTTAAAAGAGCGTGGATCATCTAAGATCCACGATTTTTTCCCTAAATTTCTCAAACAAAACCCTAATCTCTCGTTTATGCATACATGGCAGATAATTACATTTAATTAGTTCCAACAAATTAGCTCTGTTTTAACAAATTTTTCCCCAATTTACAATGATTGTCCACGTTTTCCTTTCCACAGCTTCGGATTCCAATTTTAATGAAAGTTTTCTCGGATACCCCTGCATCAAATTGGTAGCCAAGAAAAGGGCAGAAAAGCAGCTCAAATTTCAAAAATGTTAGAACCAATAATTTTAATAATTCTGCAAGGAATTCAGTGAGTAAAAAATTTGGAAGAAACCATCAAAGAACCTGGTGGCTTACGGAAAAAAAATCCCACAGAGGCTTCTAGCAAGCCTGAGCAAGGACAAAATCAGAAACCACCTCTACAGTGTTGGGGTTGTGGTGAGGCTCACTATTATAAGAACCGCCCACAACGGGGAAGAAATGATACAGTAGCCAATTTACAAGAAGCTTCTACAGTGGGAGATGTAGCCCGGAACATACCCAAAATTAATGTAGCTTTGGAGGATCGACAGGTAGATTATCAACCAACTATGATAGAACTAGAAGGTAAGCTACTTTCACAACCTATTTCTATTTTGGTTGACCTAGGTGCAAGTCTAAGTTATGTAAATCCCAAAGTAGTAGAAATATGTAAATTACAAAGTCAGAAATTCAAAAATCCCTGGCTGGTACAGCTAGCCACTAGAGAAAAAAGGAAAGTTTGTGCCAAAATTCCAAACTGTACACTGGAAATAGGAAACTAGGAATTAAATGTGGATCTGAATGTGTTTCCTTTGGGATCCTACGATGTATTATTGGGCATGGATTGGTTGGAGAGACACTGGATGCTAGTAGAATGTAAAGAAAATATAATATATTATAGAATGCAATATGGAACTCGTAAAGAGATACAAGGAATTAAGAAACCCCTACAACTGTGTCATATTACAGCCTCTAAAATGAGTAAGCGTATTAGAAAAGGATGTCAGTTATATGCCATTCAGGTGGGTTTTGCTAATTCTAAAGAAAATACTCCTATGATGGAGAACATACCAGTAGTACAAGACTTCATGGACGTGTTTCTAGAAGATGTACCGGGATTACCTCTAAGGAGATATATTGATTTCACTATTAAGTTGATGCCAGGAGCATCACCAATTTTAAGGGCCCCATATCGAATGAGTGTACCGGAGCTAATTGAATTGAAAATGCAATTGCAAGAGTTGTTGGACAAAGGGTAAATTCGACCAAGTGTGTCCCCCTGGGGAGCACCGGTGTTGTTTGTAAAGAAGAAATATGAAACCATGCGAATGTGCATGGACTATCGACAGCTCAATAAATTGACCGTCAAAAATAAATATCCATTACCGTCGATTGATGACCTGTTTGATCAGGTGAAGGGGCCATTGTATTCTCAAAGAGATACTTAAGATCGGGATACCACCAGATCCGGATTAAAGACGAGGATATCTACAAGACTGTGTTTCGTACCCAATATGGGCATTACGAGTTTGTGGTATTTCCATTTGGTTTGACTAATGCACCAACAATATTTATGAGGTTGATGCATGGCATATTTCATCCCTTTCTGGATAGATTTTGTTGAAAATGCAACAAGATGATGGAGCTTAGTGAAATGAAGTCGCCTTCACTAAGTGGGCCCGCAGGCAAATTCTGGCGCAAAAAAAATCTATTTTTAGACATATGGAGCATGGTTCGGGGATTCTAGTTTGAGATTCTTGGAGCATTGGTCATGTTGGTAAAAATAGATGAGACTCTATTTTTGAGGTCAAAGAGGTCGAAGTCTATTTTTAGACTGCCTCTCCTTAAAACAGGGAAGTCAAATATTATGTACCCTTAATAATATTTAGACTATAAATAGCAGTTTACTCTCTTGGAGAACTTCAGTTCGAGCTACAGAAGTGGCTCATGCATCTGACAGAGGAATCACGTGGTCCCAAGGGTTTGATGGCATCATGGATGGTTGACTTCAGTTGGACTTCAGTGGCAGAAGTTTGGAGGAGTTAATGAGACAGCTAGTGGAGTTGTGTTCTGTTTATTTTAGTTGAACTTATTGAGATTAGTTTAACTAGCTAATCAATTAGTTATGAGTGGAGTGAATTAAATATTATTTAATTCATTAATTAGTAACTCATTATTCAACTCAAGAACACATCAGTTCACTACAGTGCATGATCAGTTCAGTGGAGACCAGTGAAAGAGGTAGATGAAAGGGTGGAGTTAGCTATCAGTTGTGACTATACTGTTGCTATTTGCAACACACGGATAGGTGGAAGTAAGCCCATGAGGATTGCGCGATTCAGGAGGCTGGTGGTTTGTCTATATAAGAGAGCCATCCCATAGCATTGAAACACGCAATGGGGAGGCAAGGCAATTGGCGGTGGTTTTGAACCAGCAACCGTCAACTTTTGTTCAAGCGGGACGCTAGATGTGAGAGTAACTTTGTAAGAAATGCGAAACTGTACGGAAATTGTCTTGAGTTTGTGCTTGAATTTCTCCATTTATAATAAAGGCTGGAGGGTTTTCAGCTATAAGCTTTCCCCATACATACTGTGTTAATGTGTATGATGAATTGATGTGTTATCGCTTGTTTTATTTCTGCATGTGTGATGATCTGAAAGATTATGTGTTGCATATAAATTCAAATTGTATGTGATCAGGATAGTCTCGGTGGATAATTAATCATTATTCAGCAAATTTCTACATGGTATCGAAGCTATTGAAGCAGAGATTGATCATCACGGTGATTACAAACTTATTTCGGTAGACAGAGTCTGCATGCGGGCCAGGTAGCCTCCGGATTCATCTTTCTTCGGAAAGTGAAAGGTCTGGTAAATGCCCCTTGCAGTCAATCTCTGTGCTAGAAATAATTTGTTCTCACAGATCTAGAGCGGTTGAGCTTTGAGGTGGAATTCGAAGTTTTGCAGCAGTTTTTTTTTCTTGGTGCCAGTGTTGAAAATGTCTTTCAACGGTTTGCGACTCGAATATGCTCTTGAAGGCAGTTCGAATTATGTTGCATGGAAGGATCGCATGGAGGCAGTATTAGAAGATAATGGTCTGAAGGAGTTCGTAGATACGGATGTGCAAAATCCCACTGATCCTGCTGAAGTCGAAGCATGGCAAAAGAAGATGGCGAAGTGTCGAAGGATCCTGTTGGAGGGCGTCAAGGATCATATTGTATCCAGCCTGCATGGAAAGGCTTCTCCATATTTAATGTGGAAAGCTTTGATGGATCTATTCTAGAGTAAGAGTGACCAAAGGAAGCTGGCGCTCAAAGATAAGCTCAGGAACATCAAGATGGAGAAGGGCGACAGTATCGCCAAATACCTCACGAAGTTCACTCAATGCAGAGATGAACTGGGAAGTGTGGGGGTTACTGTCGATGAAGAGGATATGGTCGACCTGGCTCTCCTTGGTCTTCCGAAGGCTTGGCACTCATATCCAGATAGTGTCAATGGTCGGGAGAAGCTGCCGGGATGGGAGCGCCTTTGGGCGGATCTCATGCAGGAGGAGATAAGGAGGACTACTCGAGATGGATCTTCATCAAAGGGAGCTGATGAAGAAAACTGCGCTTTGGTGTCCAAAGCTAAGAAAGGGAAG